>CM068986.1:38984813-39343025 GCA_035357415.1 Ophraella communa | reverse complement strand
TTGTATGTTTTTATACATTCTTGTAGTTTTGATGGGTTGAAATTGAAGGTTCTTCAATTCCTCCTCAACCATCTCTTCCGAGATGTGAATTGGAATACCCCTCAAAACTACTCGAAAAAGTTTTTTCAGCCGGAAGTTGGTATGTATAATACAATTGTTTTTTTGTCTGTCTAATTCCTTTGTAATTATTCGGTGGTCGTCAGCTGAATTTGGAAGTAAATTTGTCCGTCCTTTTTGTTGACGGCATTAGTGATAGTGATGTTTTTAATTTTAAATATTTTTAACAGGTCCAGCCATGTCTCTTTGTTTTTAACTGCTTGATGGGAGGAATTTTATCTTTGGGTTTTTGGGTAGACTGAGACTGTTTTTTTCCAAAGGTTTGGGGAAATGTTTATGTATTAGAGGTAAACGGGGAAATTCGTTATTTTTCGATGTATTGGACGTAGTGGGACAGTGAGAATCATCGTCGAAGGAGGAGGACACTGAAGACTGTCTAATTTTTAGTTTTTAAGAGGATTTGGAGTTAGTTGTAATTTGGCTGGAGTCAGAGTCGTAATCGGATTCATTTAGGATTTTACTTACGGTTTGGGTTACGTCCATCATCGCGTCGTCGTCAACACCGAGGGCTTGGTATCTGTTAGATGTCTGTAATTCTGATGATTTTCAGGAAGTTTGGTGTAGGTTGGGTCTTTTTCTAGAGTTGTTTTTTGGTTTCTGTGTAATTGGTCGGTCTTTAGGCAGTAAGTTGTATCCAAGTTTGTTGGCAATCAGAAATAATAGTTCTCCTAGGTCTTTTTCCGACAAATTGTCAACTATACTTGTAATTTTCAACATATTGTCCGAGTTTTCTACGGTGGTCATAATTTTATTGGGGGAATTAGCCGACGTCCTATCGGCTAATTCAATTATTTTCTTTTTTCTTCTAAATCTGTGATTTTGGTTTCTCTTTACTGTATATGATTTGAAGGATAGTTTTTCTAATTTATTGGTCACTTTTCGCACTTAATACACTAGTTTTTTCACAATTATCGACAATTTTCCATAGACAGAATTAATTGACGTTTACTGTCAAAATTATTTTGGCGCGGTAGTGCGCAATTCTACTAATACTTGTACTCACTAATGCAAAATAACTGGGATCTTGATGATAGTTTTAATTGGGCTAAGTTCTTAGGCTAGAACTTTTACCCTTTACTTGTTGGTGGACCTAGGTGGTCAAACGATGAATTTGGAGTATTTTACAGTTACAAGGTCACGTCTCGTCAGTCATGTTAATTAGGGCCGGTGAGAGCCAATTTTGGACGTTTGGCCCGAGGACAGTGATTAGGGTCATAGTCAAGTGCCCTCTTCAGAAGGGGGTTGGCGTGATTATGAAATGAGGTGATCAGTTCTTCGTTGCGTAGTCGGTTGTGGTGGCGTATAGAGTCCACCATTAGGTCACGTCGTATGTTAGAGTTTTCGTAAATACCTGGGGGCCCCGGTAATTAGTCGTAGCGTTTTGTTTTTGTATTGTCTCTAGTCGGTGAAGATGAGAATTAGCTGTTTGTCCCCATACCGTGGATGCATATATAATTTGTGGAAGGATGCAAGTCTTGTAAAGAGTGAATTTGTGGCGGAGACTTAGACGGCTGTCTCTTGATATAAAGGGCCATAGTGCGGCTTTTGTAGCGTTTGTTTTTAAAAAAATGATTTGAAGAAGCGAATATGTGGGTGCCATGTCAACTTGCTGTCAAACATGACTCCCAAATATTTAATTTCTAGCGTTTTCCAATCGATAACCACATCTTTCAGCATAAAGTCGACATTTGGTCGATCGCGTTTTACTGAATTTAATTAGTTGCGATTTTCCCGCATTAATTTTTTTATCTTCCATTTTTCCATATGCCCATTCAATATAGGCATCGGTCGTGTTTTGAAGGTATTCAACAGCTTTGGAGAATTTCCAAGAGCCTGATAAAATCGCGGTATCATCCGCAAATGTAAAGATCTTTAGTAAGTCCTGTACATTCCGGGGATGTCTCTGCCGTATACAAATTGTATAGGAGAAATGGGAGAGGATAACCGAACCCTGAGGAACTCCGGCTTCGATTCTCCTGATCATGATTGAGATGGAAGATTTTACTAACCTGAAACGTACGTGATTTTAGGAAAGATCCTGATTAACTTTGTAGGCTTGAAGCGGGCCAAAATTGACTGAGTTTAATTTATAAATTAGCCCTTCATGCCAAGTCTTGTCAAAGCTTTCTCAATGTCTAAAAAGATAGCGGAACATGTCCGTTTTGCTGTCCAGTGATCAAATATGCTTTCTGTTAGTCTTAGAGCCTGCTGCTCGCAAGAGTGTTCAGCTCTAAAACCAAATTGAAAGTCAGGAATTATTTGTCGTTTCGTCCAGATTCATCTTTTGATACGCTCAAGAATAACTTTCTCGATTACCTTTGATATTGAACTTAGTAGACTTATTGGCCTGTGGTTTTGGGGAGTAAAGCGGATTTTTTTCCCGGGTTTTTCTATTAAAATAACGATGGCATTCTTCCATCTGGCAGGAAATTTTTGTAGTTTTAGAATTGTGTTTGTGATGTTGGCCAAAAAATTTGTAGTAGCTGTGAGGCAGCTGCTTAAGTTGGAGATTAGTAATATTGTCATCTCCTGGAGCTTTTTTTCGACTTTGAGTGTAAATATGATGTTTTCCAATTTCTGTATTAGTGGTCGGAGCGTATTGCCTTAAAAGGCAGTGTTTTTAATGTCGCGATCTACTGCATTTTCCGACCTCAGTTTCCCATTCCCGATATCGTCGTCTGGGTCCCTGTTTGGCAGAAAACTTGAATTCTAAAGAGTCCGCAAAGGTGGAAGCTTTGTCCTGGTCTGTGTAGACTAGGCCTGAGGAAGTTCCCTGAAGGGGTTTGTTTGGTTTGTTCTTCATTTTAAGCTAGCTTTTTCTGAGAGCCCCACAATGGATTAGGATCGTACAATCACTGATCGTTTGTAGAGTCTCAGATCCACCGGTCATTTCGGAAGTTTTCTAGCTTCCTCGCTTGACTTCGTTCGAAAGTTGGATTGGGCTCGGTTTTTGCTTCGAGACCGATTCATAGTCTAACTGGGCCTTTTTCCGGGGCTCAATTTTTCACCTGGATGAGATGTTTTATCCTGGCAGGGATAGAGCAGGGGTTCGATGCAGGAGTTGATTTGGAAGACGTACTCCCGAAATAACGCTGATTTTTAATTCATTGTTAATTTGGAGGATTTCTTTACATCTAAATCATGCATGTTGTTGAGCAAGGGGAGGGGTCGGTTGATGTTACTTAGTATTTCGGAGTATTTGGTCCAATTCACTCGTGATCAAGCTTTGCACGTTCATCAGATTCGGTTGCCCAGTTCTCCAATTCTAAAAGAATAGGATTGTGGTCCGAGCTGAGTTCCGCTTTTCGCTCTCTATTTGAAAGTTCACACTGACATTTCTTAATATAAAAAGAAAATATCAAAAAGGAAACATCAGCTGATCCCTGTACCAAAATGAGTCGGTTCATCAGGCCCTATAACTAGATACCCATGTCTGGTCGAATGTGCATCTAGGGTTTTTCCTTTATTATTAGTTCGGCTCCTTGAATTCCAATTCGGATGTTTGGAGTTCAAGTCGCCTCCGATTATGGTGTTTTTGGTCGCGGGGTAAAATTTTGTCAAAGTCTTCTTGCAGAAGTTCCTTAGAGGGTGATAGATATACCGAAACGAGAGTTTAAGTGATTCCCGAAGCCATCGTTATTTTAACCACTGTATTTTGAATGTTTTCGGGAAGTTGTATCGGTTTATGAAAAAGAATGACATATGTCTTTTTGGATTAAGATCGCGGTTCCGCCGTTTTCCTACCAGTTAACCCATATCAGTTCTATAACAAAAGTAATTTGGAATTGTAAAATTAAGTGCGGGTTTGAGCCACGTTTCAGAGACGAGAATTAAGTCGATAGAGTGAGATTCAAGAAAGTCTGTCCAGTTCGTCTTTTTGCTTGAAATGCCACAGGCATTCCAAGCCGCTATCTTTAAGGAGTCAGGTTGTCGTTTTTATTAGTCATTTGCGGGTCTTTAAGGATTTCTTGATTTCGCTCACCATCTGCTTTTAGTTCAGCGGATTGGAATTGATCTGAGTTCAGTCAATCATTCTTTAAATTCCTAGAGTCATGTTGCGTCTCTGTGGGTTTTTGTTTTTGTCGTTTGGTGGCGTATGTTTTGTTAGTCAGTTTGTTTGTTTGTGTTTTGGGTGTCTGTGTGGTTGGTTTATTTTTTGTTTTCTGTCTGGGATTTGTGCGCTGGGCACCTTCGTAATTTGCAGGGTGAGCTTTCCCCGCAATTAGCATACAGCAAGCCAGAGTATCCGGGGTCTTTTTGCATTCTGAACTTTAGTGGTCCAGCCCACATTTGACGCATCGTACTTCCTACAGATGGCAGTTTCTCTGGGTGTGGCCAAAGCTCTGACATCTGTGGCACTGAGCCGATTGTGTGTTCTTGGACCGCTGGGTCTCAACTTTAATATTGATAAAAAATATGTTCGTTAGGTTATAAATATTGCTTGCTGTGCTCAGTTCGAGGAAGCTCATCAAGCACCAGGGGCATGTGTAATTTGTCCGTTACTAAAGTAGTTTTTTTTTTGTTTTGTCGTCTCTCTGCTGAGTCGTGACATGTCTGTACATTCGCGTAACCTTAATTGGCTCGAACTCCAGAGCTTTGAGTTCGCGGTCAGCCATTAGTTCCGTTATGGGGTGGGGGATGCCTCGCAGGACCACTCGAAGAGTTTGGTTCGGTTGGTAGTTGGTAGGGGTTGGAGAGTTGCCGTGGTCTGTCCAATTCTTTAGTGATAGTTCTGTGATCGTCAACTGTGTTGGGAGTAAATTGTATGCCGTCTTTTTATTGGAGGCATATGATATTGACACATTTTTAATTTTGAAAATTTTTAATAGGTCTATCCATGGTTTCTTGTTTTTTATTTTTATGGGCGGTATTTTGTTTTTGGGTTTTGTAATTTGTTTCGTCATGGCTGGGGGTTGTTGGGCGGTGGTGGTTGTTCGGTAAAGTGGGAAAATCAATGTCACATACACGGTTTTAGGTGATGAGCGAGGATGAATTTCTTTGGAGGGCTTTAAGACACTGTGATTTGACGGTTGGGCTGACTTAGTAGAGTTAATTGAACTGTCAGAATCGTAGTCCGATTCATTAAACATTTTTTTAACTTTTGACGGAATGTCATCGTCTTTGTCTGAACCTATGTTCATATCGTCGGAGTCATTGTCGTTTTCAATTTGGAGTGGAGTGAATCTATTTTGTGTATGTGTAGGTTGTGGAGACGGTGAAGGTGGGGGAGAAGAACGAGTTGTTCTTTTCCTCCTTTTAGTAATTGGGGAAGAGTTAGGGGTGGAGTCATTAGTATTTTTATACACTGTATAACCTAGTCTTTGTGCGATTAAGATGAATAACTCACCTAGGTCCTTCTCGTTAAGTTTCGTTAAGCCCGTTAATAATTTGATTGACATTTGTGCTTCGGACATTGTCAACTGGTCTGGTTGATTTTTCGCTTTTTTCGGACGAAGTGTCCATTTTCGGGGGAAATTTACCCGCGTCCGCGGACACGGATTTTGATATTACGTGAAATTTTTCTTCTGAATTTATCGTGCCGGGTCTAAACAATTGCTTGGGGTGTAGAAGAGTCTCTTCTACACTCGTACGCTCTTTTTCAAAAATTACAATCACTTTTTCACCGTTCAAACACTCTTTCTTCGCGGAGTGAATTTTTTTGACGTTTATTGTCCAAAACTTGTAGTCTAAATCTTCTCCAATATTTATTGCGGATTTTGCCAATTTGTCAACGTGTTCATTGGGTAAAATGCCTATATGATCTTTTACCCGAACCAAAAATTATATCAACTTTTCTTTTCCTTAAATCTGCTAAAACATTTTTTATTTTCAAGGTGTAATGGTTTGGTTGTTCATGTGGTAGATTCGTTTTTCCAATGATTTTAAGACTGATAATGAATCTGAAGCTATCACAGCCTTTTTTCTTTAGAATTTGATACAAAGATTAAAGCTTCCAAAAATGGCAACAGCTTCTGCGCTGTATATTGAAAAATGTTTATTAAGCTTTATTAATTTGTTCATCAAGTTTGAGGGAATATAAAACCTTGTGAAGTTTTAGAAGCATCTGTGTACACCACAGTATAATTTGGCAATCGATCGAGTATAGTTCGAAATGTGACTTGACTGATGGCTGCATTCTCATTGTATTGGGGTAAAATTACTTACTACTACTTACTAATACTAATTAATTATTTTATCTTTTAGTTGATGAACTATGACGTTTGCTGAGATCTTTCTGACCGGAGTCATTTCCACCCATTTGGTGAATGTTTATTGAAAAACTATTATTGTTTTTGATTCCACCAACACTTCGGTAATTATAACTATTTTCAACACGTGAAACTAATGATAATGGCGATAGACACCAAGAAATTTGAAAGTGAAAAATTTGTGACATTGACATTGGTTTTTTCTTTCTTTATTTAAGAGGAGTGTCTGTATCTGTAATTCTGGAAGGGTGGGTCGCCACTGTACTTAGGCCACATTTGGCCTATTGTGCTTCCTTCTGAGATTGAGCCTAACCTATAGGTTCGTCAACCATCCTACCTGTTTAAAGTAGGTGATAACGTCGCTTGTAGGCAGCTCCCTCAAATTGGCATGTGTTAGCCAGTTCTCGCCGAATACAGAAAGTCGGTAGGGCTTTACTTTAACGCACGCAACAAAAATGGTCATGTGATATATCAATCGAAAGCCCTTGAGAAGCTGAGTCGATTGACACCCCCCATAGTAGCGCGTGCGCAGAATAAAAAAGTTATGAATTTTTTAATTTTCCATTATAAGTCTATGGAGAATGCCAAAATGTATATTCACTCATCCCAGCAGAAACAAATAAGTCAAACCTTACCTAACCTAACCTAACCTAACCTAACCTAACCTAATCTAACCTAACCTAACCTAACCTAACCTAACCTAACCTAACCTAACCTAACCTAACCTAACCTAACCTAACCTAACCTAACCTAACCTAACCTAACCCAACCTAACCTAACCTAACCTAACCTAACCTAACCCAACCCAACCCAACCCAACCAAACCTAATCTAACCAAATCCAACCAAACCCAACCGAACCCAACCTAACCTAACCTAACCTAACCTAACCTAACCTAACCTAACCTAACCGAACCTAACCTAACCTAACCTTTTTTTTTTTTTTTGGTGGTTCAAAAATCTGTTTTCAGCTGTTATTAGTGCTTACTTCAGATTCCTGCAGGGAACCTACAGGATATGTGGGGTTGATGCTATCGACCCACTAAAAACATTCCACCATTACATCTATTATAGAAAAAGAAGAGTAGCCCGGAAATAAGCTCATGCTCAGCCATCAGGCTACACTCCCGCAATCTATCCTAATAATTCCCTATCCTCCCTTTCTTTCCTCTCCATAATCCCAACAATGAATTCATAATAAACCTCCCACACCTTCCTATCACTCACCATTTCCCGAATTATCTGCGCCGGACTCACCAGTGGTATTTCCAAATCCTCCCTTATGTCCTCCCACCTTTGACACTGCCAGACCGTATGTTCCGGACTGTCTTCTACCTCACACACCATACATCTATTGTCTGCCCTTTTAGATATCCTATGGGTGAATGTGCCATACGATCCATGGCCGGTCAAAAATTGAGTGAAAAAGTACCCGGTCTTCCTGTGTGGACAATTCACCCATTCTATCAGACCCGGGATTAATCGCCTCGTCCAATCCGCCTTCTCTGCCTCCCGCTCCCAACGGGTTTGCCATTTGAGCAGTGTGCGTTTTCGAGCCATACGTCTTACCCCTGGTGTACCCCCAACCGTGTAACAAAATGAGGCCTCCACGACCATGAGGTCTATGGGAGGAAAACCAGAAACTACCTGCACCGCCTCCGCCGAGACCGTCCTGTATGCCGATGCCACTCTCAGAAGGGCCTGCCTCTGCATGGATACTAACTTATCCCTGTATTTGTTGATCTTAATCACCCCTTCCATACCGGTGCAGCATATAACAATGTGCTGTGCACAACGCTGGCTAGCATACGGCGTCTCCAGTACCCGGGACCCCAACATTAGGCATTAACTTCCTAAGGGCTTCAAGTTTGATCTTTGTGTTATCTATAACTTTCTCCACATGTTTTCCAAAGCTCATCCCTCTCTCAAGGTGCAGCCCTAAGTGTTTTGTCTCGGTTTTAATCTCGATCCTCTCCCCCAACACATCCACCGATGCCGGTACTCTCAGGCGTCTTGGTGCCTTCAACACAGTTACCTGTAGTTTCTGTTTTGCCATCTCTAACCCATGTGTATCCAGCCAGTCCGCAATGGTTATGGCTGTTACACGTAATCTACTCTCCACCTGCTGCCAATTCTCCCCTTTCACAACGACAACCATATCGTCCGCATAAGCCACCGATACCGTACCCTCGCCAAAATCCAACCTCAGAACTCCCCCATACAATACATTCCACAGTGTCGGCCCCAATACTGACCCCTGCGGTACACCCCTTGTTAATGTTTTCTTTACCCGACCAAAACTAATCTCCCGCCCCTTAAAATAACCACCATATCCATGATATACCTCGGTATATCCTCCCCCCTCAATACGTCCATAATCTCTCCCCATCTAGCCGAGTTGAATGCATTTCTGACATCAATCGCCAGTAATGCGCCGATTTTTTCCGCAGATGATGCCACCACGTCCCTAATTTGTATCAGCGCAGAAGTTGTGGACCGCTTCTGCCTGAATCCATGTTGATTCGGGGGGATCACTCCGTTTTCCTCCAAACACACCGTTAAACGTTGTAGAATTAGCCTCTCCAACACCTTACCGGCTGTATTTAAGAGCGTGATCGGCCTGACGTCTCCCGCCCCCCTAATCGGACCACCCTTCTTAGGGACCATGATGACTTTCCCTCTCTTGAAATCACTCGGGAAGCATTTATCCTTCAAGAACCCGTTATACATCTGTAACATCTCCTCCGGATATAATTTATAAGCGATATTCAACATTTCCTGGGTTACCCCATCTGGCCCCGGAGCTTTCCCGGTTTTCGCCTTCTCCATAGCGATGTTTAATTCCGCTATTGTGAACTCTGGAGGATCTTCTGCTGATGATCGATCTGCCTCATACCTGAATTCTGGATCATCTGGAAACAGAGTACTCATCATATCTTTCTTCAAATCTTCTCCAATTTCCGTTATTGGGCCTGTGGGTTTCAGGAACCTCGTGGCGATCCTGTAGCCATCTCCCCATGGGTTCTCTAGGTCATCCACCAACTCCTTCCAACATCTTCTTTTCGATCGAGATATTAGCTGTCTAAGCAGCTTCTTGTGAACCTTCAATTGTTCAATGTCATCTTCATTGACCCTGTCCAACCTAAAACCTCTACTTACCCTTCTCCTTATACCAATTACTTTCCTCCTCAGAACGCTGATCTCATCCGTCCACCAGTACGGCACTTCTCTGACGTTGTTGTTCATCCTTCTGCCTGATCCTTTTACCGCTTTTACGATTACATCATAAAAATTCCTCGGGTCACCAACTCCACGACTTATGGAACTTGATACCAGTTCGCAAAACTTATTCTTATCGATCTCCTTTTTCATAAGGCCTTCCTGACAAGTGATTTTCTGGTCTACTGTTATATGAATCGTCGCATGATGTGTATAGACGTTGTTAAAGTCCAGAGACCATTCTATCACCTTGCTCCTCATTCTCTCCGCCATCAGGCAAACATCTAGATGAGTGGCAGTAGCACCCCCTCCTAAACGTTGGAGAGCCATCATTAGCGGTAGTCCATTGTATCTGAGCGAGCCAGTCAGAGACATGACTTCCTCTTCTATCCTCAACAGGAGATCCCCAGATCGGTGACTTGGCGTTTAAGTCGCCAACCAATATGGTTCTCTCGCGTACCGTGATCCCCCCAAAAATTTCATCAATGATTCTCGTGAAAGAAGCCATTTCGATATTTGGTGAGACATACGCTCCATACAAATGTATCCCCTCGGCTTCAATATGACACCAACCCTGCCCTTGTTCCCATGTCCCTACCGTCACCTTCCGATTCAACACTCTGATAGCCACATCCCTTCTGATATCTACGAACCACTCCCCCCCTGAGCATAGTTTTTTGTTTGGCTCCGTCACTATCAACACATCCACCCCCTTTTCCCTAGCCGTGACAAGCATTAAATCGTGTGCCGCCCTTGACCTCCCGATATTTACGACCATTATTTTGAGGCCAATGACTTAACTTTACTTCCCATAGGTTAGCTCTCTAAACTTGGGACACTTCATCGAGTCCATCCTATGGCCCGTGGTCATGCAGACTCTGCACTCAGATTCGCTTTTGCACTCTTGTGCCCTATGACCTTCACCCCCACAGTTTAGGCATTGCTTTGACCTGTCCGTTCCCTGACATTTCTGCGTGTTATGTCCATAATCTAAGCATCTATAACACCTTAGTGGTGTTATTCTCTCCCTTATCCTACAAAGATGTCCACCCGATCTTTACCGCCCCTACCTTTTTGACCTTGGCTGCAATACCCATTGGCACCGTAAAAGTCCCAACTTGACCTCCAAACCTCGTACTCCTTATATTTTTGACCTGCAGGTCCTCACCTTCTATCCCCAAACTGCCCTCCAGTATTCCCTTTAATTCATCCTGCGTAATATCCGGTCCCAGATCTAGAACATTGAAATTAGCCTCTCTGTTCCTTACAGGTTGCCTTAATCTCTGCGACTTTCCCTTTTATTTCGTCCCTTAGGACCTTCGCCGTGCCCTTCCCCTTTAGCCGAACCAGTATATCTCCTCCTTTTGTTTTGGAAACATTATTAACCGTGATCCCGAGGGCCTGGACATCTATCTGGTTTCTCATGTCCTTTAAAACTTCCGCATAGGGTCGGCTTCCAGTTCTTATGAGGACCTCCTCTCTGTCCGCCCGTATCCTCCCTGTCCCTTGTGCCCTCCTAACCGCAATCCTGAAACATACTTTCCCCTTACTACCTGTGAACTCGAGACATTTACGGATAGTCCCGATTTCCAATCCCTCTGATATCAGGAGATTTATGTCCCCTTCCATAATCCCTTGCTCCGTGATGACCCTGCAAAGATCACCCACGGTTTCGAAAATTTCTTCCTCCCCCATATCTTCCGTGACCTTGGCCACGAAATGGTACCACACTTTTGTGGCTTTGGCTGATTTTGTTGTATTAGCAACAAAATCAACCTCACCTTTCTTACATGCTACCGCTACTTCGAAGATCTCTTCCCTTCTTTTCTTGATATACTGTTCCAACTCCGTGGGGGTCTTGTCCGGATCCATTAAAATCACGCAGTTTGCTCTGTCCATAGCCTCCCATTGTTCCATTTTATCAATTTTTGTACATACAAAGATTTCATCATCCCAATCCTCCTTAGCGATTTCTTGGAACTCCTGGTAGTTCCCTCCCTCATCGATTACCTTTTTGATCTTGAGCGTCCTTCTCTGTCTTAATTCCCTTTCCCTTTCAGCCTTACATCCCTCGCACTTCGGATTGCCTATATCGCTATCTCTTTCCTTCCCTAATCCCTCTTTGACTGCATAATCAATTTCCCCAACCACCCTATTAACCTCCACTTGATCAACCCCGAGTTCCTCCAACATGGTTCTTAGCTTTTCAACCTTCCTCTCAATTGTCTCTAGCACAGTTTCCCCCTTGCATTCCCTACTCACATTTTGTTTCTCCCTTTTTCTATTCTCCTTCTCCTGGGGACTCATCCTTTTTCTTTTTGTACTCTTTATTTCCGTTCCCTTTTCTTCCTCGTCTGAGAAAAGTATAGCCCCAAGCACACTGCTGTGTATCCCTCCTTCTTCTACTACCTTTTCCCTTTTTTTCATCATTTTCTTCCCAACATTGCTGTCATCCTCCGACTCACCAGTTTCCTCGATCAATGTTGATTGCTTTTTAATCTTCTCAGATTCAATGGACCTATTCGCTTTTTTGTGGCTAGCCAGCAGCTCCTCCTCAAATCGCTTTCTCTCCATTTCCTCCACTATCCTCTTCACTTCATCTTCCTTAGCCTTTTTCTGTTTTCCTTTATTCATACTAGTTCCCACGAGTAGGGTCGAAAGTAGGTCCGACGGGGCAGTGCGCCCTTACCCCGTTAAGGCTAAAATACAATGGGGTTCAGCCAGGTTCCCCAAGGGGATCGTTTGTGACGCTCTAACCCTCGCGCCTTCCATACCATTGGCACGATGCCTTCCACCGTAGCAATGGGGATTTTTTCTCGAGGTTTACTCCTCTATTCCATTTGATCCGCGAGCAACTATTCGGGTTCTCATAACCAGAACCTTATTCATTGCTTATCCCGAGAGTTGGTCGGTCATGCGGCTCTTACAACTCTAAAAGAGCATGAGTCCCATGACAGACCACGCCCCCTGGAGACACCCTATGAGCCATTGGGACGCGCCGTGTCGGGTGGAAAGCCCCCTCCCCGGAAACTTGTATGAGAGATTAGGGGTGAACCACTTCCAGCCTCTCTCATCCAACTTTCCGAGGCACGGAACCTAACCTAACCTAACCTAACCTAACCTAACCTAACCTAAAATAACCCAACCTAATCTAACCAAACCCAACCGAACCCAACCTAACCTAACCTAACCTAACCTAACCTAACCTAACCTAACCTAACCTAACCTAACCTAACCTAACCTAACCTAACCTAACCTAACCTAACCCAACCCAACTTTAAATTCAAATCCAAAACATGTTTTTGTATTTTATTCATACCTCATTTATTCCAACAATTTATTAGTTTATTTATCTTATATTTTAATTCTTTATATTTTATTCATTTGATAATGTTTTTAATTTAATTTATATTGATCTCTCACAGCTTCAAAAATGTCTTGGAAGGGGTCCTTCTGCATTTTCTTGCAATCTCTCCTCCAGAGATATTCACACAAGCGGTCACCAAACTCGTCATCTGGAACGCAGCGGTCTCTGAACCATGATTTAGCTGGTCGCCATGTTGCCTCAATACGCTGAGTATGCGTTCCATCTTCGGCCACAAACCTGTGTTCTGAGTCACTGTGGTTAACCGTCTTGTGCGTGTAACCAGCGCCTGAGAGCCCATTGTATGCTCTCCAGGAGTCGGTGTGGATCTCAGTTCCTGGTGCCACATGTTGCTGAATTGATGGTAACAAATCATCAGCTGAACGAGAATCCACAACGACCATCCTAACATCGTCGCTGCCATTCTGTATCATCCCTAGTACCCAGAGACCTGGAATGATTCGGCCTCGTTCATATTTGCGATGACCAAATATGGCTTCATCAATCTGGACGACTGTGTTAAGACCGCCAATCATACCTCTGCTTTTCAGCCTTGTTGAGAAGTAATCCACCACCATTTCTTTGATGTAACTGTTCCAATATGCGATGGTTGCAGAGCTCAAGAGGGTAGTATCAACACCAGGAGTGAAACACTCCCGGGTGACTTGCTCATATGACCAATCTTGAGAGAAACCGTACATCAGCTTGATGACTTTCTCAATTGGGAGGCGTACATCACCAAACCAGGTACCATCGGCCACTAACAAATCATGGTTTTTAGAGCTGTTACGGCATCTGTAACGCCCTAAACCGTCTTGACCTTCAGTATACGCTTCCGAGTAGTATCTCTTGTGCTTGCCACAGTACGGTGGATTCTCACGCAACATCATTAATCACGATTATTGTTTATTAATTATACTACCTTCGTCCCTATTCCTCGGGAGGTTGTTGGTTGTCCACGGTGGAAGAGACATTGAAACCGTAAGAGATGATTTTTAAATTTTTTTCCTTATCCGAGATTCGAACTCGCAGGCGAAGTGGGAGGAATATAACCACTGAGCTATTGTCGGCAGTTCAATTTACTGTTGTTTTTTTGACGTTAAATATATCTAAAGTCTGATCCTCATAAACATATAACGGGAAATTAAATAATTCGTATCTATTTTGTTCTGCGCATGCGCCAACTGAGACAGGTGTCTCATTTGGCGCATGCGCAGAACAAAATAAATACGAATTATTAGTTTTCCATTATATATCTAATATTTGATTCCCATAGACATATAATGGAAAATTAAATACTTTGTAACTTTTTTGTTCTGCGAATGCGCCAACTGAAACAAGTGTTAATCGACTCAGCTCCTCAAGGGCTTTAGATTGATATATTACATGACCATTTTTATTGCGTGTGTTAAAGTAAAGTCCCATTATATATATGTAATATTTGATCCCCATAAACATATAATGGGAAATTAAAAAATTCATAACTTTTTTATTCTGCGCATGCGCCAACTATGAGGGGTGTCAATCGACTCAGCTCCTCAAGGGCTTTCGATTGATATATAACATGACCATTTTTGTTGCGTGCGTTAAAGTAAAGTCGAGCCAGAAAGTCTTATTAGAGAGAGTGCCGTACAATTACAAAGGACGTGCTCAACTGTCTCATCCTCTTGTTCACATCCTCTACATAGTGGGCTGTCAGATAAACCCAACCTGTTCAGATGTTTTCGTTAATGACAATGTAAGTATACCTGTGACCTGTTCCGCTATTCGGATACTTCAGAAGTTCCTTGGATAATATGCAACCTTTTTTTTCGTCCCATCTTCACCTGAATTTGTCAAGGGAGCGTTCCTTTACTAGGTCAACCACCGCTGATGCCGGCAAGCTAACAAGACTACCGAGTCCCAAGAGCCTTTGGGAGGCAGCTTTTCTAGCCATCGAGTCAGCTATGTGGTTGCTTTTTGAAATTCCATGACCTTTTATCCAGCCTACAGTAACCACATTACTGTTGCAGGCTTCCGTAAGGGACATGTGACATTCTAATACTAGACCTGATGTGATCCGTGGCCTATTCAGGGCTAATAGTACTTGTCTGCTGTCCGTAAGGATACGGACGTTTTGCCAGTGATTTCTCTTTTGGTAATCTCTTTTGCGGCTATGGAGACGGCAGTTAGCTCTGTCTGAGCTATACTTGCATTACAACTACATTTTATTTCAGTCTTTATGTTTAAGCTAAATTTGTATTTCCAGCCTTTTGGACATCTGCATTAAATTAAAAAATAATTTCCAAAGTAACCTTAAATTTTTGTTGCATGTGTGTTTCGTTTTAATTTCATTAAATGTGCCCATCAATCCATTCATGGTTATTAAATACAGTTATTTTTGTCGTAATAAGCATCATTTGGTAGACCTTTTTGAATACGAATGAAAAATTCATATTTTTTATTGCTGCACTTTTAATTGTCAAAACTTTCTTTGTTTAATTTTCTTCATGTATTTTTTAATAAAAAAGCATGAAGCCGATAGGTGAATTGCTACCTCTCTCCGATTCCAGAAGTTTTTGCTAAATCTTTAATCAAACCCTTACTGACTTATTTAGATAAAATTTATTTTTGTGTACTGTTTGTTTAAGGTTGTTTTCATTCAAGAAAGAACAAGCCCATACGTTATGTATTCCTGCAAATTTTGCACTAAAAAATTGAACAAAAAATATCAGTTGGAACAACACAACATTTATAAACACAAAAATGTCGATTACTTTCCTTGCAAGTTTTGTACAAAGGAATTCACCTCTGGTAAAGGTAGAAAAAACCATTATGAAGTAAAGCATACGTTTACTTGCAAGATTAGCTGTAAAAATTTTAACAGTTCGGTACAGCTGCACAAACATAAAGAATCAACGCATAAGAAAATAATTTATGCTTGTGAATACTGCCCAGAGATTTTAAATTCGAACAGCAGCCGAAGAGATCATTGAATAATGATCCATAGTAATTTGTGTCATGGAGTATCGAGTCCGTTTACTGTGGATATGAAGCAAAAACAATACATATGTGATTATTGTTTAAGATCATTCTTCAAAAAGAATGATTATATCAGACACGTAAAACAATTCCATAAATCTGGTTCACTCAACTAGTTCTCAAATTTCCACTGTTATTTTATTTTTGCAGAAAATGTTATTGTTTTTGTTAAGTCCAGGAAATATAATAATAATAATAATTATTATTCTGTAGTCATATACCCAACTCTTTTGGGTTTTTTAGGATTGTACTGCTTTAGTGAATGTCTGGTTTAAGTAGGTATTATTTGTTCGTTAATTGATAGATACTGGCCTCACTTTAAAGAGTTTGTCATGTCCAGGTGAACCAGCAGGTATAAACTTCATATTATCGTTAAAATACAGACGTCGTTTTATCTCTTCCCATCTGTTACACGTCATAATTTCATAAATCTGTGATTGCCCTTTACTTACATTCCAATACATTCTGCTCGCCGGCAATTTTATGAGTGACATAAATAGGGTAAGTCCGGGATAGATGGCAATAATGAAACATTTTTGATGGCAGTTCGAGTTTAAGTAAGACAATGAAAAAAATGTTCCGGAATAGCATTAAATCATATTTTGACTATAAAATAAACCAAATATAATAAGTATACAATTAAAATTTTGATGAAAATTTTGGTAAATCTGAAAAAATAACAATTGGCCATCTCTCCCACGTACTATGAGGGAGATGCCACATCACTACGGGATAGTCGGCCACACTAAGAAATGTTTTTAAAAAAGTTATAAATGAAATAATACCATGATAAGAGTAAAAATTAACATTTTTATTAAGTATTTTATTAAGTACAAAGCTAAAACTATATGCTACAAATATTCAAATTTCTACCGACCTAATCATTTCACATTTTTAAACATTTCTTTCCACATCTGTGGCACAGATCTACATATTTCGTGCAGGACTCGTGTAGCCAAAACTGACAACGTACACAACGAATCCAATCAACTGTTTAATCGTAGCACTATAATCCTCACCACAACCAACACACACACCCTTCCAAAATAGCTTCAATATCAGCATATTATATGAGAAAAGGAATTCTTTGTTTATAGATATAGTTTTTAAATTCTACAAAATCATATTTGGGAAATGAAATTTTACAATGGTTTGTATTTTCACATAATAAATAGTGATTTCTTAACTTTTCCTTACTATAAAAATAATTTAAACAACGATCACACCAATAGGGGAATTTTAATTTAATATCATCATCAGCATATTATCTGACGGTGTAAAATCATTTAACTATGTAAAATATTTATTTTGTGTTAATAATAAATTTACATGTTTCTCTAATTTCTTTTTTGTGAGTTTAGCAGGTACAACTACATATGATGAGTTTTTTTTTCTGTCAATTCTAAAGCGTAAACGTTTACAGAAATATTATTTAATTCCTCAAATTTATTAATTTGTTTTAATTTTAAAGGTAATTCTAAACTTTTAGTATTTAGCACAAGACTATAGTGTGGATATGATGATGTTAACCTATAATTACGAGTAGTTTTGTATAAAAAACTAACAATACTCTAATAAAAACATGCCTCGTCTCTATTTTGAATGTTGATACATGCTTTTTTATTTTTACTTTGTAATGGTAATTTAATATAGAAGTTCCATTGCCTATTTTATATTCGTTTATTGCTAACTCTAACAGCGAAATTTTTCGTAGTGCTCAACCGCTAGATTCTAAATTTAGACAATTTATTTAAAATATAATCTGTTACATGATGATGAAACCAAATTGCTAAATCTGTTGTTCGATCTAAAATTGCATTAGGTGTAACAAAATACTTTTGATCAAATACTCCTTGATCACCTGCCATTTTAACAAAATCTGCCCAAAGTGTGGTATTTATTTTTACAATTAATTTATCTTTAATAATTTGTTTGATTTTCTTTAAAACAAATTAAAAGCATCTGATAAAAATTCTTTGATTTCTTTATGCTTTACATTTATAATCACTGCAGTCTGGACTCTACTATTGAAACTAGAAATTATATTTTTTCCAATAAACTTTTGGATTTTTAGCCACATGTTCGTTTTCTACTTTTATTAAACATTTTAATCTTTTTAGTTGTCCAAATTTTGTTATTATTTTACTTTTTTGACAAACATTCAGTTTATATTTTTTTTAATGTTACATTTTTGTAATATGTTTATTAATTAAATTTATTGATTTCTTTTCAGCAGAATTGGCTCTAATTAATTTTACAGATTCATCAATTTTAGATAATATTGTTGGATATTTGTCCATAATTTTATATCACAATTATTTTATAAAAATATATAACTAATTAATTTTCAATTATTTGAAACAATGATGTAAGATTCGGCTTGCCAACTCCACCGCCCTCTAAATACAATAGCGTATTTTTGTTCCTCAAAATATTTAATAAACGGTTTATACGTTTTTGTTACCCTATGTGGAAGGAATGGTACGTTGTTTTCCAGTTCTAGCAAAGCCGTTTTTCCGAACTTGCTTTGTACAGCCTTTCCTGATAGTATTGTTTGAGGCTCATCAATATTAATTGATTTAGTTTGATAATGGCTTTGGCGTCTCTTTCTAGTATAGAAGTAGAGTTTCATGTTTTTATATCCATTTTTCCAAAAACAATAATTTTATACATTTTTGGAGTTTATTTATTTTCTTATATTACAAAATAACAAATTACTAATTTAAATAAAATGAAAATAACTTACTTGTTATTGCTGTTGCTGTTGTGTCGCAAGCAAAAGTTATTGGAAGCTGGTGTTTTTAAAACCAAATTAATTTTATATTAAAAAGTTGGACTTTATATATAAAATGAATCCAACATTTTTTTTAAATATCAAGGAAAAACTAGCTAATAAATACTATTACGTAAAACTATTGAATGCGTTATTAAATCATGCTAATAAACAACTACTGCACCCATTATGCATTTTTTAATGAATATTTATTGGATCCAATCTGTATTAACACTCATTTTTCATCTATTAGGAACACCACATCTAGACACGCTATTACTTTCACTAAAAGTAGAATCCCTTTGGGCGGGAGGGGAGTTTGGCATATAATAATTGTTGTTTAACTCAGTATAATCACATCTTGCCATTTTTTTCTTAATATTTTTATTAATCTTAATTACATATGCGAATATATAGTATTCTTTCATAATTTGATCCAACCTGTATGTAACTACATTAATTTCTACCGGTCTGTGGGTCGGGCGATCGGGAGGGGGAATGGACTCGAAGGTCTGACGAGCATCAAACTACCAAGTTGCGATTAGGATTAGAGTTACGTGTATGTCTGTATTGGCTTGTTTGAGAAGATCTACTTTTACTAATGTAAACCATTTTAATAAAATACATGTATAACTTATCTAAAATTACTATTAAATAATCTGTAAAAAAATTTAAAAAAAAATACTTTAATATAAATGAAATTGATTGTACTAACCCTTACTATGTGAAAGTCCATCTTATTAAGAACAGTAAACAACTAAAAGGTTAAATGAAACTTCTACTATTTATTCAAAAATACGTTTTAAATTCAATGTCAGAAAGGCCCACCTACCTTTCTGCTTATGGCCTGCGAACTAACCAAACTCTATCGAATCCACTGTCAATGGAACTCATCCCATCACCGCACTCCAAAAGTTACCGAAGGAAGAAGGCCCTTTTCCCATTCGGGAGGTGAGACAATACAAATATATACAGTTTAAAATTTTACGGTTTTACACAATCATTGTTAGAAATTTTTAGATAACTGTCTCTGTGTAAGTCTTATTGTTAGGGTTTGCTGGCGTGTATTCGTTGTGTAATTGTACATTTAAAAAGTTTTACAAAATGTAAAATTTATTATTATAATTTGAATTATTGGAAAAATTTCGCTAAAATATGAAAATTTTAATGGACAATTTTTTTTAGATATAAGATTAATATATTGTAACATGTCTATCGTCATGTCACCTTGCACTATTACCGACCGTTAACGATACCGCTATTATTACCGTTAAAACCGACCCTGATTCACTGTTAATGCTACTGTACACAAGACACCCCTTATAGACGCTAACTATTTATCTGTTTGAACGAGGCCAATCAAAGAACGCGTCCCTCGCTTGCAATTGAATAACGGACGCATTTCTTCTGACCAATGACACAAAACACAATTTCCGTCTTGAGCTAGACTATTTAATTAATCGCCAAGCAATTTTTTTATCCTTTTCAACCGATACTCTCGTCTGAAGAGTTTGAACAAACCCTTAAGTACTCATCTTGTGAAATTTCCCCTTTTGGTTGTGGGTATGTAGACTTTTTTCTATTCTTCTCATTGTTAGTTACTTAATTATGCTTTAATTATAATAAAAAAATCTTTTGTACACAATTCACACACAATTTGTACACATACTATTTGAAAATTAATAAAATGTATCAGAAGCGTGCTTTCGAACGTGTCTTCAATAATCGTGCAAGGTAAACTATTACTTTTAGACAAAATATAATAATTGATCAGTAAACCGCTATACATTATATTTTTCGTAAGCTAAAAACATAATTATTGACAAATCTTAAGTTCATAAAAATCTTAGAGCGTAGTCTTCAACCACGCTATTAAAACTTGCTGTAGAGTCAAATAATTAATAGTAGTTATTAAACAAAAACCACTTCACTGTAATATTTTTAATGTTATAAAAAATCAATTTTTCACAAATATGCATTTAGTACAAATATATAATTGTTTCAAAGTTTTATTAGAACTAATTAAATACATACCTTTTTTATTCAAATCACATTAGTCTATTGATAATTTTTTGCATTATAAAGAACAGGACCGGCTTCACCGTCCCGTGCATTAATGATTTCCAATTTTGCTTATTTGTTTATTATATTTATGGACGCTGTGTTGGAAGACTTGAAGATAAGACAATTTATTTGTTGAAATTTAGTAATTTGCTGTCCTATCTGAAAAGTCTGTCCAATACCAACGCCCATGATTCCTTCTCACACATAAAACTTTTAGAGGTGTTTCTATCTTCCTCACCTTAGTTTTTGTGTAGTTTGTTTGCTTAATCGATAGCGTTCAAGAGATAGTGGCGCCCTCATTACTTATACATCCCAATCCTTCCTATAGTGAGCATTAACTTGGAGTCGAACCACCCCCTGGAGAGGGTCTCTTAGCCGGGATCTCTTTTGGAGAGTTCTTTAGTTACAAATTGGCTCCCTGCCTTTTTGGGACTAATTTAGTTACAATATTTTATATGCAACCACGGATATATAAAAAGAATATGATTTAAATATGTTTATTCCTTATTATATACTAATAAAAAAACAATGTTTTTTAGATGTCTATAGATTTTATTTCTTTTGGATTTTAAATTTTTAAAAGTTTTTTTGGAGAGACTTCATTATATAACAAAAAATAAAATTAAATATGCATTAGCTCACCTTCTCCTACGTCTAGTAGGATTGGGTTATGCCCCGCAGATCTTTCTGGCAGAGAGAAGATCTCTGCCCCGAATCTTGCTGAGAAGAGCGAAATCCAGAACATCGGGAAGTCCCACCGGCGGGTAGTGAGTCAGGGAGTCAGGTCCCACGGCTATGCATCGGTTTCTGTCGTCGAGGAAATCTACCAGCTGTCTACCTCTCGGGTTTGTAGTACGGCTGTTCCACTGTGGTGACTTGGCGTTAAGGTCTCCGATTAGGATTGATTGACGGTTCTCTGGCAGGAGAAGGCCCAGGTCCTCGTTGTGCAGAACTTCCTGTGGCGCAAGGTATGCTGAGGTTATGGCGACTTCTCCGTATGCAGTTTGCACTGCTACGGATGTCGCCTCCACCGGCAACATAAATGGTACAGGTAGCTGATTGTGAGTCAGCTCGTTCCGAACGAAGATCGCAGTACCTCCCCTCTGACGTCCTATTCGATCGGTCCGATAGACAGCGTATCCTAGGAGTCGTATGGTCGCGTTGCCGCGAAGCCACGTCTCCTGTATCGCTGCTATGTCTATCTTTTCTTTCTCCAGGAGTTCTTCGAGAACGTTTACGTTCGGCGTAATCCCTCCTGGGTTCCAGGAAAGGATCTTCAGGTGGCCTGGTCTTTGAGGTCGTAGAGGCGTTATGGGCTAGTTCGAGGCATCATGGTGAAAAATGTGGCCATAGTTTCGTACATCTTACGAAACTTTCATAATTTCTGGCATCGGGTTTGCCGTGGTTCCGGCTGCCGCTGCACTGTATGATCGACCTGGTTGGGTCGTCGCACTTTGTGGCGCCTTAGTGGGACCTTTTGCCGCTGGCGGCGGACCTCTAGGCGTGTTGGTCGCTTTGGGGAGTGGCCTAGGATACCTGGGACATCTTCGGAAACTCGCCGGATGATCGCCTCCGCAATTCGCGCAGGTGGGCTTCTCCTCCCTTTTCTTGGGACAGTCCGCCGCTCTGTGGGGTTGTGCGCACTTGACGCACTTTAACTGTGAGGTGCACCTTCCTTGGGTATGGTGGTACCCCTGGCAGCGGAAGCATTGGCTGGGACCAGCCGGCTTCCTCAGGGCTTCCCCTTTTTCCCTCAGGTGGACGCAGGTTTCAAGCTTGTAAAGCTTGTCTGTCTGGTCCCGGGGGGCGTCCAGGAGAAATAGGGACAGTGGCTGTCCGCTTCTCCTAGACGTCATCCTCTGCACCTTTGTCACTGTTATCCCCTGTGCGGCGAGGTCCTCTTGGATATCTTTGGGGTCTGTTTCCGCGGGAACATGGCGCAGAACTACCTTTAACTCGCGCTCCGATGGGAGCGCGTATGTAAAGTATTCCTCGCCGCTTCCGTTAAACAGCGCCGTGATATTCCGATGATCCTTGGAGGTGGCCGGGAATATTCTAATTCCTTCGGCGCAGGTCTGGGCCTTTGTGTAGTTGAACTTCCTACGTGAAAGCTCACTACTGACCTCTTTCCACCTGTTTGATTTCCGGAGGGTGATCGGTGGCGGTCTCATTTCCGTTGTTGCGGCTTGTTCTTCGCTTTTGTCCTTTGTTTGCTCCTTTTGCGTCGTTTCGTCGGTTGTTTTCGGCTTTTTGGCCGCTGTCTGCTCGTCTTGCCTCTGCCTTTTTTGTTGTTTTTGGATCGTCTTAAATGGTACCGTGTCGTCCTCCGTTTCCATTCTGTCCTGGGTTCGTTCCTGTTGTTTTTGTGTGGTCTTTGTTTGTTGGATGGCTTCCTTGTACATCCTTTTCGTCGTTTCTAGCTCTTCTTTTAGCTGTTTCGTCTTTTGCTTTTACTTCGCTAGAGCTTTCCTCGTCTCCATCAGTTCCTTTATCACCTCCTCCATGGTGACTTCTTTTTCTTTCCTTTCTTTTTCGTTCGTTCCTCTTCAGCAATGGAGCCATCCGACTCCATGCTTAGACTTACTTCCCTTTATTAGTACAATTCCCTAATAAGGTGGTCCCTAACAGGTTGTGTGAAAGGATGTGTTATCAGGATAGGTAGTCAAACAAGCTGAGACAGCGGACTCACTGCCTAAAGGATTTTAAAATCGTTGGCTAAAGAATTCCTGGCCACTGGAAGTTTGACTATGGGGGTGTTTTATATTTACCTGTCCCTGAAGTCCTCTTTCTTCTTTCCTGTATCCTGGGTGGTTTCTAATTTTAAATACTAAAAGTATTTTATTAGGCCCACCTGGAGTAGCTGTAATTGATTTAAATTTTTGTTAAATATTAAAGTATTGTATTGAATTGAAAAATTCAATACAATGTTTAATGGTTTGGGGTTAAAAAATCCCGTTTAAGTCGTTAAGACTTTGTGTCGCTAAATTGTTCGAGGAACTCGGGTATTACCTGCCACAGGTAGTATACCTCAGCTCGCCGTACAAAAGAAATTTCTCGCTCTCTATGCTTAGGTACAACCTTTCGCTTTGAAAACTTGTCGATTTCTGGAAATTTGTAATACCCAACGTATGCATATGCCCAATAGGGATGGGACGGTATTTCAATACCGCGATTTCGGAACGGTATTTTAGAGTAACGTTGTCGCGCGTTCCATAAACGTAAAGTAACCGGTTCCAAAGTAACAATAGTTACCAACCAGACTTTGACGGGTGGAACGAGAGTTATGAGGTGCGACGGGCGACGCTACGCTACAACGCTACAAGGAAGGTATTCGTTTTCGCAGTCGCAACGAGGAAAACTTCAGTTTTCGGCTTTGGTATTTGCCAGGGCGGGATTTCGATGTTTGTTAGTTTCAAACTGTAACTGTTACTTCGTCACTTCTGTCTACAGTGTCTACTGTCTACACTGTCTACATCGTTAATCGTTTTCGTTATCGTTACTCAATTTGTTTATGTGTTGAAGTGAAGTAGAACGAGAAGAAATTGAGGGAACAATAAAAGTGCTTTTAATTTTTTATTTAGATATTTATTTTTATGAATAACTTTATTTCATTTGGTCTTTGGTCAGCTCCAAAATGAGTTTGTTCTATAAAAAAAATAAAGAATGCTCTCTATAAATATATACCTATGTTGATAAGATAAAGATGATATGAAAAACATATTACTTGGGAAATATAAAGAAAAACGAATCATAGGGAAATTTTAATAACGAAATAATAAAAAAAACATCACTTTTATAATGTTATAAGTCTATGAAAACTTATATTTTATTGAAACGGAATAAATTATGAGAAACAATCCAGAATCGAAGGAACAATATATAAATAATGAATATAATAACATAATATATTTTATTCTTTATTGCTATTTATGAATAAAATTTTTTCCACTTTGTCACATGTCAATTTATTCCATCTATCACATAAAACTATTCCGGATTTGGAAAAGAGTCTCTCGCAAGGAACAGAAGTTGCCACTGTAACTAATTTTTCTCTCGCTATTTGACTCAAATTTGGGAAGTTATGACGGTTATTTTTCTCTCTCCTCGGAATCGGAGGCTCCTCGAGATATCGTTGAACCTCAATGATGGCCTTTGATTGGACGCTTCCTATAGATCTAAGAGTGGCAATTTTTTTGTAGAAACTACTCCATATAGAATTTGGTTCTGAATCTTTGACAGGGATGGTTTGAGTCTCCTCTATGTTTGTTTTTTCGTATAGTTTTTCCTTGATAGCTTCAATTGCCGCTCTTTTGGGTCTTTCTCCAACGCTATCAGTGGAAAAAGCTATATTTTTGAATCTCGGATCCAAAAAAGTGGAGAGAGTCAAGGACATGCTACTCTCTAAACCGCCCAATCTTGTATTGATTCCATCTATTATGGAAGAAATTACATTCTTCGAAATTCTTGAATATTCTTTTTTGTTCAGATCTGTATAGATACTCGACAGTCCATGCGTCGATATAATTACAGATGATGCAGATATGTAATTTTCGCCACTCATAACTTTGGTGACGTCTTCTAGTGGCCGGAGTATTCCAATTAATTCTTTAAAAAATTGCCACTCTTCTACAGAAATGACTGGTAATTCATGTTCTATTAGAGCCATTGTTGTTCTAATAGGCTCCTCAAGATCCACAAATCTTTCCACCATATAATAGGTGGAATTCCATCTGGTAGGGACTTCCTGGATAAGTCTTTTTGTAGGTTCGATCTTCAGAAGTTTTTGCTGCTCTAATAGTTTGGCCATAGCAGATGAGCTCCTTCTGAAATACACAACAATTTTTTAATTTCTCTAGTATTTCGGAAGCATGCTTGAGGGCGTCTTGAGCTATCAGATTGATAGTGTGTGCATAGCATCCGAAATGTTTAAGGAAAAGGATATCCTTAATGGCTCTCTTAATGTCAAGTTATCAAAGTAACTGCCTTAACATTCCTCATTACAGATTTTGTAGCATTATACACCTCGTCGAACTGCGCTGGTAATAAGGTCTTCGTTAAAGTCTTCCTTGATGGAAATTGATCATTCGGATTCAATGAATCCACAAATTTCCGGAATCCATAATCTTCAACCACAGAAAAAAGCTGAAAATCATGGGTGAAGAGAAGCATTAAATTGTCGTCGATCGGTTTCCTAGCCACCGGGCCAATTTTTTTGCGCAAAAGAGAAAAGGTTTTATGCCAAATGGGAAAGGCCCACCTACCTTTCTGCTTATGACCTGCGAACTAACCAAACTCTATCGAATCCACTGTCAATGGAACTCATCCCATCACCGCACCCCAAAAGTTACCGAAGGAAGAAGGCCCTTTTCCCATTCGGGAGGTGAGACAATACAAATATATACAGTTTTATATACAATTTTACGGTTTTACACAAGCATTGTTAGAAATTTTTAGATAACTGTCTCTGTCTAAGTCTTATTGTTGGGGTTTGCTGGCGTGTATTCGTTTTAAAAAAAAGTTTTATAAAATGTAAAATTTATTATTATAATCTGAATTATTGGAAAAATTTCGGTAAAATATGAAAATTTTAATGGACAATTTTTTAGATATAAAATTAATATATTTTATATGCAACCACGAATATATAAAAAGAATATGATTTAAATATGTTCATTCCTTATTATATACTAATAAAAAAACAACAATGTTTTTTGGATTTCTATAAAGTTTTTTTTTGGATTTTAAATTTTTAAAAGTTTTTTTGGAGCGACTTTGTTAAATTTTGGTTGACAATAAAGCATATTTCTCTATCTCTATATGAAAAATGATAAAAATAGTAAAAAAATGCAAAAGAATATGGGGTAAGTTCGTCTATGGTCAGCCACTTAAGCAATCAATCAACTTTGAAATTACGCAAAAATATATCCTTGTTGTTAATTTTTGTTTCTTTATCGATCATCATAAAGCTTATACTTTAAGGGATGCGTCAAAATGTTTATTTTAAAGTAGTAGATTAGCAAAAATAACTGTTTTTCTAATAGTCAGCCACTAAAATCCTAATTTCATCCATGCACTCACCGGTGGTCAGCCAATGATAAGCTAAACAGTAAGAAATAATAAGAAAGCAGGGCATTTGAATAATTTTCGTTGTAAATTGTAAATATTTTTATTATTTTTTTATAATTCAACAAATAAAACTCTTACAAAAAGGAACAAAACTATTTAAAAAAATATCACCATTTACAGGTACACGTTAAAACAACAAAAATAAGTAAAAATATGTAAAATAAAACTTTTCGCTTTCAATTGCTAGCAGCACAAAATTCGCAAACAAAATCGGCGTTTTCTACGTTTTCATACAAGCAACCCTGAAATGATGTGCATTTTAAATGAAACCATTTCGGGCACATATCACATCCAATATTTTTAAATCGTTGTTCTCTGTATCACTCTCAAGAACTTCGTCACATGTGCGACATAGTTTTTTTGCCTTGTTTCGTATTTCTCCAGTTATCTTTATTTTCTTGGTGATTCCACTGCTACTAGGAACAGGTTCATCCAGTGTAGGTTTTCGTTTTCTTCTTTCTTGTCCTTTAAATGTTTTCGGTTGACTATGTTTTAGCAATCTTGCCTTTTGGCATACCTCTTCAACAGTTTTCTTCTCATCTAATTTTTGTTGCAGTTGCTCTCTAAAAGCGGCGGAGGATATTGCTGCTGGGACTTGCTCTTTATTTTTATTTTTATCACTTGCAGATATTGGAGCTGGATAAAATAGATGTTTTCTTAAGGCCATCACATCACTCCTATTTTTGTTGAAATTTGCATTTTTTATTATTATTAATATGTTCAGTATTTACATGATCTTTCTTCGAATCAATTGTTCCATCCTCTCCTTTTTCTGTAAGTATGCTCTCATTTTTACCATGGCTTTCTATATTTATCGTTTTAATAAGGTCGTTGTGAACAATATCTTTATTATTTCCTAAATGTTCATCATGCATGTTTGGATCATTTGTTGTGGTTGCTATCACGTCGTCATTTCCGGTTGCTACTGGAAAACTGTCATTGGGATGCGATTTCGTTTTATTTGTAGATTCTAAGAAATCTTGATAGTCTTCAATCAAGTCTATTAAATTATGAGATTCATCCTCTTCATATTCCGCTACATTCACTACATTCGGAAATTCATCAAATGGGAAAACAATCACATCTGTAGAATTTTGATCTGCGCGTTCCATCATACCATCATCTGCTACTGTGTACGTTGCAATTTCAGGGGATAATATTCGTTTTTTATATTCTGAAGCTGCTGCACAATAAAATCGCAGTTTTCGATTCTTCCTTCCTGTAATTTACCACTCAATTTTGTCAATACTTCTTGTGCAGTTTCCAACTGCTGCACAGTGACGTCAATTTCTTTATTTTTATTAGTATATAATTTTTCGATGCGATTTTTAATACATTTACTATAGTCAACTGCGTCTGGGTTTAACGGGTATAAACCGCATTTTCGAAAAACGTTTTTAATAATTTGCGTCAGTGCTTCGTCATCTAGTACTTCTTTCAATAACGGGCAGAACGTACACTTGGTTAACACGCTATTGCAGTTCTCTTCCTTTGCTTGCCACTGACGAACAGTCTTTTTCCAGTTGTTTTTAATAGCTTAAAGACGCTTACGTCAGGTGGCTGCAAAATGTGAGTTGTGTTTGGAGGAAATGCGTATAAGATAATTCCGTGATCATGACAGAATTTGCTGAGTTCCAAGGAAAGATGGGATTTGTGTCCGTCAACTAACAGTAATACTGGCTTAGGGATATTGTTATTTTAAATCCACGAATTTAACCCATTCGCGACGTATTCATAAAAGGTGTTACTTCGCATCCAACCAGTCTCTGAGCGACCAATAAACCAACTACTTGGAACACTATCAATAAGGGCTTTCTTGGGCCGGACAAATGGAAATACCACCATAGGTGGCATGGTTTTTCCATCTGTCTCTCGTTTTGTAGCGACCCATGACTACAAATAAATACCTAAGATTTATGGTACTAACCCTTACTATGTGAAAGTTCATCTTATTCAGAACAATAAACAACTAAAACGGCTGTCATTGCATTTAAAGTATTCAAAGAATAAATAGTGAAAGTTAATTCAACCTTTTAGTTGTTTATTGTTCTGACTCAAGATAATAACTAGCGAACAATAACATACTATTAAAAAGTGGCTGAATACTGGGAGCCAACGGTTTTGGAGTCAGCCGCCAAACTTCTTAGACGGCTGACTACTGGGTTAAGGCGCTTATTTTCAGAAAAAGTTTGCAAATACAATAAACGCATACATTGCTTTCAAAATGTACTACATAAGGTTCAGAATCGAATGTTTAAGGAAAACCCAATAGTCAGCCACTTGGCTGACCAATGGATTTTGGCGTAAATTACTACCCCGTGTTCAGCCACCACAAACTATTAAACAAATCGTTACTTATCACCTCAAAAAACTTAAGGAAATGAGAATTTAATATTATAATTAACTACTAATAGCAATTTTGTTAACATATACTTAAAAATAGTACCTATAGAGACTATTTTGGAATGCCATATACTGTTTAAAAATATAATATATTCTTACCTAATCTCAGCCTTCACAACACTGTACACAGAGTAACAAATCAATGATGTTTTTAGGTAAGGATTGCTAAACTTTAAAATTAAAGGCGGGAAATGTGGCTGAGCATTGGGAGTGCAAATTTTATGGTAATAAAGGTCTCAATTATTTATTTTCGTTGAATTTAGGATGGCGTGGCTGACCACCAGCAAAGGCTGGACTTGGGCGAACTTACCCTAATGACAAAAATGAAAGTTATTGTTTGTTGTTTATTTATTTATTTGGGATACAGACAGGACAGACCCATAAGAGTATCCACACATTACAGTTAAATTACAAATTTTTACAAGTTTAACAACTAGAAATATATTTAAAAATACAAAAAAGAAGAGACATCTAAGTTAATGGTATTAAAAAATGGTTCCTCAATAGTTTTTTAACCGCAGTTGCATTATGAAAGAATATATCTACTTCCACGATATTAGATAATTGGTGGTAAGTGTTAGTTATTCTATGTACTGGAGAATTAAGGAAATAATTAGTAAATGCTTGGTCTGTAAAAAAGGTGTAATTATTTCTAGTAGCATAGGTGGGGGTATGGAGATTTATGGAATTCGTAATTTCGATACAATCAATATTATTGTTTAAAATTCTATGAGCAAACATGACATCCGCAATTTGCCTACTGTGCTCAAGGGTAATTATTCTTAAAAAGGAACAAATACGTTGTCTATCTGTTTCCGGATAAAACTTTCTTTTACAATATGAAATGAATTTATTTTGAATAGATTCTAATTTTGAAATGTACACCAAGTAACGTGGATTCCAAATGACTGAACCGAACATTAAGATGCTATGGACATATGCCATATACAAAGTTCTAATGGTAAATGAAATCGGGTTTTTAACGTATTTTTTAATGGGCTTGTTGGAAAAACCAAAATAAATCTGAATCGTCACTACTTGATGGTAAAAGCTTTTTGATTAGACCGATCTTACCGATTCTTCCGGTGGTTAATCGTGAAGAACCTGGCATGTCGCCTCTGGATACACGTGACGCAAGTTCACATCTCGTGTAATCAGGGACGCCACCTTCCCAGAAACGGTGCATATCAACAGTAGTAACTGGATTTGGTTGGGGTAACGATAGTTTGCGAGGCGGCGGAGGCGGTGGCGGTAAAATCGGCGGAACTCTAATTTCTCCCCATTTGATGTTTTTTCATATTTAATTTTCCTCAAAATTGTTCAACTCATTTAGTAATTCAGAATCACTATCGTTAGCTTCGTCCAAATCCTCACCAATAAATATATTCATGTTTAGATGATTAAAAGTCTCCTGCACCATCAGAAAAAAGAAGTCAAATTAATTCTAAGTCTTTTTCCGGCGACGAAACTCATCAGTGGCATACCTACACAATCATTACGATTCACAGTATCCAGAATGTCGAAGTAGACGACATTTATGGTGAAACAACGTCTACCCCGAAACTTAAATGATCCTTGTTGTGTACCTTCGACAACTAAGACGCGAACATTTTCAGCGGAGCCGACACGCGATAATGCTACTTGGTGTTGACCGTGAGTGAAACAGGAAGAATTCAAGTATATACTTGCTTTAGTTAACGATTGGCCTTGATACTTGTTTATGGTAATGCCATAAGCAAGCCGCACGGGAAACTGCGTGCGCATCATTTTCTTCGGGGCCATTGTATCTCGTGCTATCATTCTAGCTTTCGGCAATACTACCTTTCGGCCGATATTGACTCCGAAAAAACTTCGCACTCCATAGTATGATCAGCCAAGGAAATTATACGAATCCTCGTACCATTACATAACCCGTCCTCGAAGTCGAGGTTACGGAAAAAGCATGACAATAGCACCTTCTTTTAGTCTTAAATCGTGGGGTGGTAGCGACGCAGAATTAATCGAGTTCAAAAGATCTGTGGTAACGTGAAAATCATCATCGACATCTCTTTTGTACTCATCAATACTCATCAATACTACTTGATCCATTATCTTATCAAGAATAATTTCTTAATTTCATTAACGGCTCCATTAGTTGGACAGAGTGTAGCACGAGTGCCATTCTCCTTGCAACTAAAGTCGTTTCCTAGCGTTTGCTATTAAGGTGGGCCATTCTGACGGTGCCCAAACAATGCGCCTACGGATAAATCTTTCTATTGTGCCATGGACTGCATCTACTGGCATGTAAGTATGTCCAGGTAAAAGGAAAGTTATTTTAATGTGGCGGATATTACTTGCCTTTTTTAGGAACGTATTCAACATTATTAACATGGCCTTATTTTTATTTTGACCTGTGCAGCTGTCACAATATAACGCAACACTTTTAACCTTCTCCCGACCATCAACTTCAACCAGATATTTGTGAAGAATTGAGTAAATTTCATTGTTGCCTCGGTTTCCATCTGTTTCGCCCCATAAATAGCAATAAGCACTTGTTCCGCTTTCATACACAGTTTCGTTGTCAAACGCATATTTACGTGAATAGTATAATAGCATGTTGTCTCCATGGGGCGTATTTAAAACTTTTTGCCAATCGAAACTTGCGCAAACATAACTATCGTCTTCTTTTGCAATATTCTGGTCGGAAAGAAACTGTTTTTTTGCTCTCTCTATCTTTAATATGAATTTGGTATAACAAATCTTCAGCTTCGCTAAATTTATTTTCTTCGTCTTTTCGAGATTCGCAAATGGTGCATTTGTCCTTTTTCGGAAGGTGAAAGCCGATATTAAAGTCTTTATTGAATATTGATCTAAATACTTTTAGAGATACTTTAGTTCTTATTTTGTAAATTTCTTGTTGATCCTTTACAAAAATCTGGTATAAAAAAGACACATTTCTCAGTTCGCTAGATAGATATTTTTTAGTTGAACTTGCTCTACAATAATGTGAGGCAACTGCAGGTAACTTCTTAATAAATTCGTGAACTCTTTTTCTGTCTTCGGATGTAGTTTTGTGAGGCGGATTATGTTTGCCCCTTTGATCGGCTTTGGCAAATATACCAGGACTTGCATGGTCCTTAGTGTATCGTAGTCATTTGTGAGATGCAAAGCGTTTTTAAAATAAATTGTTGGCACACTTCAGTTTCAACCTAATTCCATTTAATGATGTAACTAAAGCTTCTAGTTCTTCTACTATGTTCTACATTTTTTGTTCGCCTTCGCTTTACTTCTTTTTCCTTTATACATGATAAAAGCCAATCTCTTTGCCTAGAATAACTGCCCAAACCCCAGTAGTATTCAAATATGTCATGTCGTTGTTGTTCTGTAAAGTTTCCTGCACATCCATTTTGGCATCTTTTATTTTTACACGGATTTATCAGCCCCTAACGTTTTCTCAGCTTTTCTTCTTTTTTTTCTTGATTCTTTTTTATTTTTTTTTTAACCCAGAAATGCCCACAATGCTGTTGCGTTATCATCTGTTTCTTCAATATCTGATCCAGAATAGCCAACATCGGAATGTTCATCTTCATGAAAAGAGTAATCGGAGTCAAATCTTTTTAACGCCTTGCTTTTAGGAGAACTCTTCTTATCATAGTTTTCGGATTCTGAACTGGGTGAGTAGTCTACCAGTTTATTTGGTAAGGCTGGTTGCAAGGTAATTTCGGCGAAATTGTCGTGCTCTCATGTTAATGGTGAGGTGAAAAGTTGTAGAAGAACCCCAAAGAATACTCCGTTTCAAACACGAGTTCGTTTTGTCTCTGTTATGACCCCCCATAATAACCGGTAGAGTCTATATAAAGACAGCATTTGCTACTTATCGGTAAGGGACTCTTGGTGATATCTTTTAGATAACGATCGACTACTTTTACGGCATTTTTGTGTGTCATAGGAGGTTCATCTCATACTATCAAAACCACGTCATCAATTATAGCGCCAAATTTTATTATATTCTGTGAAGCCCTCGTCGTTTGACACACAACAATAGAGTGCAAAAAGCTTTCGCATTTTACGTGAGTGCTGTTTTAGAACGGCCTCTCTCAAAACACGTTCAAATTCATCGATTTGACGAATATAATCGTTATATCGATATGCTTCTTCGAAAGTGTTGGCCATTATACCGTCTTCTTCGTTAATTATTTTTAGTTGTCGAAACGATGTCGCTCCTCTGGTTCGTGATAACAAAATTCTTCAGAAAAATAGTTCCATGAGCCCCGGGACAGGGCAAATATCAATCATACATCCTATTTGCTTACTTATTTGGCGCCTGGCTTGCCATCTGCCTTCATTATTATTCCGCGTATAATGTTCTGTTATTTCCTGATATAAGCTCGAGCGACAATCTCGTGCGTATTTAAAAAGAAGTAACTTTAAGCGTAATTGCAAACGCCTTTCAATGTTATCGGCTTCTTTTAATTAATCGTAAATTATTGTTCTTTCACCTGGCAGGTGTACAGGTGACGCCATCACCGAGTCGGAGCGATCGTGCATTTTATATTCAAAAATTCTCCACATCGCTTCCATCGCACTTTCATACCTATAACCTTGGTATTCTTTGATTTCGTCTATTACGATTCCATCTGTTGTTTGCAATTGAGCATCCGCCTGCGTGTTAATCTCATTATTACCATCACCTTTTATGCAAAGGGTTATGGAATCTGAGCCTTTTGTATATATTTGTGTAGATATTTCACTGACTAGAGAGATCCTACCACTTATTTATCTTATATTTATATGGCATTGATATTTGCTTAATAAGTAAGCAATTTAAGGTACAATCCTTCTGTTGGTAACCCTACATCCCAATGAATCTACGTATCGTCAGGACGTTTATATTCTTAAGGGTTTACATCAAAATAATCTATAGCCTTTTAATACTAAGTCTTTTCTGTTATTAATTTTAATAAATCAAACTCTTTAGAATAATGTTCAAATATTTTTTCGGTCAAATATATTATATTATAATCAATATATTATCAACAAACGGTAACATGTTTGCTCTGGAATGATAACTCATCTATAATACATGATAGAGACCTAAAGCAAGAATATTATTGAGTTTCAACTTGTTATATTATAATGTGTGATCATTTTTATGAGAAATAATAATAGTTTACAATAATACGTCGTTATATTTCCAGCGAAAATGGGAATCTCGCATAAAATTTCTAACACTGTTTAGTTGCAATATTTAAATACATGCACATATGTCCAAAAGTTTGGAATAGTGGAATATTTCATCTTTTTATTAATTTTTATAAATAAAAAAAATAAAAGTAAACATCATTTTGCTACAACTCTAACCAATACTAAATAAATCTGGAAGTCAGATAAACATACAACAAATATGATTTATTCTTTTGAGGTGAAAAATGTACAATATATTACAAATTTTTTAAAATAAATTAATTAGCAAAAAAAAGAGTTTTAAAATAAAATTAATAATCTGTATTTTGTTCCGTTAGGCGATGGTTGGATTCGGAGAAAATATCTCGCCGTTCAGACTCCATTATGCATCGACTTCGACTCTTTCAGGGAAATGGGCGGAGGTACAAAATTCACGCAATATGTTATTGTAATATGGTTGTAACCGGAGTGGTGAACCAAACCAATACCCAAATACAACTTGAATACAATAATTCTTAATTGTATGAATTTAAAATAAAATTACAAAAGTATAAAAGTGAAATTACTATTAATAAAACCAAAAAAATACAAAAGAAAAGATTAATTACAAAGATAAGTGAATTACAAAAATAGTTCTAGAAAAAATCAACCCACAAACAACTCAACCAAAGTTTACAAAGTTCGACACAATTTAGAATGCAAACAATTTGTGATATATACAAATTGTTCCCTAAAACTAGCTAAGCCGACCGATTTTACACTCTTATGCCACCACGATGGACCAGCCGGGCTATAAAAGGTCCCTACGATCCCTATTACCCTAAATTGTTCACAAATAAACAACCCTAACACCTCGTTGCCGGGTCCGTCTTACGGAAGACGGAAGTTGCGTTTAAAGCCGCAAGATCCAAGTGCACTGTTGATTTCCCGTGGAAATCAACGTATGGAATCTTAGTAGGCGTCTCTCGGGAATTTATTTCTGTTGGTGCAGAGATAAAAGACCTCGAGCATCGACGAACTGGAGCTCTTCTTTCTTCTATGTAAAATGCACTGAAAAGTGCTATGTACTGCTATTTTGTTTTAGTTCTATTCGTAAATATGAATATAATGTTTTGATTCCCTTCACAACTTAAGAAAAACACCAGAGTAGGCTGTAGTTGACTAATAAATCTCAAATGTCTTCTTAGTTCACTTGGAAATTTCTATATCAGTCTTAATTTTAATTTTCTCTGAATATTATATGCCAAATATGTGCCCAGGTCAAAAGTTCGTTGGTTAAAACGTCCTTAAGTCTATTCTGGTACCAGCTACGGCTCAAACTGTAATATCAGGATCGTTTAAGTACTAATAAGTACTAAAGACTTTATAAAATTATGCTCCAAAATTAATACGACGATTAAATTCAATAATATTAATAAATCTGTACTGAAAACTACAATAGACGATTTAATTCAATAATATGTAACAAATCTGTACTGAAAAGTACAATAAAAACTGGAGCAATAGCTAAAAAGAAAAACCTATCTTACTCGCGATATACTAAACTATGAACAAAAGCTAACACGTAAAATATAAGTTAAAACAACGATGTGCGATGTGCGTACTCTCGACTGCGAGAATTAATCGCCGTCTCGAGGAATCGAATCGAATAAGCGATAGAAATTTGGTGGAGATTTGATTTGTATACGAGGGTTAAAAGATAAATAGAAGAGCCCAGATTTAGGATTTAAGATCCTCTACAGGGCTGGGGTGGCGTAATTGTGTGGAAGTCGCGTTGCCCTGGGTGGTTTGAGTGGGGTTGAGGGATAGATAATGGCTCGGTATGGTGAAAAGTGGCAGAAGAGTGCCGGAGAGTGTAGCGAGGCGGGGGTTTGGCTTCTTGACTCGAAGAAATCGCAGAGAACGGGCCCAAATTTGGGGGTGGGGTGGCGATGGGACATCGTGGGGAGTCGGGTACAGAGCTGTGGCTGTATTGTTCCCTTCCTGTCAGCCATTTGGTAAGTGTTTGCAACCTTATTAGTCCCAAAAAGGCAGGAAGCCAATTTGCAACAATATTCTTCCAAAGAGGCAGGGCGCCAATTTGCAGCACTACTAGCTCCAAAAGATCCCGGCTAAGAGACTCTCCCAAGGAGTGGGTCGACTCCAAGTTAATGCTCACTATAGAAAGGATTGGTGGTATATGAGGGTTAAGGGCGCCACTATCTTTTAAACGTTACGAATAAACAACAGAAAATATACAAAAACTAAGGTGAAAAAGATAGAAACACCTTATAATTTAAGCTGAACTTGATGGCAATAAAATAAACTACATTTAATATCAACCGAACACGCTGCACCCTTAAGACTTATAGTCCATGGGTATATAAATCAAACTGAATCAAGAATATTGGTTTATTGATAATAAATTGTAAATTGCCACAGGAATTATAAGTGGAAGTGTATAAACGGACTTGACTTATCTTTAGTATTTGTGTGATCCGGTGGGCTCGGTTAATCCATCGATGTTGTAGTGGAAGTATTGGTTGTTGAGGGTTGGTTCTTCATCAAAGGGACTGCTAATGTGGGCTATATTTCTTCAGAAGAAGGACTGCAACTATTGGCTAGATTTCTCCATAGAAAGGACTGCAACTATTGGCTATATTTCATATATTTCATAACGTAGCGGTATCGGTAAGCTAGCGGTATCCTAGCGGTAACCTAGCGGTAACTTAGCGGTAACCTAGCGGCTGTATCCTCCTAAAAGTCGTAAAGTGGATCAGAAGGATTTAAAATGTTGTGGGTGTTGATGTTGGTTCGCTCTTAGGTCAAAAAGGAAGGCAAATGCTTTACCTCAAAACGTTACTTTATACTTAAAAGCTTTCCAACATTAATGTCCCATACTTAATAACAAAACTGAATTAAAAACAATAAATTTATAGTTTTAATGAGATTCAGAGCGGTGAAGCCGACTCTGTGTGATTAATTACTAATGAGTTTTATTGTTTATACAAATGAAAAAGTTATAAGCTGTTATACTTAGTTTTTTGTAAGTAAAAATAAAAAAGTGATTGTTATAGTTATTTAAAAAATGGTTCTTTTTAATTCTAAAAGAGTTCTAAAGAAAAGATACTAATTTATTATGTTTTACATAGACTCAGTTATATATTTCATGTTTACAAAAACGTGTTACTCTGAATAAGCTTTAACAATAGATAAATTTGCAACAAAAGAATGATATTTTTATAAGCAATAAAATACCGTTTGTATTTAACAGTTACATTGTATGGTTGTACCTAGAAAGCATGTGTCTCTGAATAAGTTTGAAAATGGATAAATTACAACAGAAAAAAGATATTTTAATAGGCAATAAAATGAATTTGGATATTTACTAGTTTCATTAGATGGTTCTACCTGGAAATAGTGTCTAAAAACATTCATACAGGGTCCACGCCCTAAGGTTTTAATACAAAAATTGTTCATTTTGGTCTTAAAAAAATAGTGAAATAAAAGGAAATTATATGTACAAATACTTCTAAAAGGTTTAAAATGATTGTGAAGTGGAACGAATAAAAAAATAATGAATTACTTACTGTGATACAGCCAGATAAATGTATTTTCTGAATCTCGTGAACGACTGGTCTCTAGGGGTGGTTTGATCGAAAAGAGAACGAAGCGTGGCGTTTTGCTATTTTATAAGGGTACTGACAGGGCCTTCCGGTTACGTTCGTTCGTTTGCAAGGGTTTTGTACGTTCTGTTGTGGGGGGTAAGTTTGACAGTGGTACGGTTGTGTCTAATAATACATTGGGTCGGAATTGATTTTAGAGTTCGGGGGAACGGTGACTTAAGGAAAGGTAGCATGGCGATAGACATGTTACACCCCCTCTCCTCCGGGAAAAAATAATTCGAAGAATTATTTTTTTTGAGTAGAGATTAGGGTTGAGGGTTAACAAAGGAAGACGATAGAAGAGGCGATAAAGGAAGAGGCGATAAACGAAGTGACGACAAAAAGTAAAAATAAAGGGAGCAACGACAGAAGATAGTCATTGTGAATCTATGTATTTAGGGTAATGATAAGGTAAAACGGTTTGTCATCTTGTGACTGTTGTGCTTGTAAGTCATCGTAAAATACATAAAAGGATTTCGACAAGATGCTGGAACCATAAATGCTCAGAAGCGAGTAGTTCCAGGCAATTCGAAATGGGCAAAGCGCACACTGAGAACGAAAGACAAAAGGCAACATACAAAATTTCTCAGCGCAAGCAAACGACAAAAAGGTAGTGTTTCGCAGCAACACCGGAATCGTAAATGCGCAAAGCGAAGTAATTCTGGAGAGTGCGAAACGAAATGTCCCTGAGGAGAGACATCATTTGAAACAGGATAAGTACTGCCAGCCTAAAATTTACACAAAATGGGCCCAATTGTGACCGAGTAAAAAAAAATAAAATACAGATATGTCATAATGACGTCACCACGGGTGAGTTACTATTTTACCGGCCAACAATTGTTCGGCAGAGCGACAGCACTTACAATGTTCCACACGGAGCATACGACAACAATTAAAATAGCATACAAGTCACAATGCGGCAACGCAAAAGGTAAAGTCAGGTAAAAACAATACATAGATAGGCTTAAATTTGCCACGGTAAAAGATAACAGTTAAAAAATAGATAGGTTTTCAAATAATTGGGCAGATAAGAAAAAAAACTACCGATTAAGGATTTATCGTCACTGAGGGCAAGGGAAAGGTAGGAAACGAACACTGTTATAGCAATGAACGGGAAAAAAATGAACTGAAATATACAGCTGAAATCATCAACTGAAAACATGAACTAAAACAATGACTAAAAAAATTGAAAAACAAAAGGTAAGGCTCTGATACAACAAGGAGTGCCCGATGCCTTGAGGTTGAAATTGAACGCTAACGACATGATATCTTTAGCCACCCTCTTGCCATTCATCCATCGGCACGTATCTCACCAATATTGGATTGGGTGGGAATTAAAAAAGAGGAAAGAAGAAGCTCAGTAGCAAAAAAGTGAGCACAGTAGTTGCTCAGTAGCAAAAAAGTGAGCACAGTAGTTGCTCAGTAATAAAAAAGAGAAAAAAGTGAGCACGGTACTTGCTCAGTGGCAAAAAAGTGATCACAGCAGTTGCTCAGTGACAAAAAATAGAGCAAAGTAGTTGCTCAGTAGCAAAAAAGAAAAAAGTGAGCACGGTACTTGCTCAGTGGCAAAAAGTGATCACGGTAGCGGTCTAGTGGCACTAAGGGAATACAAGAGAGGAGGAAAGAAGAGAGGAAAAAAAACGGTTTAGGGGTTAGAAAGGGAAGACAAAAGAACACTATAATGACTCAGCAGTCAATTTTCTCGAACCTACTATGTTTGTAAACCGAGCGCATCACGCCACCCAGCAAAGGCCAACCCGGTTCAATTGGGGCCTAACGTCTTACGACACGTCAATCGATGACTCTACGTTGGTTACACAAATAAAAAAAGTAACTCGTTCTTTGTTTGAGGGACGGTTAGAAGACTCGGGATATCATAAACAAAAATATATAAAACAAAAAGGGGGACCAAAAATTTGAATGACGTAAAACCAGTTTAAGTATGGTGACTCTTTCACGGTGGCTATCCGGGGTTTTTATGTTTAAACAGAATGACTAAAATGCGGGGTAAGAAAAGGATCCGTTTTGTCCGGAGAACGGTATAAACTCCAATGTAGCTTGGTCTACTTCCTTTTCTACGCGGAGGGTAATCATTGGTGAACCAAGTTGAGTATGGGTAAACAAAATAACAGTAAAGTGGTGGAAGAAGAGAAAGAACTAAAACTAATGGTTATGAACTAAAACTAAAATGTTAATAAACCGAAAGGGCTAAAATAATAATACACTAAACTAGGTTGTCTTTATGTTGTCTTAGTTGTTTTGTGTTTCGTCAAAATCGTCAGGTAGGTTTTCGTCAACGTCAATAAACTGGGTTTTTAAATCTGTAACATGCCAGTTTCCAAGGTCGTTGCCAGAGAGATCTTTGAGATTATAGACAAGTTTGGAAATTACTTTATGAACAATACAGGGTATGAATTTAGGGGCAAATTTGGCTGCAAAATTATCGTTTTTTGATGAGAGTACATAATTCTTTTTCCAAAATCGGTCGCCAACATGGTATTCTACATCTCTTTTTCGTAAATTGTAATATTTTGCGTTTCTATCATAAGCTTGTTTAAGTTTTTTGCGTACGTCAATGTAAAGTTTAGGAAGGGTCTGTAGGTCGTCAATTAGTTGGAGTTTGTCTGCTGTGTGAATGGAATTGGTAGCATTATTGGAAATTGCGCCATAAAAGTCTCCGCTTAACGGTACGTTTCTAGAAAAGTTTAAGAAGGCAGGAGAATAGCCTGTAACGTCATGTTTTGCGGTTCTTATGGCTTGAGCAACTTTGTGTAATGATGCGTCCCAATTTTTGTGTGAAGAATTGTCATGAATGTAACAACGTAAGGCAGTAACTATTGTCTTATTGGTTCTTTCGGTGTGGTTTGCTTGTGGATGATAGCGTGCATTATAGAAAATTTTTTGTACTTTATACTGATCCATTAAATTTTTAAACAGAGAGGACGTAAAGACTGTGCCATTGTCAACGGAAAATATTTGTGGTACTCCAAATATAAGAAAAACTTGATTTTCAATAAACTTGACGATGCCGGCAGCTGTAGCATTCTGCATGGGATGAACGAGACAAAATTTTGTAAACCAATCAGTAATAACTAGAACGAATCTATTGCCACTTTTGGATCGGGGGTATGGACCTATTAAATCAGCTGAAATCCATTGCCAAGGAAAATTGATATCTTTGTATTGACCCATTACACCTGCCTTAGGTAAATTTTGGGTTTTACAGGAAGAACAAACGGAGCATTTATTTACATAACGCGATACAGTGCTTCTGAGTTTTGGCCAGTAATAGATTTCTGAAATTCGGGCAATAGTTTTGGAAATGCCAAGATGTGCACTGGTTTCATTATCATGGAAAGTTTTTAGGACATCAACCCTGTTTGGGGTAGGGACTACAATTTTCCAATTAGACAGGTTGCTAGTTATGGGGTTTGAAGAAAAGAAGTGTTTGTACAGAATGTTATTTTCTACTTTGAAAGTTGGAAATGATTCAGGATTATTGTTTACTTTGTTGATCATGGCAGTGTACCAGGCGTCTGGTTCGAAGGTGGTGGTGTCAATAACGGAAATTTCTGGGACTGAACGGGACAGTGCGTCACTAACGACCATTGTGGTTCCTTTTCTGTGTTTAATTTCAAAATCAAATTGGGATAGTCTAAGGGAGAGGCGAGCTAAGCGTCCAGAAGGATTCGAAAGTTTCGACAAGTACTGCAAAGAAGAATGATCGGTCTCAAGAATAAAATGGGTTCCTTCAACATAGCCCCTAAATTTTTCTACACCAAAGATAACACCTAAAAGTTCTTTCTCTGTCGTGCTATATTTTTTTTCAGTTTTATTTAAAGTGCGGCTTGCGTATGCGATAGGGTGCTCAATACCGTCACATTGTTGATAAAGTATTGCACCAAGTCCAGTGTCACTAGCGTCAGTCTGAATTATAAATGTCTTCGAAAAGTCAGGGCTTGCAAGAATGGGACTAGAAGTGAGGCGTTTTTCGACTTCCTGGAAAGCTGTTTCAGCTTCAGGGGTCCAAGAAATAGGTTGGCCTTTTTTTCTGCCATGAAGAAGATCAGTAATTGGGGAACAAACAGTAGAAAAGTCTTTAATGAAACGGCGGTACCAGCCAATTAAGCCAATAAGTCTTTTAATCTCCGTAGTGTTTTTAGGTGTGGGATACTTTAAGATAGCAGAAACTTTGTCTTCATCAGTTCGAAGACCAGCCTTGTCGACTACAAAGCCAAGAAATTTAAGGGAGTCTCTACAGAATTCACATTTCTTAAAATTTACAGTAAGGTTTGCCTCTTTAAGGCGAAGATATAATTTACTAAGGATTTCTAAATGAAGTTCAAAAGTGGGGGTAGCGATAATAATGTCATCTAAATAGCAAAAACAGTATGGCCTTAAGGAAGGGTCTATGACGATATCCATTAGTCGCGTCATGGTTTTGGGTGCATTAATTAATCCATAAGGAGTTGTCTTAAACTCAAATAAACCTAAACCATACACGGCGAAAGCAGTTTTGGGGCGAGAAGATTCAGTAAGAGGTATCTGTAAGAAAGCTTTCTTTAAATCTATGGAAGTAAGGAATTTTGCATCTCGGAGTTTGCTAAGAATAACGTCTACTTGGGCCATGGGGTAAGAATCAGGAGTGGTTACTTTATTTAATTTTCTACCATCAAAACATAAACGAGATTCTCCAGATTTCTTCGGGACTACCCAAAGAGGTGAACACCAAGGTGAGTTTGAGGGTTGGATAACATCCAAACGTTGCAATTCCTCAACTTCTTTGACTAAAAGTTCTTGCATGGCTGGGGATAAAGGATATTGACGTTGTGCAATTGGTTTTGCATTACCAGTGTCTATGTCATGTTGTACAAGATGAGTTCTACCAATTCGGTCGGAAGGAGCGAGAGAAGAAAATAATTCAATAATTTTGTCAAGTTTGTCTTTTTCGTCAGTAGTGAGTGTAGAAGCAGATTGTATTGTATTAATGACGCAGTTAGAAGATAATATTGTATATGACAGGTCATGAAAACTCATATCAATTTGGAATAAACTTAAAAAATCCATCCCTAAAATAAGATTATGTGTTATTGACGGTATTATTATTATTTTAATTGTTTTAGTGATATTGTTTACAGTTACAGGTGCGAAAATGTATCCCATATACTGTTGAGGTACTCCATCAGCAGTGGTAATACTAAAATTAGGGTCATACTCAATAGGTAAATGTAAAGAATGTAACAGAGCAAAACCTTGATTTCCAAGGACAGTAGAGTTACTGCCTGTGTCAACCATAGCTAAAACAGTTTTGTCTAAAATTTTGACACTAAGGTACGGTCTATTATCATTGGGTTTTTTAGCAAACAGAGGACATGTGTTGCTAGTAAATGGGGCAATGTTTTGTTGTAATGAAGGTGAGGCAATTGGCATGTTACAGGTAGATATGGAAGTTTTGTTGTCTGCAGTATGTGGTGTTGTGTTTGAGGTTTGATCTGTCAGTAAGGGCAGTGGTTTATTTGTTTTATTTGTGTCTGAATGGTTTGACGATAGAAACTCTTTAACAAATGCTAGGTAATTGTTCCAATCAGAAGCGGGGGTGGAAAAAGTTAGTTTTGGTTTGTCGGTGTGTTGTTTGGGGTTGTGTTTGAAGGCCTGTTTGGTCTGTTCTGTCTTCTGGAGTTGCCTGGCTGGGATGTGGTTGGTTGGGGTTGACTGGACATAGCGGCCAGATTCGGTGGGCCAGTCAGTCTCGAGTTTTTGTGCATAATTGCGACATTTGGGTTTTGTGGTGTTTTTAGCACCACAGCCGTAACAAAAGATATTTTTGGGGGAAAAACACTGTGAATGGGAGTGACCAGTTTTGTCACAATTCCAACAAACCAAGGAAGTTAGTGTGGCTACATTAGCAGGGACTCTTTGTCTAATATTCGAAGGTGATGAAACATAAAGGCAAGACAAGTCTGGTTCAAGTAATCTGGGATTGCTAGAAGACGGGGATCTATATCTGTCAGACCAAACACGGGATTCCTCAATTCTTTTGCACAACTCAGTAAGTTCATCCACTGTTTGCGGATCATGAAGTGCCAAAGATGAGATAAAAGACGGTAAAAGATTGCGACGAATCTTTGCAACACGGGTACGTTCATCAACTGCATTCGATAAGCAATTAAAGAGTCCTATCATCGAGGAAATATATACTGCAACGGGTTCATTAGCACCCATGGTGCGATTAGAAATCTCTAACTCTAAATCAGTCTCATAACTATAAGGCAAAAAGTCGGCTTTTAATTTTGTAACAATGTCTTTCCAAGATTGGAACTTACTACGATTATTCAGGTACCATGTAAAAGCATTATCTTTGAAAAGTTCACATGACTGCAAGAAAAGCTCGTTTTCAGTGACACCTCTAGAAACTCTAAGGACTTCAACTTTTTCTAAAAACAAATGAAGAGATTCATTTTTACCTGTGAAGGAAACATTCCATTTGTAAACAGGGTCATGTTTATGATAAGAGGCTTCTGATTGATTGGGAGTATTTGATTGTGAAGGTGAGAAGTTTGAATGTGTGTTTGAATATGTGTTGTGTTCTGTTCTATTGCTGAATGTTGGTGTTGTTTTTGTGTCAAGGTCGGCTTCCAGAAGTATAAGTCTGTTTGTTAGGGTGTCTCTTGTCTGTAATTCTTCGTTAGATTCTGCGTTTAGTCTGTTAAGTCTGTTAGTAACATGTGTCAGTCTAGAATTAATTCTAGAAAATACTGGTTCAGTTTTGTTTCCATTAAATTGATTAATTATGTCTGTTAATTCCTCAATTGTAATTGTAATTTCTGCTATGTCTTCTTCAAAGGTATATGTATTAACTGGAGACGAAAAACTTCTATTAGCGTTTTCCCTAGCAAGGAGACCTGTTAGAACTCTACGCTTTTGTTCAACGGTATCAGGGACAGGAAAGTTTCTTATTTTGATTTCATAAGAAAGCTCAAATGATTTTAAATGATTAGCCTGCATTTTGAAAATAATACTTAAACTCAAAGTACTCAATACTTAAACGACAAAGACAAAAGGTAAGTATCTGAATACAACAACAACATCCACAACAATCGATAGTAACAAAAGCAGGCAAGTATCAAAACTCCAAATGAACTCTAAAATCTAATAATAGAAACCTAAAATCCAAAATAATGATTCCAACTAAGCATAGGGATAACTAACAGACAGCTAAATCTTAAATGGACCTAAAAGTCAACGAGCAGGTACTCAAAACTAAATAAACAGCATAGGAATCAAAAATCCATAGAAGTTTAATACTCAAATAAACATAAAAGTCAAATATCAAAAGTCCAAAACCAAGACAACACAGGTACCGAGCAATAAAATGTGGGTATCAAACAGTGTAACAAATAATTACTTCAGTATAAGCGACAAATACACATTACTAATAAATGTCAGTTTAGAATAAACAATAAAAGTGCAATATTCTCAAAAAAATGTTTAAACATATAACTGTTTCAAGATCAAAAATATATTATACTAAATAATATTGCTATATATTTTAAAATGCATTAATAAATGTCCTTTTGACAGTAAGAGATTGTAATATACTTAAATCAAAATAAAATAATGTAAATAAAACTCAAAATGTGTTCGAAACAAGTTAGTGTATCGGTTAGAAAATCAAAGTTATAGGGACGTTGTTCAGTTAAATCAAAAAAGTTATTTAAAGCAATAAAAGGAAATCAGAATCAAAATGAATGTAAAAAATTATATCCCACTCCAATTCAATCTATAGTAAAGCAGAAACAATGGGCGCCAATTTGCAACCATATTAGTCCCAAAAAGGCAGGAAGCCAATTTGCAACAATATTCTTCCAAAGAGGCAGGGCGCCAATTTGCAGCACTACTAGCTCCCAAAAAAAGATCCCGGCTAAGAGACTCTCCCAAGGAGTGGTTCGACTCCAAGTTAATGCTCACTATAGAAAGGATTGGTGGTATATAAGGGTTAAGGGCGCCACTATCTTTTAAACGTTACGAATAAACAACAGAAAATACACAAAAAACTAAGGTGAAAAAGATAGAACTTGATGGCAAGAAAATAAACTACATTTAATATCAACCGAACACGCTGCACCCTTAAGACTTATAGTCCATGGGTATATAAATCAAACTTTGAATAAAGAATATTGGTTTATTGATAATAAATTGCAAATTGCCACAGGAATTATAAGTGGAAGTGTGTAAACGGAATTGACTTATCTTTAGTGTTTGTGTAATCCGGTGGGTTCGGTTAATCCATCGATGTTGTAGTTGTAGTAGTGGTTGCTGAGGGTTGGTTCTTCATCAAAGGGACTGCTAACGTGGGCTATATTTCTTCAAAAGAAGGACTGCAACTATGGACTGGATTTTTCCACAGAAAGGACTGCAACTATTAGCTGGATTTCTCCATAGAAAGGACTGCAACTATTAGCTGGATTTCTCCATAGAAAGGACTGCAACTATTAGCTAGATTTCTCCATAGAAAGGACTGCAACTATTAGCTGGATTTCTCCATAGAAAGGACTGCAACTATTGGCTATATTTCATGCTGGAGGTAACGTAGCGGTAACCTAGCGGTGACCTAGCAGTAACCTAGCGGTAACTTAGCGGTAACTTAGCGGTAACTTAGCGGCTGTATCCTCCTAAAAGTCGTAAAGTGGATCCAACATTAATGTCCCATACTTAATAACAAAACTGAATTAAAAACAATAAATTTATAGTTTTAATGAAATTCAGAGCGGTGAAGCCGACTCTGTGTGATTAATTACTAATGAGTTTTATTGTTTATACAAATGAAAAAGTTATAAGCTGTTATACTTAGTTTTTTGTAAGTAAAAATAAAAAAGTGATTGTTATAGTTATTTAAAAAATGGTTCTTTTTAATTCTAAAAGAGTTCTAAAGAAAAGATACTAATTTATTATGTTTTACATAGACTCAGTTATATATTTCATGTTTACAAAAACGTGTTACTCTGAATAAGCTTTAACAATAGATAAATTTGCAACAAAAGAATGATATTTTTATAAGCAATAAAATACCGTTTGTATTTAACAGTTACATTGTATGGTTGTACCTAGAAAGCATGTGTCTCTGAATAAGTTTGAAAATGGATAAATTACAACAGAAAAAAGATATTTTAATAGGCAATAAAATGAATTTGATATTTACTAGTTTCATTAGATGGTTCTACCTGGAAATAGTGTCTAAAAACATTCATACAGGGTCCACGCCCTAAGGTTTTAATACAAAAATTGTTCATTTTGGTCTTAAAAAAATAGTGAAATAAAAGGAAATTATATGTACAAATACTTCTAAAAGGTTTAAAATGATTGTGAAGTGGAACGAATAAAAAAATAATGAATTACTTACTGTGATACAGCCAGATAAATGTATTTTCTGAATCTCGTGAACGACTGGTCTCTAGGGGTGGTTTGATCGAAAAGAGAACGAAGCGTGGCGTTTTGCTATTTTATAAGGGTACTGACAGGGCCTTCCGGTTACGTTCGTTCGTTTGCAAGGGTTTTGTACGTTCTGTTGTGGGGGGTAAGTTTGACAGTGGTACGGTTGTGTCTAATAATACATTGGGTCGGAATTGATTTTAGAGTTCGGGGGAACGGTGACTTAAGGAAAGGTAGCATGGCGATAGACATGTTACAGCTTCAAAATTAATACGACGATTAAATTCAGTAATAATAATAAATCTGTACTGAAAAGTACAATAAAAACTGGAGCAATAGCTAAAAAGAAAAACCTATCTTACTCGCGATATACTAAACTACGAACAAAAGCTAACACGTAAAATATAAGTTAAAATAACGATGTGCGTACTCTAGACTGCGAGAATTAATCGCCGTCTCGAGGAACTAGCGCCGGTATTTATGCATGCCCGCGGACGAATTGCTTCGCGCTGATTGGCGGAGAAGGCAAATTCGGGCGCGGCTTGATTATTCGAAGAGAAATCTACGAAACAAAGATTTTATTGAATTTTTAAGAAGTTTTTATTAATTTTTTAAGAAATCTAGGCATTTGAGATAGGGAATATAACACCCCCCCGCATAAAGGCAATGCTTACTCTGGTTTTTTAATGAAATTGCTCTGGGAAACTGCCTTGAAAAAGGCCCTTTTTCTTTTTATTATTTTTTCAAAAAAAAACAAAATTACAAAATTCTTGATGTGCCATTCGGCTTACAAAAATTCTTCCTTATTCTAAACAAATTCCTCCGTAGTGCGTTGGAACGGGTACAATACTCTATTGAAGTCTATGGGATGCGAGATCGCTCGGTAAGAGTCCACTACACTACTTCACTCACGTACCGTTTTGTCTTTAAAAAGTTTTTTACGCACTAGGGAAAAGTCTTTAAGGCACCTAAGTACCACTACTAGTGTCCACCAGTTTCCTTGTGCCCATTCCGTTCCCCGCCTCCGTTTTATATTTTTTTACACGCTTGACTGCATATATCCTGTAGGATGGCCGCCTTCTGGTCGATCTGCAGGCCCGCATAGTCATGTATATTGTTCAGTCCTTGTTCGATTGTCTGTCTGAGCGCCGTCCAGTTAGTATTTATAAAGTCATAGGTCCAAGTCATTTTGTCTCCTGTCGAGTTATGTCCTTGTGAATATGTTATGTATATATGTCCGCTCAGCGTTTCCTCGTCAAGTACTGTCCAGTTTGCTATCTCCGTAGCTTTAGTCATTGTCAGGTCTATGAAACTTTGTCCCCTTGGTCCGTCAAATGTCGGTTCTCGTTCTCTATGTCATTTGTCAGTGCCCATTCCATTAAGTCGTCACCCCGCCTGTCCTTGTTGTCCCCGCCCCATGATTGATTGTGTGCGTTAAAGTCTCCCGCTAGTATGTGTCTGTCAGTTATTTTTTGTATTAGTGCTGTGTGTTGTTCTAGTCTCCTATTTTTGTGTCCTCCCGGTTCGTCATAAAATGACGTAATGTAAAGTGAGTCTTGTCTTTTGTCAGTGAGTTGTATAGGGGTTATGTTGTCAGTCGATAAGTCGATTCTTGTGGTCACGTTAGTCATGTTGGCTATTGTCCATATTTGTGTCTTACCCGTGTTACTTGTCCTATGTATTTTGTACGTCTTGTCACCTGTCCACTTGTTGTACGGTTCTTGTACTATTGCTACATCAATGTCATTGTCTTTTAGTGTCTGTATGAGTAATTCGGTCGCGTCGCGTCCTCTGTCAATGTTAATTTGTAGTAACTTCATTAATATTGTATAAATTGTCGTGCTTGTCTTAGTTTCCGTTCGTAGATCGGGCATAGTTTGTCACGTGCGGAGTGTCGTCTTTGCTCTATTGTCTTTGGCTGCCTTACAGTTGAGGCAATCTAACTGTTTGGCCTCGCATTTGTTTGGTTGTGATTGCCACCACAGAGGTGACACCTCGCTTCGTCTTTGCAATATTTTACCACGTACCCATATTTATGGCAGTTGAAGCAGAGCGCGACGCTGTCGGCTTCTTGTACCTGAGTGGCGACCATGTCTATATAGACTCTGTCTTTCCTCACAAAATACCAGCGTCGGACTCCACGTCCACGTTTTCTTTAAACACGTTCCTGCACGTTCGTCTTGCCACGATTGTCAACCTGGCAGTGGTTTCGCTAGATAGTGGGTAGGGACAGTGGGAATCTCGTTAATCCATTCATGCGCGTCACTAATTAGATGACGAGGCATTTGGCTAATAGAAATATTTATTCATGAAATAAATATATGTGCCGCGTTGGTGGCAGCTAAGTCATCGGCACGCAGGCTGGAAGTACAATATATATAAAAAAAACATACAGTGTATAAATAAAATATAGACGCACACTACACATTAAAATAAACTAGGGCGCATATACAGGCGGATGCAAAAAACTGTAACAGCAGCTGCGACTGGGCGTGAAAGCGGGGGAGGCGGCGGAGTGACGGTGAAGCTGATGGTGATGTTTACCGTCTTCTCCACACGCGCCGTCCGAAAGAAGCGTGGATGGATGCTCCCCATTTCAGGACAGAGTGGACACAGCTAGACTTCAGGCTCGCTGGTAGCTTAAGATACTCTTTAATAACATTGTTACACCGGGGCCATACGCCCAGCGCCCCGATCACCAGGGGTTCAACCACAATCTCCCTGCCCGGCCAGCGATGTTGTGTGGCCTCCAGGAACTTGGCATTGTCGTAGACGGCCTTCTTGGCGGAATACGAGATCGCTAGGGATTGCTGTCCCTCCCAATTGACTCCTACATCACAAACCACGGAGCACGTAGATAGGTGGATCACCATATCTGGCTTAAACAGCGTGCCGTCGCGGCCACCTCCCAGGAGGTGGCCGCGCAGCTCTGCAACACGTGGCAGAGCGACTCGGTCTTATCGCATCCAGCTCAGCACCGACGGGCATTCGGGGGATTAGAAGGAATACCGGCTACGGGCAAATTGTTTGTGCGGAGCTGGACGGACTTGACATAGTCACGGCCCGTCCACCCACTGGGACGCTGAGCTATCCAGGCTCGTGAGGCTGGATCCTCACTCACCTGCTCCAGTTCTTTAAGGGTGCTTGCGGCAGATAGCTTCTCCCGCCACAATTTGTGGTCAGGAATGTTTCCCCCTAATTGGTGAAGTTTGTCGAACTGCTTGCGACAGCAGTCGCTTTGCAAGGTGGCAGACAGAATAGGGTCGTTCCACCTATCGAGGTTAGTCAACCGCTTCAAATAGACCTGGGGAACATGATGTCTTAGTTCCAGAACCCCAAGACCACCATCGCGCATTCTGCAATGAATTGCAGGGTCCGGCGTATGAATGTTTAGGTGCAGATTTCTTTATCAGCCGGTCTGCGGACCTCAGAGTCCGCGGTGATCTTGGGGGGTCTGCAACCCATACAACATTTTAGGTATGATGAAATCCTTTACAACAGCCAGCTTCTGATCGGGCTTCAGGGCTGCACGACCGACTCGGCCGAGTCACTGCGGCAAATTGGAAAGGTTGGCCTTTAATAACCCGGTTGCGTTGGTTGAGTGCCCTAAGTAATTGAACGAGTTAACCTCATCGGCAACCGGGATGAAAGTCCCTCCCAACTTGAACAGCGGCACGGTGCGTGTCACAGTTCTTCCGCTCAACACAGACGTCAGCGCACTTCGCATACCCCTCCGAGCGAAGAACGCCTCCGCCCTATCGAGCAGCCGAACCATATCCATTGGTCGGTCAGCCATCAGCACTATGTCGTCGGCGAATCCCACCGCCGAAACGGACACACCTTCTGCTATGGTAGCGGTCAGGCTAGATCCGTTGACTCGGCAGATAAACTCGTCGACAACACAGTTGAACAGGAACGGGCCGAGTGGGTCCCCTTGTTTCACCCCCCTAGACATGGTAATAAGGGGGCAGTTCTCCAGGCCCACCTTGATCACAGTTGACGCCTGTTGTAGGGTGGTCGCTACTAGGGCTCGGAATTTCTGAAATTTTTGTATTCGATTAGTCGTTTTTCGAATTATTCGAATATTCGACTATTATAATATTCGAATAATTTTATATATATATTTATATATATATTACATACATAAATATATTATTAAGGTAGAACGCCAGTTATCGACACTATAAGAGCCAATATTTCACTTATAAATTAATATTTCACTAAAATGAATAAAAAATTATATCTTGTCAATAGCATACTAAATCTGCAGGGTTTATCAATTCGAATTTGCGCAAGAACAGTTGATAGATATATTTTCACTTAAATAATTTTTTTTAAATAGCCTTTTTTGGACCCAGTGATTGACATTCAAATAAAAAAAAATCCAATAATTGACATCCCAGTTATTGACCTAATAAAAATACACTTAAATGCATTATAGAATGTGTTTATTTAAAATCTCATATATTACTAGAATAACTAAAAAATAACTGAACAGTGGGTAACACAAAAACATACAAATTGTTACATAGTCATTAATTGAAAAACGATTACTAAAATAATTTACTCTGTTTAAGTAAAAGTGAAATAATAACAGGAAACAAGTTACAAATTACAATAAAACGTTATGTACATCAGCTGGCTCTGGAAATTCATATTTAAGCCTATCGCCCGCTATTAACGTTTTTGGAAATGGCATTTTTTAAATTATTTGAGATAAGTGAATGACAGATACATCATTTTGATTTAATTTTTACCATGGTCTTGTTTTCATTGCAACAGATCGTCCCTACAACCTCACCTATTAATTCTTGAACAACGCACATATAGTTCTTGTAGCTTTTGTTTTCACATGGAAATGCAACTAAAATATAGTCGCCTACTTTAATTGACTTGTCAAGTGTCTTCTGATTTGATTCTTCATCACTGAGTTTGTCAGGGCTTTCAGTGCTGCTTTCACTTGGTACCCATTCTTCTTCATCAGAATCACTTGTACTATATTTCCTTTTCTTTTGGGGAGGTTTTGTGTTTTTACCGGGTGTTTTTTTATATCCAGTGAAGAAAAGTTGGAGAAATAATTTGAAGGCACTGGTTCTGTGCATTAACCTTTTTTATTGTGAATTTTACTATTAAACATATTATTAACAATTTTTAACAGTAGTGAGTACATAGTACATAAGCACACAACGTCTTTTTTGCTTGTGAATGTCACTCGCGGCATTTCGCGCAGCTGCAGTCTGACCGAAAAAGTTCCGACATGGGCGTAGCAAGGAGGGTGGAACGGAACATGCCCCCCGCCTTGAAAGAGTGAGCTTTCAAACTCGAATACACTAATGTTCAATGTCAGTTATAGGTAGTGGGCACAAATTTGTAATTGCCCTTTGCACTTCACCTTTGGCAGTTCTTAAAGTAGCGACTCTGGGAATTCCATCTTGACCCTCATGAAGTGTGAGGACTCTTCCGAGACGCCATTGGAGAGGACTAAGGTTTGGTTCCTTGATTAGAACTAAGTGGCCCACTTGCAAACTGGATGAATTCTGTTTCCACTTCTGGACTTTGGAGTTCTGAAACGTACTCGACAGACCATCGTTTCCAGAGCTGCTGACGCAATTGTTGGAGTCTTTCGAAATTATTGAGACGGTTGACCTTCACCTCCAGTTGGTTTGGCTCAGGAACTGAAGTAAGTGTGCGACCGATGAGGAAGTGTGAGGGAGTGAGGGGGTTAAGGTCTGAAGGGTCAGGACTTAAAGGACTCAAGGGCCTGGAATTTAAAATTGCTTCCACCTGAACTAGAATTGTTTGAAAATCTTCGTACGTAAGCAATGCATCGGATAAAATGCGTTTTAAATGCCCTTTCATTGATTTTATTCCCGCCTCCCAAAGGCCCCCAAAATGAGGTGAGTAAGCGGGTATGAAGTGCCATTGAATCTCTTGAAAAGAACTAGAGGTAGAAATTTTATCATTGTTATGTCTCAAGAAATGACCTAACTCCTTCAAATAATTATTTGACCCTACAAAGTTTGTACCGTTGTCTGAATATACGTGTGCTGGCTTGCCTCTCCTAGAAGCAAAACGCTTTAATGCCGAAATAAATGCGTCGGTTGTCAGATCGGTTACCAACTCGAGGTGCACAGCTTTCGTGCTGAGGCATATGAAAAGGCTTACGTAGGCCTTATATTTTTTAAATCCACGACTTCGTCTGTCCTTTAAAGTAAAGGGACCAGCGTAGTCAACCCCGGTATTTATGAACGGAAAGGAGGGCGTGACTCGCGGCGACGGAAGATTTCCCATAAGAGGGTGCTTGGAAGTCGGTCGAGATTTAAAGCATGTTACGCATTTGTACACTGTCTTTCTTGCAAGATTTTTTCCGAGGATAGGCCAATAGACCTCTCTTATAGAGTATAACAGTTGCTGAGGTCCAGCATGAAGAAGTCTTATGTGCTCATGCTCGAACAATAACTTTGTTAAATGATGCTTTGAAGAAAGAAGCATAGGGTGTTTTTTAGAGTAGCTGTAGGAAGAGTTTTCAAGTCTGCCCCCCACCCTGTGGATACCTTCTTGGTCAATAAATGGGTTGAGAGACAAAAGCTTACTCTGGGTGAGAAAAGGAAGACCATTAGACAAATTGCTTAACTCCGATGGAAAAGATTCAGCTTGAGCAAGCCTGACAAGACAAAGAACTGAGCGTTCCAATTCAGCGACAGAAATTGGACCAACTGCTTTCTCTGTATTTCTAACGCTGGCAAGTGAATTATTAATGAAACGAAGACAAAACGCTAGAGCACGTTTCAATCGAGAAAATCGAGAAAAGTTTTCAAATGGAAATTTAAAACCGATGCTAGAGACGAATGTTGCAGGTTTAGCTTGCTTAATGTCGGGAAGATCATCACTATTAATGCTGGGAAACTGAGAAAACCAGGTATCATTCTTTTGATTCAAGAAACTAGGGCCATGCCACCAAAAGAGAGATGACTTTAATTTTGATGGATTAATGCCTCGGGATATGAGGTCAGCAGGATTATCCTCTGATCTTACATGATTCCAGGAAGAGGTTTGGGTTGACTGCTGAATTTCCGATATTCTGTTTGCGACAAATGTTTTTAGCAAATGGGGAGAGAGTTTAATCCAACCAAGGACTACCGTGGAGTCAGACCAGTAGAATTGTTTAGTAAACGTTAAGGAAGAGGAGGCCAAAACCTTGGTGACATGTCTGCTGAGAATTAGGGCAGCACAAAGCTCAAGACGGGGAATTGTTACTTTCTTAAGTGGAGCGACCTTGGACTTAGCACACAATAAACTAGTCTGAACTTTACCGGATTCATCAATACTTCGCACATAAAGGCAGGCGCCGTAGGCTAGCTCAGAGGCGTCGCAGAAGCCATGTAACTCAACATGGACAGAATTGTACATTTTTACCTTTCGACTGATTTGAAGATTATTTAGTTGAGATAGTTCGCGCCTAAAGTTCAGCCACTCGGTATGAATATGTAGTGGTACAGATTGGTCCCATCCCAATTTTTCCAGCCAAAGCTGCTGCAGCATAATTTTAGCCCGTATTGTTGCAGGACTAAGAAGACCTAACGGGTCAAAGATTCTAGCTATTCCTGAAAGAATAGACCTTTTGGTGATAGTTTTGGGAAGTTGCTCAGAAGGAATAAAGTACGTGAGACAATCGGATTGAGGGTACCAATTGAGTCCCAAAGTTTTGCTGTTCTCATTTGGTCCAAATGAATGGGCAGTATTTGAAGAACTAATGGATTCCTGAATGCCGTTCAGAACTAACGGTTCATTGGATACCCACTTACGAAGAGGAAAGCAACCCTTGGACAATATTTCAATGATTTGCTGACACAATAAAATAAGCTCGGGTATGGAGTCTGACCCAGTGATCAAATCATCGACATAAAAATCATTTGATATAATCTTAGAAGCTTGTGGGTAGGCCGTAGAATTTTCGTGAGAGAGCTCGACCAAGCAGCGCGTAGCAAGAAAGCTAGCCGCGGCAGTGCCATAGGTCACGGTGTTCAAAGCGTAGGTTTGAAGGGTTTCGGAATCATCACTTCTCCACAGGATTTGCTGCAGATTCCTTTGAGAAGGGGAAATTAAGACTTGGCGATACATCTTCTCGATGTCGGCAGATACTACATAAAGATGCTCTCTAAATCGCAAAATAATTGACAAAAGATCGTTTTGAACCACTGGTCCAACCATTTGGATGTCATTAAGAGATATACCAGAAGTGGTAGGGGAAGATCCATCGAACACCACGCGAAGTTTTGTGGTGAGACTGTCCTCTTTTAACACTCCGTGATGAGGAAGATAGTAGCTAATTGTGTTTTTAGAATCGTCGACTTTTGACATATGCTTCATTGAAACATACTCATCCAGAAATGAAACATATCGCTCCTTCATTGTTGGGTTTCGTTGCAGCTTGCGCTCAACGGAATAGAATCTTCTTTCAGCAATGGTTCTTGATTCACCCAATTTCTGAATGGAGTCCTTTAGGGGCATTAAGACTACAAATCTCCCTGCGTTTCTAGTAGTTGTCTGTTTGAAATGGTTTTCACATTCTTCCTCCTCTTTGGATAAAATTCGAGACTTTGGCAACTCTTCTATCTCCCAGAATTTTGAGAGCTCATCATCTTGAGAAGACGAGGCAACATTGCAAGAAACCACGTTAGTGAATTTATTTGGCAAAGAGCCGGAAATAATCCAACCCAATTTAGTTTTTTGGAGAATGGGTAGGCAGGGTCCCAACCTTATCTGGCCTACGCAAAGAAGCTCATAGAAGAGACTGGCTCCAATAAGAAGATCAGTTCTTGAGGGAACATTGAATTTTTTATCTGACAACTGAATATTTGGAGGAATTGGTAAAGATGATGAATCAATATTGCAACCTGGAAGTTTCCTGCAAATAACGTCTGCTACTAGACAGGTAAGTGATACCGAAAATGAGGAATGCAGGGATTTTATTGATACATCACATTTGTGGCTGACAGTTGAGCTTGTTTGTGAAATTCCGATCACTGAAATATCGGTGCGCTCTTTTGAAATACGCAATTTGTCAACGAGATTGGTGGAGATGAAATTAGATTCTGATCCACTGTCCAACAGGGCCCTACATTCATGTGCGACTCCGTGGTGATCAAGCACCTGCACCACCACGGTTGACAACAGTACAAAATTTTTATTAGCAATATTAGAAGAAAGTGCCTGCGTGGACAAAGCGTTCGAGTTTGAAGAACTATTTGAATTTGAATTAATCTGGGCTTCCTGCACCTCAGATCTCGAATTATCAATGTGGATAAGTGTATGATGTTTCTTGCTGCACTTAGCACATTTACCATATTTACAAGTGGTACTGTGATGCCCCGGGTGTAAGCAATTATGACATACACGCAATTTCTTTATTTGCTCAATTCTATCTGAAATGCTTAGATTTAGAAATTCAGTACACTTATTGATTTTATGATCGGAAGAATTACACAAAAGACAGTGAAAACGAGTGCTTAACAAAGATTTAACTAAAGGATTTCTTTCGTACCGATCGCGCTCTTTATTGGAACTAGAACACTTTTTGTTAGCTTCAATTTTTTCCAAAATGTCAGCTTTATTTTTTAAAAATGCTAATAGGTTATTTAAATTCGCTTGTGGGGGTTTTTAGATTCCCACTCACTTGCGGTATCAGAATCAAGCCTTTCGAGCAGTAAAAATATCAATAACGTGTCCCACTTATCAACGGGTTCGTTTAATGATTGCAGAGATCGTAAATTGCTTTGCAAACCATCCGTTAATTTTCTGATACTAAACGAAGACTGCTTTGTTATTTTTTGTAAATTAAAAATGCATTTAGTGTGATTGTAAACTAATAATTCATTATTCGCAAAACGTTCACATAACATTTTCCACGCGACCAAAAAATTATCGGACGACACTGGTATACTACTAATTACCCTCTCTGCTATGCCACTAACGGAAGATTTTAAATAATAAAATTTTTGAATCATGTTTATGTTAGTATTTTGAATAATCATTGAATTAAAAGAGTCATGAAATTCTAGCCAGTTTTCGTAATTACCGGTAAATTTGGGCAATTGAATTGTTGGCAGTTTTGTATTCGATGAAATTTGATTACTTTGACTTTCGTTGCTAGAACTCGAATTGCTACGATGTCGCGAACCGTGTACATTATCTGCTCGGAGAGATTCCCTCTCTTCGACGTTAAATGCATGCATAATATTTTCTGCCTTTGAAATTACACTGTAGAAATCATTTTCAAATTGTTCTCTCTGACTAATTTCACACTGTACATCACCTGTTTGACACTCGATTTCTAATTGAATTTCATCAAAATAGTCTAAGAGAAGTTTTGCTTTAGATAACCTTAATTTAAATTCAGACAAAGGAAAAACAAATATTGGGTCACCTGTGCTGATTTCTATGTTATTAACATAGCTTTTAAAAATTGTTAACCTAGATTTTAGAGATGCTCTTTTCCTTTTGTTCTTTTCAAGAGAAACATCCTGTATATTTTCGTTATCAGACATTTTTAAATGAAATAATGGCACAAGAAATTATTTTGTATAATATCTACTCACTTATTTATTAAGGTGTTTTACGTACAGCAACAATAATAAATTTACCAAGTGAGATTTATGAGAATGAACGAAATAAACATGCAAATTCAAATATAATAATGATGCAATCAAATCAAGAAACAAATTGTTTTAATTATAAGTACCAAATATAAAAACAAAACAACGAAAAATACTAGCAAAGTAGTAGTAAACAAATACTTTTAAATTTATAAAGTTGTAGTTTTTACGTACTTGAATTATTAAAAACCGGTAAGATTTAGAAAAATGTGCAAAATGGAAGCAATTTAGGTAAACGAATAAAATATGTATAGGAATTTTACAAGTACCTGGGAGGTCGCTGATGATCCAATATGGTGGTCCAACTGAATGTGAACGCAAATTCAGGCAATACACTCCGACCGACTTGGTATGGGCTACTGGAATCTCACATGTGCGGTAGAAATCCACTCCTGACGAATTACTTTCCGGCACCACGTGTTGTAAATTTGTGATTTTGATAATTAATAAATTATCCGACGACGAAGGACCATGAAGAAAAGTTGGAGAAATAATTTGAAGGCACTGGTTCTGTGCATTAACCTTTTTTATTGTGAATTTTACTATTAAACATATTATTAACAATTTTTAACAGTAGTGAGTACATAGTACATAAGCACACAACGTCTTTTTTGCTTCTACCCTTGTGAATGTCACTCGCGGCATTTCGCGCAGCTGCAGTCTGACCGAAAAAGTTCCGACATGGGCGTAGCAAGGAGGGTGGAACGGAACATCCAGTGTCATTAAAAACTTGCCTCTTAACACATTTCTTATTTTGATTTTTGAGTTTATTCTGCTCTCTCAATATTGCTCTGGCTTTTTTATCGTCCAGTTTTTTTAATTTCTCCTGTTCTTTTTTTCGGTGATAATTTTGCTATGCTGCAGAGGTGACGACCGACGGAATTTTTTCCTTAGTTTTCCTCTTTTTGCTGCTGACAGGTTTATCGGGCAAAAACAACGCTCCTTTAAATGGTGACGGAACATCAAAAGGCAAAGAACTAGTTTCCTTAGAAGTAGAAGGTATAGAAGGATCGTAAGAAATTACAGTTAGCACATTTTCTTTGCCCATTTCTGGAATTGTCTTTTGTACAACATTTTCTCCGGGGTCCCTCGGTATTTCTTGATTAGTTTCCTGTGCTGATTCTTGGTTATTTTCTTGTTCTGCTTCTTGGTTATTTCCTTGTTCTGCTTCTTGTTTATTTTCTTCTTCTGCTTGGTTATTTTCGAGGTTATTTTCTTGTACTGATTCGTGGTTATTTTCTTGTACTGATTTGTGGTTATTTTCTTGTGCTGCTTCTTGGTTATTTTCTTGTGCTAGTTCTTGGTTATTTTCTTGTGTTGCTTCTTGGTTATTTTCTTGTGTTGCTTCTTGGTTATTTTCTTGTGATCCGTCTTGTACATTTTCTCTGGTTTTATTATAAAGAGTTTGCCACAATAGAAATAGCGAAGTATCTTCAATTTCACATTGATTGCCGTTTTTAAAAAGTCGTAAGGGACAGTGTCAAAAGCCTTGGAGATGTCCAAGATGGAGCACACCCCTCCAGTGAGTCATTAATGACACTTATAAAGAGTCGGCTGAAAAGAACACCTACCGTAATAGGTCCCCAATTCGCTGGACCTTCGGGTCTTTGTCACCTTTAGGTATCAGCGTAGTGCGGTTTCGTTTCCACGCTGCGGGAAAGTGGTCAAGCGCTAGGAGAAGATTGAAAATCATCGTCAGCAGCGTTAGTGTCTCGCTGGAGATGTTACTCTTTCCAATATTTTCTAATCCTGCCGCAGTTTTAGATTTTTACCTACTGTATCGGCCTTTCACAGTCACCAACTGGATCGGCGGTAAGCAAACCGCTGCGCTTAAGGGTGTCGATGGTGATGCCCAGATATGCGGGAAGGTAGCATTTTCGCTTTTACTGCCCCAAAGGCTGTCGTAGAGCGTTTTAACCGCCTCCGCTGTTGGTGGATTTCGTTGTACCTTCTCCTCGTCGTCGATTTGGTTATCGACAACAATCTGAGCTAGTTGCGCTTGCGCTTAAACAACTGTTGTACCCTAGCGTAGTTACGTTTACGCCTAGCGTCCCTGTGGTTGCCATCTCTTCTCCTTCACCCATGGCGAGTTGGTTGTGGCGCAGCAGCTTTCGCCGGAGCGCAATGGACGTGATTAACTCGATTTCGGTGTCGAGAGCGGTGATAAAGGCTTCTCGGGACTCGGGGGATCCCTTAATGCGCATTGCTGTAGAAATTGCTTCGAGCCTTGCACCCAAACGTTTCTTTTCACCCCAGAGTTTATTTTGATGTTTGAAGAAAGTCCCGATCACAGAAGTGGCGAGACTGTTCTTTCATCGACACTCTTCACCCAGCAGGTCTATATCATAAACCACGTCAGGTCGGTAAATTGTCATAATCGGGGTGGTGTCTTTATCGGTTGAATGTCTAGTCCGGAAGAAAGTGTCCACCCCAAGTTTGTGGTTTTGTTCAGTGTCAGGTGTCTGCTGCATTCCGGTCCGGGGAAGCGCTCGCTACTTGCGCTTTCTTCCTTAATTGATATCTGCTTATTTGTGTCTTGTGGGAGTTCTTGCTGTATAGCTTTATTAATGAATCTGCTATTTCCGAAGCGCTTTTCCAACTCCAACAGGTGTTGCTCATCATCTGGTGACCAAACTTTCCCAGTCCGTTGTTCTGGATTGGTGGTTTGGCGTATGCTCATTTAACCGGGCGCGATTTCTCGCGTCTGGGTGGGTGTGTCTAGTGTGTTGAGACATACCGACTTTGGATCTGAAAGTTTGATCACAAAGTTCGCACCGGTGTCCATTAAGGTCCCCAGGGGGACTAAGAGGTTGGGCGTTCCCATCTGCAATGTCTTTGCAGAGGTACTTATAATAATTTGCCACTCCCTGTTTTCGAGGGTAGCGCTTGGAGCAGATTCTGCACTCCCAAGCAGTTTTCAGACGAAGATGGACGCTGGTGAAATGCTTTTCGATTCCTCCACGGGTTACATATGGAAATATTCATCAATGGATGTGGGAGGAGCGAGCCGTACGTCTATCCGGCCAGTGCATCCTAGACTATGACGGTTAGCCACGTCACCCTGGTTGTTTGAGTGCCCGAGCAAGTTACGGTGCACTCCATCCTAGGCTTCGTTTGCTGTGTCGTCCATTAGTCTAAAATATATTGAAGGGAGTCGATCCCACTTACGACATCGCGATTTTCGCATATGTTCTTTGACCCAATACACTTCGCTATATTGGGTCAGAAGCGCCCTTTTAAGAGGGATAAGCGCTCGATGTTGGTTTTAGGCATTAAGGAGCCCTCACCATTGAAGAAATTGGCTATGTTTCTCCCCCCTGTGGGGCTAAGGGGTCCAACGGTCGGGTAGCCCCAGGAGTTAACCGTAGGATCCCATGGTCGGGTGTACCTTCCGAGACCGCACTCTCAGAAGCGTCTTCAAGAGCCGCTGCACGTTGCCGACCGCTTCACCTTAATTTAATAAAATTTAAACCAACGCACTACGTAAGATATTAATATCATTTGGTTATATTAAATGTTTTTCATTTTAGTTAATAAGTAATGCCATTTTCATAAATTTTAACACAAATGAAAAATAATATATATCATTGCATGGCTATTAAGTATCTTTAATGAAATTATAATATTAATTGTACATAATTTACCACATAATCAAAGAGTAGATAAAATATTTTTTATATTAAAAGAGAAATGCCCCCAAATATCGGCAACACACAAAACATTTTTATATTAAAACAGCAATGCTCCCAAATATCAGCAACACACATTACTTTTTTTTGCCAATAGGAGAGAAGTATTGTAACAAAGAAAAATGAATTTTTAATATTACATAATTTTTTCATTTACATACGATCAACCTTTAACTAAATATAAAAGAAATGATTTTAAAAATTTTTATTTAAATCAAATTGTACTTTTTTACGTAAATTTAACTAAAAAATCAAAAGATGATATTTATAAATTATACATTATCATATATGTTATTATAGGTTACTAGTAATAGGAAATTAAATTTAATATTTCATAATTTGTTAATTTAAAATACGTTAAAGTTTCAACTAATTAAAAAAAATGCTATTTAAAATGATTATTTTCATTATTTAAATCTGGACTACATAATTATTAAAATGTTTTTGTCATAATACGAATAGAAAATGTACAATTTATATTTAAATCAAATTGTAGTCTAAATTAATCTTAATTTATATATGAAAATATATAAATAATATTAAAAAACACTTACCAAATATAGTTTTTACATAACACTTACTCACACAGCACTACAACGTTAACATCTAACGGCAAAATGGCGTCTCAAATACTCAAATCCCTTTGTTCAACGTGATCATAAAATTCCTTTGTTCTAGAAACTTCTTACCAACGGAACAACGCATGCGCATAACGCCTATAGGGGTATATGGAAATAATATGTGTATTGTAATATAGGGGTACACCAAAAAGTTGTTAAACGTTAAATAGTATATTATGTTACTAGGAGTAGAAGGCCAACATTATTGTTGAGCCCAGGTTCTTGCACTGCCGAGGCGCTGGCCGAGGCTGTGCAAACTGGGCGAAACATATAATGGGCCTTCTGCTCCGAGTAAGATATACTATTTTTATTTTTTCTTTAAGCGTAATAATAAAATGCATTTTATAAAAATATAAATCTATCAAAATTTTTAAATCATATTGTTTTTTGAGTTTTTTTAGCACACATGTCACATTTATTACAATTTTTACACCGTATTACCTATAATCTCACTTAGATATATAAGTATTATTTATTTTATTACCTGCTATATAATTTCTTTATAATATACAATTTTTAGACCATGAAAATGAACACATAGAACAATAAATAACTAAACGTTGAACCCATAGAGGTTCGAAAGCTCGGTTAATAAATTCTAAAAAGAGTACACTTTGGTGGTTTTATTGCCACATCCCCAAAAACATTCGGATTATATATATATATAATTATATTTAAATTCTTTGCCGACTAATAGGTATTATACCAGAATTATTGGGGTAAACGGCAATGTTTTCAAGAAAACTCTTTTACTTGTTTTCCATATCAACAGTAGTAACTGGATTTGGTTAGGGTAACGATAGTTTGCGAGGCGGCGGAGGCGGTGGCGGTAAAATCGGCGGAACTCTAATTTATCCCCAATTGATGTTGTTTAATATTTCATTTGCCTCAAAATGGTTCAATTCATTTATTAATGTTAGACTGACGATTAACATTGTCTTCTGCACCATCAGAAAAAGAAATCAAATTAATTCGAAGTATTTTCCTGTTGTTGCGGAAGGCGACGAAATTCGTCAGTGGCATATCTACACAATCATTACGATTCACAGTATCCAGAATGTCGAAGTAGGCGACATTTCTGGTGAAACAACGTCTACCCCGAAACTTAAATGATCCTTGTTGTGTACCTTCGACAACTAAGACGCGAACATTTTCAGTGGAGCCGACACGCGAAAATGCTACTTAATGTTGTCCGTGAGTGAAGCAGGAAGAATTCAAGTATATACCTGCTTTAGTTAACGATTGGTCTTGAGACTTGTTTCTGGTAATGCCATTAGCAAGCCGCACGGGAAACTGCATGCGCATCATTTTCTTCGGGAGCATTGTATCTCGTGCTATCATTCTTATCTTCCGTAATATAACCTTTCGGCCAATATTAACGCCGAAAAGAACTTCGCACTCGATAGTATGATCACCTAGGGAGATGATTCGAATCCTCGTGTCATTACATAAGCCGTCCTCGATGTCGTGGTTACGGAGAAGCATAACAATAGCACCTACTTTTAGTCTTAATTCATGCGGTGGTAGCGACGCAGAATTAATTGAGTTCAAAAGATCTGTGGTAACATGAAAATCGTCATCGACATCCCTTTTGTACTCATCAATACTATAGTAAGTACGTGTTTCTTGATCCATTATCTTATCAAGAATAATTTCGTTAATTTCATTAACGGATGCATTAGATGGACAGAGTATAGCACGAGTGTCATTCTCCATGCAACTAAAGTCGTTTCTATAAACGAAACTAATCAATTCATCGATATTGGACACAAGAAACATTTTCAGGATTTCGATGAGATCTTGAGGCAATACTCCGGATACCGTTGAATTCGGAAGCAAGGTAACGTATTGAACATTACCATTACCCAAATCCAACAACCATTCGGAGTACGTCTTGTTACCAAGATCAGGATATTTTCGGTGAAATTGTCGTGCTCTCATGTTAATGGTGAGGTGAAACGTTGTAAAAGAACTCCAAAGAATACTCCGTTTCAAACACGAGTTCGTTATGTCTCTCTTATGACCCCCAATAATAACCGGTAGAGTCTGTCTTAAGTCCCCTCCGAAAAGACAGCATTTGCCACCCATCGGTAAGGGACTCTTGGTGATATTTTTAAGATATCGATCGACTGCCTCTTCGTCATTTTTGGGTGTCATTCATCCCATACTATCAAAACCACGTCATTAATTATAGCGCGGATTCTATGGCCCAACCGGGCGTGGTATCGTCCGTTATATTAATTGGCACTTTGAAGGCTCTATGTACCGTGGAACCGCCGACCAATAAATTGGCAGCGATTCCAGTCCACGCCACCGCAATGGTAGATTTGTGAAAGTTCATAGGTATAGCCTTCAATAGACAATTATATAAGAACGTTTTACCAGTCCCTCCAGGCCTATCAACATAAAATAAACGCTCGTTTACATTATTATCGTTATCCTGATCTTGTACGTCGTTTACTTTACGAATGAGCTCTTGAGGAGTTGGCACGTCTATGAGTTTCGCTATTACTTTTACAATTTTCAAAAAGACTCGTTTTTGATCTGAATTCAGATCTGACGGGTCAAATCGAAAATTGTTGACATCAGCTTGTGACGGTTGACGCCGCAAAGCAATAGGTAAATCATTATCGTATTCTATACCATAATCATAATTAAGATTGCCATTAATACCATTATCAGCTTGGGAAACGCGATTAACAGCACCATCTTCATTGTTGTTATCATTATATAATGGACGTATACCCAACGCTCTGATAGTCAAATGATCCCGGTTTCTTTTTAAAATTGTTTCAATTTCTCTCAGGGCTTTTTTCTCCGCACTTTTTAATGAAAGACGATCCAAATATTAATAAAATCATCAATCATATATTTACAGAATTGGCGCCAAATTTCATTATATTCTGTAAATCCCTCGTCGTTTGACACACAACAATAGAATGCAAAAAGCTTTCGCATTTTACGTGGGTGCTGTTTTAGAACGGCCTCTCTCAAAACACGTTCAAATTCATCGGTTTGACGAATATAATTTTTATACCGACATGCTTCTTTGAAAGTGTTGGCCATTGTACCGTCTTCTTCGTTAATAACTTTTAATTTTTGAAACGATGTCGCTCCTCTGGTTCGTGATAATAGATTTCTTAAGAAAAATAGTTCCATGAGCCCCGGGATAGGGCAGATATCGATCATACATCCTATCTGCTTACTTACTTGGCGCCTGGCTTGACATCTGCCTTCTTTATTATTCTATGTATAATGTTCTGGTATTTCTGGATATAAGTAAGCTCGAGCGACAACGTCGTGCGTATTTAAAAAGAAGTAAGCTTCCAACTTTGAGCGTATTTGCAAACGCCTTTCAATGTTATCGGCTTCTTCTAATTCATCATACATTATTGTTCTTTCACCCGGGAGGTGTACAGGTAACGCCATCACCGAGTGGGAGCGATCGTGCATTTTATATTCTCCACATCGCTTCCATCGCACTTACATACCTATAATCTAGGTATTCTTTGATTTCGTCTATTACGATTACATCTGTTGTTTGCAATTGAGCATCCGCTTGAGTGTTAATCTAATTATTACCGTCACCTGTTACGCGAAGGGTTATGGAATCTGAGCCTTTTTTTATGTATTTGTGTAGATATTTCATTGAGTAGAGAGATCCTACCACTTCGATTTTTATATGGCATTGATATTTGCTTAATAAATAAGCATTGTAAGGTACAATCCTTCTGTTGGTAACCCTACATCCCAATGAATCTACGTAAATCGTCCTGCGATCGTCAGGACGTTTATATTCCGGTCTCTTATTATCACCTTCATGAAGAGTTGTATGGGGCTTATAAGGTTTTGGATAAAACTTCTTACACTTCCCATTCAACATACATTTAGCTGACATATTTAAGATTCCGCATGGTGCATGTACATGATATTCCTTTACTAAACTGTATAAAACCGGCTGAGTATGTCTGTCGTTAAGTCGTCCATTATTTCGAGTAATTTTGCATGGAATACTCTACAAACCAAGTCAGGTCTGTTTTCCCATTTTTGTCTTTCACCAAGATTATCTATAATTTCGGGCCACCTCGGGTTACAAGTCATCGTAATAAAAAAATCTGGCTTACCATGTCGGCCAATGACCGTCATAGCATCCAAATATTGTCTCTGAGAATTACGTTCACTACCTTGAAACGAAGTTGGAAGTAAAACGATCCTTCGTCCAATCTCGTTCAAATGACGTTCTTGGCGATGAGCGTTTAAACGTTGCAAAATCGTTTCACTGGCAATTTGAAATTTATCTTGGTTTTGTATGAGGAACCATAATCTATTAGACTCTATCTTGCACCATGCGTCAACAATGAATTGTTGAAATAGTTTTCCACCAGAATGTAATGTGGAAAACCATCTCGTATTTGCATACGGTACCTGTAATATTCATTGAAGGTTATTGTTTTAGGTCTATTATTGCGGTTTAATCTACCGTATGTGTATCTGTATTTGGGGGAGTAACCATTATATACTTCTGGAAATAACAGCGGATACACCATTGGGTCAGCTAAAGGTGAGAGGTTTTTGAGTTGGTGATACCTGCTTTCTGGCTGAGACGCGGATGGGTTATGTGGATATAATACTAGATCCACATTAAAGGGAGGCTCTTCCCCTTGAAAGACGGCAGCGATTTCGCTCCGACTTTCGGGCAAATTGTAGTTACGCCGTTGATAGTTAATGTTACCTTGTGCAACGATACCCACTATTAACCTACGTTCAGTTTCGTCATCAGCAATCAATCTTTGACGTTCATCCAGCAACATTTCCCCTATCGTTTTGTATGCACGAATAAATCTATTACATGCCCTTAATGCATCTTCTACTATTTTAAGAATAATAACTCGGGCACGTAAAAAGTAATTACGATGCTCAAGAGCCTCTGCACTATCCAAAAAATAGTAGTGATTCAATGTGGGATTCTTCAAGTCTTGACTCGAAGGAATCCCACCAAGCGTGTGATAAACTTGCCCGCACACACTAAAATTCCAGTGCCCTTGTGCTCCACGTAAGTCCATTGCAGGCTGGCTAGTTTTAAACGAAGCCATCGCAAAGAGGCTGTTGATGGCACGTATTTCCTGCCTAAACTCTTCCGAGTTTAAGTACAAATTCCTAAGTGCGTTTGTCCACGACGTCCGATTCCGAGATCCGAGATGGGATAACGGATGTTTTAACCCGATATCGGATGTAACTGACGGACGTTCGTTTGTCCACTATATCAGATCTCGGACGATTAGTAGCTTTTGAGTAGCAGTTCTGTGCACAACATCGGTCATGGAGGCGCGCTTGGAACGTCGGCAATTGCTTGCGCTATTATTATATGTACGAAGACGCAGAAGAACGAGGAAGTTTTGGGTACATCCCCTCCTAAGAGAGAGATACATTACAGGAGCCTTTTATGTACTTTATGATAAATTACGAGAGCATGAAAATAATTTTTTTAACTACTTTCGTATGTCGCCGGGTACTTTCGATTTTCTACTACATCACTTAGCAGATGCAATCACACGTCAAGACACAAACATGAGGATGAGTATACCACCAACCGAGATGCTCGCAGTCACGCTAAGGTAAATAAATGATTATTAATATATAATGATTGTAAACAAGTTTTATGCATTTATTTTCAACAAAGTTACATATTACTCGTAAATACCAAAATTAAAATATTGTACATTAGTGTCTTCTGCAGGTGATATTGGAATGTTGTCCGTGTCCTCTTCTTGAAATGTATTGTTTTCTTCTGTATTTAGACTATCATCTGAATGAGGATCATCCAGTTCTTCTTCGTCATTGTCAGCTGACATGGCGGAACTGGTCGACATTGCTGTGGGTTTAGGTTTTGTGTATTTACGAAGTAACTGCATCACGTCAATTCTGAATTCAAATTTATCCGTTTCCTGCATTTGTTTTATTGCTGGTAAAATAGAGAATAAAAATGCTTCATCGTCATCATTCATCCGTTCAGTGGGTCTTGAATTAGTCGACTTAAGCGCTTTCAATATTTCCGCCTCTATGGGATTTAATCTTCTCTTCCTGTTAGAAATTGGCGTGCAAGAGGCATCGGATTCCAAAGATGTGGACGTGCCGGGCCTGGGATCTCTGGATGTGGAAGTACCGGGTTGGGTTTCAATGGATATGCTACTAGCAGGTCTTGAATCGTTATCGGATTCCAGATTTTCAGATACTATACTAGAAATTGTCTCATCCGGTTTAAATACCTTTAACAAAAATTGCATATGGTCGCTGTATATATACTTCTTTTTTGCTGCTTGTCCTGATTTCGTTTTCAACGATTTCATAAATGTGTCGCGAAGGTTGTTCCATTTATTCATGACGGCAGTAACTGAAACAAACGCCATAATGTTTTTTTTTATTACAGGTACCTAGCCAGTGGAAATACTTTTACCGATATGCATTATAGCTACAAATTGGGCATTAAAACAATAAGCAGGATTGTACGTTTAGTTTGCAGCAAAATATGGGAAATATTAAAAGGCGAATATCTGGCACCACCATCTACTGAGAAATGGAAATTAATAGCAAATGGATTTATGAGCAGAGCACATTTTCCAAACTGCTTAGGGGCAGTAGATGGAAAACACATACGTATTCAAAATTTTCGTAACGCCGGTTCAATGAATTTAAACTACAAGGGATACTTTTCGATTGTGCTTCTGGCAGTAGTTGATTCGAACTACAAATTTATATTTGTTGATATCGGTTCATACGGCAAGGACTGTGACTCAGCCATTTTTCAGCGAACAGCTTTTTATGAACTACTTACTGAGGGTAAGTTACATATTCCAAAACCCGTTTGTTTCCACCCGTCTCTAAACATCAGAATACCATACGTTGTGGTAGGCGATGAAGCCTTCCAACTAACTCAACATTTATTACGACCGTATGGCGGTAATAATATTGATATAAAAAAACGTATATTTAACTATCGATTGTGCAGAGCCCGAAGGTACGTTGAATGTGCATTCGGCATTTTATCAAACAAATGGCGAGTGTTCCATCGTCCACTAAATGTTTCCAAGCAATTATGTAAAGACATAGTTAAAGCATGCGTAGTTTTGCATAATATCGTTCGAGAAAGAGACGGATACAGCTCTGAAGATATGTTCATATCTACTAAACACAACAGTCTGCAAGATATGCCTGCTGTAAGTGCACAGGGAGGGCCATCAGCAAATGCTGTTCGCAATAAGTTTGCAGATTACTTTGTAAGTGATCTAGGATCTTTACCATGGCAAATGTCAAAAATTTAATAAAAAAAATGTACTCACCAATCTGGCTTTTCTTTTTATCATCCAGTCCCTCAAAATCTGGCTCCAAAAAGGTACAAATATCACGCCACGCATTCTTCCTTAAAATCTTATTCTTATAAATATCCCTAGTTTTATCCCATAAACAGGATTTATTTTCCACACACTCTATTAGAGTAAATACATCGTATTTAAATCTTTCGGCCATTTTCAATAAAAAACAAAACACGAGGTTTGATTGCAAGCTTTCCGTCAACAACTGCTGGATCGGATGATCGTGGACAAGTGCACGTGTTTTTTGTATTGCAAGCACTTCGGTCCGTCAATCGAATTCGGACCGATATAGCGGTTCATCCGAAGTAGCAGAATTCTCGGAGTCCGAGATGACGGATGTCGGATGACGGAAGTCGTGTAGACAAACTCTCATTACACAATGAGGGCCGTCATTTCGGTCCGTCATCTCGGATCTCGGAATCGGACGTCGTGGACAAACGCACTAATAGAATTAGGCCATTGACTTAAACGCGGCAGAGTATAAGCCCCATTTTTGCAACAACTAAGCCGAACGTTCCGACGATTTTTTTTCTCGCCGGAAAAAAATAGAGCACCACAATGAAGACACATCTCAGTCAGTAATCCCAAGTGAAATGGGTCTTCACCGAGATGCTCTATTTGTTCGTCCGTCCTAGTAATTGCAAATTTATGGGTAACACGTAGCGGCACAACAGCATGTCTGCGACGTCTTTGTCCCCTCTGAATATCCTCACGTGGATTAACAGGTTCTGGAGGAAAAGTTATTCAAAATTCACATAAGCAAAGAGTAGAAAAAATAACTTTTATATTAAAAGATAAATGCCCCTAACTATCGGCAACAAACAATACATTTATATTTTACCAAGATGACACGAACAAAGGAACAAAGGGAACAAAGGAAAATGAATATTTTGTATTACATAATTTTTAAATTCAAATGATAACTTTTAACAAAATTAAAAAGAAATTGGTTTATAATTTTTAAATGCATTGTTTAAATCATCCTTTTTATAAAACAGATAAAAAATGCACAAATTATATTTAAATTAAATTGTTATTAGTTAAAATTATTATTAATTTATATTTAAACATGAAAATTTATAAATAAAATCATAAAAAACTCACCAAAAATAGTTTAAAACGACAAAATCACAATTTAACATACACTTTAAAACAAACTTTGACAACATTTTCATTCAAACGATCTAATGATGTTTATAAATGGCTTTGTTCATTTGTTATCGAATCGGCCAATAAAAATCGGATGTGCATTAAACATTCATTTTTAAATTCTTATTAAATCCTATAGGGGTATATAGAATTGATGGTAGATGTTATAAATGTAATTTAAGAAAAAAATGTAGTATGTGAGTACACCAAAAAAGTTGGTATACATACTTCTTTCTAAAATAGAAATGCCCCTAAATATCGGCAACACACAATACATTTTTATTTTACCAATAAGAGACGAATATTGTAACAAAGGAAAATGAATTTGTAATATTACCTACATAATTTGTAAATTCAAAATACAATCAACTTTACATAAATATAAAAGAAATAATTTTTAAAATTTTATTGTACAATTTATATTTAAATCAAATTGTAGTCAAAATTAATCTTAATTTATATTTAAACATGAAAATATATAAATAATATTAAAAAACACTTACCAAATATAGTTTTTACACAACACTCACTCACACAGCACTACAACGTTAACATCTAACGGCAAAATGGCGTCTCAAATACTCAAATCCCTTTGTTCAACGTGATCATAAAATTCCTTTGTTCTAGAAACTTCTTACCAACGGAACAACGCATGCGCATAACGCCTATAGGGGTATATGGAAATAATATGTGTATTGTAATACAGGGGTACACCAAAAAGTTGTTAAACGTTAAATAGTATATTTTGTTACTAGGAGTAGAAGGCCAACATTATTGTTGAGCCCAGGTTCTTGCACTGCCGAGGCGCTGGCCGAGGCTGTGCAAACTGGGCGAAACATATAATGGGCCTTCTGCTCCGAGTAAGATATACTATTTTTATTTTTTCTTCAAGCGTAATAATAACTTGGTTATCGAAACGCGCGTCAGGCATATAAAAGTGTGTGTTGGTGTAGTGGTAGTGTAAACGGTATCCTCTATTAAGTTGTTACACCGGGGCCATATGCCCCGCGCCCCGAGCACCAGGGGTTCGACTACCATTTCTCTGCCCGGCCATCGGTTTTGAGCCGCCTCCAGGAATTTCGCTTTGTCGTAGACGGCCTTCTTGGCAGAATACGAGACCGCTAGAGATTGCTGTCCCTCCCAACTCACTCCTACATCACATACCACAGAACACGTTGACAGGTGTATAACCATGTCCGGCTTAAACAGCGTGCCGTCGCGATGCCTTACGTGGGGTTCTACCTCCGTCTGCCACTTCTTCTTGCAGTATTGGTGTAATATTTAATATTGGGGGTTGTATGGAATAAACACTTTTACACTTGCTGTATTAGCAACATAGTGAATTTGATAATGAATATCATACATTGAACCTTTCGTCCATGCTTTGCCGTGTATTTATTTACTATTTCTTGTTTATTCAGCCTTACAAACACGATATGACCGTGAACGTGCCATACTATAAACAAACTACGGTGGTCTAGGCCATCGATATTTCTAATAAACAATTTAATTAAAAATACGAAATATACGGGGTGTTCACACCACATTGGGAAACCTTCCTGACCATCTCGTTATGGTGCCGAATGCGTTCCCAGTGGCCGGGCAGCACGTGGCAGAGCGACTCGGTCTTAGCACATCCAGCTCGGCAGTAGTAGGCATCCGGGGGGTTGGAATAGATGCCGGCGACGGGCAGATTGTTACTGCGGAGCTGTACGGCCTTGACATAGTCACGACCCGTCCACCCACTGGGTCGCTGAGCTATCCAGGCCCGTGAGATTGGATCCTCACTCGCCTGCTCCAGTCCTGTAAGGGTGCACATGGCAGATAGCTTTTCTCGCCACAACTGGTGGTCAGGAATGCTTCCCGAAAGCTGTTGGAGCCTCTCAAATTGCCGACGACAAATGTCGGTCTGGAGAGTGGCAGACAGAATCGGGTCGTTCCGCCTATCGAGGAGGTTAGTCAATCGTCTAAGGTAAACCTGGGGAACGTGACGTCTGAGTTCCAGAACCCCAAGACCACCATCGCGCATCCTGCAATATATTGCAGGGTCCGGCGTATGGATGTTCAAGTGTAGGGCTCCTCGATTCCCATTCGAACGAGCAGTCTTAAGCCTGACAACCAAGGCGCGGTTGATAAGGCGCTCCAAGGCGGATCCAATCGTAATCGGCTTGTAATTAGCCGGGTCCATCCTGTCCCCTTTCTTGAAAACAAGAATGGTGCAGGACTTCGCAAAGATTTCGAGACGGACGCAGCGCATGAAAACTATCGAAAAGAAGACTGCAAGAGAGATATCATTGATGGTTTTTACCTGCCTTACTGTTACTTCATCGGCTCCAGGAGCCGAGTTGGCCCAATTGGCCTTGGCCGCACTAATTTCACTGGCACTAAAGGGAGAGAACTTCGTGCTGTAGTCGGCCGAGGGTCGTCGTTCGCTTCGCGGTCGTCGGGGGATTCGAAAGCGAGAATCCCGCCAAAGAGATTATGCACAGCTTCCACCGCAGGGAGGGAGTCCCGCTTATCAAGTGGTTTGCCGGCTAGGATTTTATCCACGAGCCCTGCGCGGTCCAGGCAATAAAGGTCCTGCGTTTTTTGTAATTTGATCGCTGGTTACTGCCTGTGCCGCACATGCCATAGTTCCTAACCGTGCGCCTACGCTTTTTTCGGCGCTTTCGTTCTGTTTGATAAGGGGGCTCACGCCCTTCTGGGGTAGCTCAGCCGTTTGGTGCTTTAATTTGGCTGCTCTGAGCATTTCCTTGTATTCCGGTTTCTCTCGACAATGTCGAATCTGGTTTTGAGTAAGGCCTGTTATTTTGGCCAATTGCACACGTACCAATGCTTTTGGCGGAAGTTTGGCTTCCGCCTCCGCCATCAGTTGCAGAATATCTACGTCAGACACTCCTACGTCTATCTCCCGCTGCTTTGATGTTGGCGCGGCATGCGCACGGTGTTCGTGCAGCCTGACACTGGAGTAGGTGGTAAATTTTGCGGGACAGTACAGGCATGTAAGCCTTTCACTGGTCCTGCAAACTTTCCTATGCTTATCACGGCCGCTCTGGGACGTGTATGTTCGCATGCAAACGTTCCTTGATTTCGATTGCCAGAGCCAGGAGTAGCCGAAAAGCTGGCCCTCCTTGTATTAGCTGTATTTTCGGACTCTGGTGATTGACTGGCCGTGCTGTTGGTGGCTGTTGATGGCTGTTGATGGCACGGTTGACCGACGGGGGAGGTAATTCCCGTCTCGGTCGGGCCTTGTCAGCCTTATTCTTACTAGCACTTTCTCATTTTCCGCTACTTTGACAAATGGGCGCGTTCATCCCCCCCGGAGGGGTTGGCTATTATGGGGGAGAGTCATAGTTACTCCCGCCGTTTACCCGTGCTTGCTTGAATTTCTTCACTTTGACATTCAGAGCACTGGACAGAAATCACATTGAGTCAACACTTGTTGGGGCTATCGCAATACTTTGTTTTAATTAGACAGTCGGAGTATATAAGCTTCAACTAAGGTTCAACCCTCCGTAAGGAAAACCATAGGGGATACGATAAAAACCCTAGATGTTATAGGGTTGTATGTATGTATGAATGTATGTATATATGAGTTAGGGGTGATAATTACACTGCGACCTATAGGATCTATTGTGTCCCCCCTTACTTGCCATGTTCTGATATTTTCTCAGACCTATAGCAGCTCTTCGAGTCCTATTTTCTGGAGGTTTCTGGAGTTTAGGACATCGTCGGGCTTCAAATCAGGTAGATCTTCTTCCTCTATTTCATGTGCTCCTAGGTATCTAGCCCTAGAATTTTGCAAGGCAGGGCATTCTGAGAGTATGTGTATTGAGGTTTCATCCTCTTCCTCACAGAATCTGCACTTTGCTTCATCTGCTAACCCTAGTTTCTTCATGTGGCTTCTTAACCGGCAATGCCCGGTTAATATTCCCGTTAGAATTCGGAGCCTTTTTTTACTGAGGTTGAGGCAGCTAAGAGATCTCTTCTAGTCATAGTTCCCCAGTAGTATCTTAGATTGCCTCAGCCCTTCCAGCTGATTCCAGTATTTGGATTTTTCCTTCTCCATTTCTTCCCTTAGTTTTCCTAAGATTACTCTACTGCTGATCCCACAAGATGGTTCTGGTCCCAAGTGTGGGGTTTCAGCTTCTTTTTTTTTGCCAGCTTATCTGCTGTTTCATTCCCCTCTATTCCTATGTGTCCCGGGACCCATAGAAGGGTGACAGTGTTCTTCTGGCCTAGTTCATTTAGTTTGCCTAGGCATTCCCAAACCATCTTGGAACTGATTATATTTGAACTCAGCGCTTTGATGGCTGCTTGACTATCCGACATGATCACAATCTCTTGTCTGCGGTAGTTTCTTCCAATATTGAATTCCACACATCTTTCGATAGCGCGGACTTCTGCTTGAAAGATGCTCGGGTATGTGCCCAAGCTTTCTGAGTATTTGGCTCTCGGTCGAAAAACACCTATCCCAGTTCCCTCGTCTAGCTTGGAACCGTCCGTATACCACTTTATGGTATTCTGGTTTAAATTCTGTATGGTGTTTTCATCCCATTCAGATTTATTACTCAACTTTATGATGAATTTTCTCACAAAGTTGAATTTCTTTGGCATATCATATTGGGGCATTTCCCAAGTTTGATCAAAATGAAGTGATCGAGGTTTTTCCCTGATAATTCCTTCTTTGATCATTCTATATATTGTTTTCTTCCTTACACTTTCTAGCAGAATGTGCAGTGGGATCAAGTTTAAAATCACCTCCATTGCAGCAGTGGGGCAAGTTCCCATTGCTCCAGTGATACATGAACAGGCTAGCCTCTGAATCTTTGAGAGGTTTTTCCTCGTCGTATTCAGATTGGCCCTTACGCCCCAAGCCACTGCCCCATATGTGATTAATGGTCTCACTATTGCTGTGTACATCTATTGCAGGATACGTGGGTTATATCCCCAGTTCTTCCCTGCAATGTTCCTACACACCAAGAGGGCCTTGGTTGCTTTGTGTATTACTTCGTCTTCGTGTTTGTTCCAGAGTAACCTGCTATCTAGGATTAGCCCTAGATATTTTACCTCTGTTTTCCACTCGACGATGTTCTCCCCTATTTTTATGATTTTTAGATTAGGTTTCTTTTTCCTTGTAAATGTTATAGGGTTAGTTCAAGCACGTGGTGTGTGTAAGTTTACTGTGAAAATATCTTCTTTTTCAAATCCCAAAAATTATTAATTAATTTGACCAAAATCCAAAAAAATATTCAATACAAAATAACGTACAGTTGTCAAAATAATTATAAAAATGGCTTTCCTTCAAAATCCAATTAAAATGGCCTAGATAGCCAATGATGAAATTCAAACCAAAAGAAAAATATCTCCGTCGTCTTCTTATCAGCACAACACGTAGCAAAAATGACCTACTTTAAACTATTCGACACGAATTCCTCATGTCATCCAGTACTGCCAGCATAAAAATTTACCGGACACTTCGACACTACCAACCTCAGGCGTTTTTTTGGTAACCACACATAAATGAATTTAGAGAAAGGTAAAATTAAAAGACCCACATGTTTTAATTCAAATAAAAACAGCCTACGTACAATATCCGGACTTAAGCTAAGCAAAATTTAATAACGAAAGTACCTTTCTCCCTAAACCACGGAACAACAGGATGCGAGTCATGCCCAAACCCAGATAGGCAACACGTATTAGTAAAATGTTGAATCTGGAACCGTTGGCGAAAATGATACCGAAAACCGTTTACACTACCACTACACCAAGAGACCGAAGGTCTCTGAAGAAGATAACTTGGTTATCGAAACGCGCGTCAGGCATATAAAAGTGTGTGTTGGTGTAGTGGTAGTGTAAACGGTTTTCGGTAACACGTATTAGTGCTAGTGGGTACGCAACACTCTTTACCTATTACTAGTAGCAGACGCTGGAAAATAATAAAGGAAGGAAAAACACGTGACAACATCCCCCCTCCTAAGAGAGGAGAAAATCTTCCCGAAGATTTGCGACGATGACTCAAAACATAAGTGGGTGATTCCTAAAAAAAAGCTCTGGGAAAGGTCACTAATAAAAAAAACAGAAACAGAAATATAAATAGAAAGGTAAACAATAGGCAAGCTAAGCTACACGTACTTTTGAAGAAAGTATGGTAGATACAAAATACCTGACCAGATTTATGTACGAGGTACTGGACAACACGAACGCATACATGACCAGATTTCTATAAAAGGTACTGGACAACCCAACACATTCATGATCAGATTTCTATAAAAGGTACTGAACAACCCAAACGTATACCTGACCAGATTTTCACACAGGGTACTGGACAACCCGAACGTCTACATAGACAGGCTAGATGACACAAGTCCCTACAACACAACATAGAAGCCGAGGGTGGTTCCTGTTGGAATTGGTCCCACAACATTGAACTGCGCAACCCTTAGCTGCAAAGGGAGCCTCATTTCCAATTTGACTGCCTCCACATTACATCGTAGCAACTCCTATCACCCCACACTCCTATCTCCTCACATTTGCGAAGTCGGCAAGTTCGATGGTACACCGTGTGCAACAGTAAACTTTGCCAAGGATCCAAACCCCTGTCACACCTCTGGACTATATTCGTGCACCGAACGAAACGTACAACGTCTCCGCCACTGGTTTTTGAATACTGTATTACAATAAAATAAATAAACCTTAACCACAAATGAGTTTTTATTTTATACACCACTACTTGTAAACTACCCCTTACGGGTGTCAGTTTATAAAAGACAATATCTCTCCCAGAGAAGAGTTCCCGGCTAAGAGACACTCTCTACAGGGGGTGGATCGACTCCATGTTAGTGCCTATAGTAGAAGGAAAAGGAAATATACAAGAAAAGAGGGCGCCACTATCTTTTTATACGTTGCGATTAAATAACAGACTATATCAAAACTAAGGTGAGAAAGATAGAAACACCTTGTAATTAATTTACTGAAACTAAAGAAACAGAGAAACTACATTAACAGAAACCGAACACGTTACGCCCTTAAGACTTGCAGTCTAAGGTACACAAATAAAACGGTTATTTAAAAATATTGATATTTATTTAAACTGTAATTACTTTTGTTGAACGGTAGGAATCATAAAAAAGGACTTAACTTTGTTTGTTGCGCTTATCCAGATGGTTGGCTTCAGCCTGGGGATCTTGCAGATGAGTGGGGATGTAGTTCGGTCTATGGAATGGGTTCTAGCATCAGGGATGGCTTCGGTTTCAGTTCGGCTTGACTACGGTGATGTGGGATGGCTCTAACACAGCATAGGTTCTAGCATCATGGATTGTATTTGATTTATCTCCAGTTTGAAATTTTTATTTAAGCTCTAGAGAGTTTTATTTAAGCTCCAACTTAGATTTTTATTTGGGCTCCAACTTAGAGGGTTGCGTCTTAACTAAAAGTGAAGAAAGGTATGAGACAGGATTAAAAAGGTAGGGCGTTGGCACTGGGTAGACTTAAGATGGACAGTAAATTACTGTTTTAATAAATAAATAAATTATCTTATCTTCAAGTCTCCCGGTACAACGTCCATGAGTTTTAAAACAAATGAAATGAAAAAATATTCAAATTTATTTATGCTCAGGGCGGTGAAGCCGGTCCTGTTCTTAATAATGCAAAAAATTAGCATTTAACTAATGTGTTTCTGAATAAAAACATGTATAATTAATTGTAATAGACTAACAAGAGGTTTAACACTGCTTTTAATTACTAGAGTTTTGAAACAATCATACATTTGTCTCTAAATGGATTTATTCTGTTAAAAAAGTGTTTTTAAAGTGTTTTGTGTCTCTATAATATTTTTATTTAATTGTATAACTGAAACTAACGACTGAAGCCACGTGCTAAAGCTTGTGAGCTTAGAATTTAGCAAAAAAAATGTGTTTTTTGTGTACGGAAAAGATTGCCTAGCTAGGTATCAATTTAGTGGGTATTTTAATCTAAAAGTAACATTCTTACCTGGGGTGTGGATTATAAAAAGAGTTTGTCCTTGAGACAGGTTGCTACATTACATGAATTTTTAAACGATAGGAATTGTGAAATTATTATACAAAGTACTCCTTTGTGCCAAGTAAATCGTATTAATGAACAGTGAGGCATAATAATTAAAATTTGTACTTACAACGTCAACCAATGTCGAACAAATATGGCCACAGAGCACATGGGCGCTTATGAGGCGTCAAAACGTTGTCTTTCAACTAGGCGAGTGCAGCAAAAAGGGGCGAAACAAGAATATTCAGCGTATTTATTAACTTTTTTGACAGGGCGGGGGTTGTGCTGTCACAAGGGTACCAATCCATAATTTGACTCGCTAGTCAAGTTTTGGTGTATTGTGCGCAAATATGAGTCGGTAACAAAGGTTTCTATAATATGTAGTTAACTGTAATATATAAGGGTGCATTGGGAGTGGCTATTGGTACGGTGATTGGTATTATATAGTAATGGGTACGTAACAGGCGACAAGCATGTTACACCCCCTCTCCTCCGGAAAAAAATGGTTCGAAGAATCATTTTTTCTGAGTAAAGAAGTGTGGAAGAAATGGCAGCAAAAGAAAAAGATAATGGTCTGATAACTAAAAGAAAGGTGTTGTCTTTATCTATGTATTTAGGGTATTAAAAGGTAAGGTTTGTGACGTTTGTGCTCATGAGTCAGCGTAAAAACATAACGATAGGTTTCGATGGGATGCTGGAACCATAAATACTCCAAGCGAGTAGTTCCAGGCAGTTTCGAAACGGATAAAGCGCACACTGAGATCGACAACAACAACAGTACTAAAAACGAAAATTTCTCAGCGCAAGCCAACGACAGAATAAGAGGGTGTTTCACAGCGACACTGGAATTGTAAATTTGCAGAACGCAGTAATTCCCGAGAGTGTGAAACGAAATGTCTCTGAGAAGAGGCATTAATTTGAAACACGATAAGTGCTGCCAGCCTGAATTTGACAAAGAATGTCCGGCCCAAATGTCTCCCAGTGGAAAGCAAAAAATTTGTCACAAGACATCACCAAAGGTGAATCACCATTCACCGGTCAACAGTTGTTTGGCGAAGCGACAACATTTACAGTGTTCCACACGGAACATACGACAACCTCATGATGGCAAAAACAAAAGTCACAGTGCGGCAACGCAAGAGGTAAGGTCAGGTAAAAACAATACATAGATAGGCTTAAATTTGCAACGGTAAAAGATAACAGTTAAAAAAATTAAATGTAGGTAATATGTTAGTTAAGGCTTGTAAGTACGGAAGTAAGATAGTTAGATATACCGTAAGAAAATAAGAAGTAAAACTAACACTATACCCATGACCCTGTTAAGGAATACGGTACGTCAGCACAGAACTTTATGAATGTTTGGCCAACCTGAAAGATTAAGGCGAAAAAAGTTAAATTATTAACGATACGGTAAGAAAGGAAAAGATAGTTTTAGGAAAGAGAAATATAAAGGTATTAGATAAGAGAAGTGCGAAGAAGAAGAAAAAGAAAGGACTAAGCAGTCGTTTTTTTTTGGACCAATTATGTTTATATACTGGGCGCAAGCCGCCACCCAGCAGAGGCCAACCCGGTCCAATTGGGGCCTGACGCCTTTCGTGACACGTCAATCGTTGACTCTAAGTTAACAAAATACCATGTTTTTTGTTTGAGAAACGGTAAGAAAACTCGGTGGGGGTATATATAAAACAAAAAATGGGGGCCAAAAATTGAAGGGACAGTAAAATACATTTTTAGCAATGTAGAGCTTCACGGTTGTGTTATCAAATTAGTCGGTATTCTAATGTGGTTCAACAGAATGAAATTTATGCGGGATAAGAAAAGGAGCCGTTTTGTCCGGAGAACGGTATAAACTCCATGTAGCTTGGTCTACTTCCTTTTCTACACGGGGGAAGTCAATGGGGGAGTCAAGTTGTATATGGTATGATTATGTAAACGGTTATATATTGTAGCGTGGCAAAATAAGGGTACAAAAAAATAAAAAAATAAGAGCAAAAAATTAAAAGTTATATTGAACAAACAAGAATATGTGGACGGAGACTAATGCAATACTGGTCAAATTGTAAAGGAGTACTCGAACTGATTATTCTGGGAGGTTGCCTGTTAGCGTCCACAGTAGCCATAGGTCATCGCACAGAAGTCACAAATGAGGGGTTCCTACACAATATATCCAGTACAGTGAAGCGTGTTTAAAGTGATGACTAACAAAAGACTAAAACTCAAAGGCAATAGAGACTCTAGACACTACCTGAAATGCGGCTCGATACAGTTCTACACTGTCCAAAGCATAAGAATGTATCACTTGGGTTCCACGCAATAGTTTACTTGACTTCAAATAATTGGCCTGCATTTTGAAACAACAACACACAAACTAAAAGTACTCCAAATACCCAAAAGGCAAACACAAAAGATAAGGTACCTGAGCACAAAACGACAATAACCAATACTAACAAAAGCAGGGAGGTATCCAAAATCTACATAAACTCTAAATTCCAAAAATAGACACCCAAGATCCAAATTACTAATACCAAATGCACACAAAGACAACTAGTAGGGAACCAAATCTCAAATGAGTCCAAATCTCTATAACCTCTGCTACATCTTTCTAAAAACTATGGGTATTGACTGGAGATGAAAAGCTTCCATTAGCATTTTCCCTAACAAGAAGATCTGTTAAAATTCTACACTTTAGTTCGACAGTATGGTTTCTTATCTCGATTTCATAAGGTAGTTCAAAAGTTTTAAAATGATTAGCCTGCATTTTGAAAATAATACTTAAACTCAAAATACTCACAATACTCAAAAGATAAGGACGAAAGATAGTGTATCTGAGTACAATGACAACAATAATCAACAACAACAAAAACAGGCAAGTATCCAAACTCCAAATGAACTCTAAAATCTAGTAATAGAAACCTAAAATCCAAAATAATGATTCCAACTAAGCATAGAGATAACTAACAGATAGCTAAATCTTAAATGGGCCTAAAAGTCAATGAACAGGTACTCAAAACTAAATAAAACAGGATAAGGATCAAAAATCAAAAAGCAAAGATCAGCATGACAGGTATCTGAAATGACAGTAATAATCTAAACCGACAACAGTATTAATCAAAGTCTTAAAAGTGTACAAAAATAAAAAAAATAGAAATGCAATACTCAAATAAACATGCAAGTCAAATATCAGAACTCCAAAACCAAGACAACACAGGTATCGAACAACAAAATGTATGTGTAATACTGTATTAGCATGTATAAGACTCAAAAATAAAATAGTAAACTAATACTCAAAAGTGTTTCGAAATTACTTCTTAAATTGTCAATAATTGTTATTTAAAAATTCAAACATGTAATTGTTTCAACTCAGAAATATTTTCAAATTTAAAAAAAAATGTACTAAATGTTAATAGATAATTAAGGCTAAGTAACTATATTTCTTTAGGCAGTAAAAAGATTCATTTCAATAGGGCTTTACTTGACAGTACTCAAAAAGTGTTCGAAAAAAATTATCACTCAGCAAGCAAAAAATTATATGGACGTTATCAAAAATCTATAGCAAAAATTAGTGAATCAAAAACTGATAGAACAAAATTTGTATACCTTTCCAGTCCAACTATATAGACTACCAACAAGGGCGCCAGTTTGTAAACTACCCCTTACGGGTGTCAGTTTATAAAAGACAATATCTCTCCCAGAGAAGAGTTCCCGGCTAAGAGACACTCTCTACAGGGGGTGGATCGACTCCATGTTAGTGCCTATAGTAGAAGGAAAAGGAAATATACAAGAAAAGAGGGCGCCACTATCTTTTTATACGTTGCGATTAAATAACAGACTATATCAAAACTAAGGTGAGAAAGATAGAAACACCTTGTAATTAATTTACTGAAACTAAAGAAACAGAGAAACTACATTAACAGAAACCGAACACGTTACGCCCTTAAGACTTGCAGTCTAAGGTACACAAATAAAACGGTTATTTAAAAATATTGATATTTATTTAAACTGTAATTACTTTTGTTGAACGGTAGGAATCATAAAAAAGACTTAACTTTGTTTGTTGCGCTTATCCAGATGGTTGGCTTCAGCCTGGGGATCTTGCAGATGAGTGGGGATGTAGTTCGGTCTATGGAATGGGTTCTAGCATCAGGGATGGCTTCGGTTTCAGTTCGGCTTGACTACGGTGATGTGGGATGGCTCTAACACAGCATAGGTTCTAGCATCATGGATTGTATTTGATTTATCTCCAGTTTGAAATTTTTATTTAAGCTCTAGAGAGTTTTATTTAAGCTCCAACTTAGATTTTTATTTGGGCTCCAACTTAGAGGGTTGCGTCTTAACTAAAAGTGAAGAAAGGTATGAGACAGGATTAAAAAGGTAGGGCGTTGGCACTGGGTAGACTTAAGATGGACAGTAAATTACTGTTTTAATAAATAAATAAATTATCTTATCTTCAAGTCTCCCGGTACAACGTCCATGAGTTTTAAAACAAATGAAATGAAAAAATATTCAAATTTATTTATGCTCAGGGCGGTGAAGCCGGTCCTGTTCTTAATAATGCAAAAAATTAGCATTTAACTAATGTGTTTCTGAATAAAAACATGTATAATTAATTGTAATAGACTAACAAGAGGTTTAACACTGCTTTTAATTACTAGAGTTTTGAAACAATCATACATTTGTCTCTAAATGGATTTATTCTGTTAAAAAGTGTTTTTAAATTGTTTTTTGTGTCTATAAAATTTTTATTTAATAGTATAACTGAAACTAACGACTGAAGCCACGTGCTAAAGCTTGTGAGCTTAGAATTTAGCAAAAAATGTGTTTTTTGTGTACGGAAAAAGATTGCCTAGCTAGGTATCAATTTAGTGGGTATTTTAATCTAAAAGTAACATTCTTACCTGGGGTGTGGATTATAAAAAGAGTTTGTCCTTGAGACAGGTTGCTACATTACATGAATTTTTAAACGATAGGAATTGTGAAATTATTATACAAAGTACTCCTTTGTGCCAAGTAAATCGTATTAATGAACAGTGAGGCATAATAATTAAAATTTGTACTTACAACGTCAACCAATGTCGAACAAATATGGCCACAGAGCACATGGGCGCTTATGAGGCGTCAAAACGTTGTCTTTCAACTAGGCGAGTGCAGCAAAAAGGGGCGAAACAAGAATATTCAGCGTATTTATTAACTTTTTTGACAGGGCGGGGGTTGTGCTGTCACAAGGGTACCAATCCATAATTTGACTCGCTAGTCAAGTTTTGGTGTATTGTGCGCAAATATGAGTCGGTAACAAAGGTTTCTATAATATGTAGTTAACTGTAATATATAAGGGTGCATTGGGAGTGGCTATTGGTACGGTGATTGGTATTATATAGTAATGGGTACGTAACAGGCGACAAGCATGTTACATACTTAGAAATAAAACAAGTTGTTTATTCATCAACTTTTATATTACACGAAGATTCAAATTTACGTTTAACAATTTTTAAAATAATTTTTAAAATTAAAACAAAGACAGATGCTAAAATTATACATGACATAGCAAAAACATTATTAATTTCATTTTTTATGCCTTCTTCTTCTGTTCTATTAAACATGGTTGAATACGTCTTAACGGATAAGTAGTTTTCGGTAATTTACGGCAATCCCAGTTTAGACTGCTCCACGTTGTTCTTGCTTCCCTAGTTTGTTTCATAACCTTACTATTATCTTCATAAAAAGCAATGTCTTCAATTCCATGACTGTGCTCTTCTGAAGACATAATGTAACTGGTCGTTGTCGATCGCATGACCCTTGTAAAATATGTGTGATGACGTCATAGCATCGAATTACTGGTACCCTTTTGACAATCGTTGTGTCGTAACTTTACATCCTAATTCATTTCCGTATAAAGAGAGAATTACTGTTCGATCAGAAAATGGAGAACCGTCATACCCCCCACGTATATAAACATTTTTATTTGTCACATAACCGTTTCCGTATTAAGAATGATCATAATCCGATATTTCGATGATCTAATTCGCGACAAACCCTGTATATCCCTTATGAAAAATTGACATCTCCCGTACCTCTTACGAATGATCTTCGCGATATACCCTGTACCCACATCATAATATACGAATGATCGAATTGACATTTTTAATTAACGACCATACCCCCGTACCGACATTTTTGTCATTTTTGCGTATTAAGAATGATCATAATTCGATATTTCGACGATCTAATTCGCGACAAACCCTGTATATATCCCGTATCTAACCCGTACCATATCATCAAATTGATATTTTAAATACAAAAATTCTAAGTTGTTTAGTATCCCGACATACCCTGTATATGATTAGATTACAAGATATCTATCACAGACCAAATTCGATGAAAACTGTACGATCAGATACCTCTATTTGTACCATCCTCCTGTATATAAACAGATAACAAATAAAACAAGACACATCTGCGACGGTCATCCGATATTTGGACGGTCTAATTTCCGATCTGTAATGTCGTAATTTTACATTCCCTTATAGATTATAAAGAGAGAGAATTACTATTCAATCGGAAAATGGAGAACCGTCCCATATATAAACAACTAATTAGCAATGATCCGCTACCTCATGTCATTTTTACAAACCACATGTTCGATCAAATTAACATTTTTTGCCACCCTGTATGTAACGATATTTTTATTAACATTTTTTGCGACCCTGTATGTAACGATATTTTTTGTGACACGACTAAAATTAGCCCACGCGATATATGCGAGCGTACTTATAGCGGTCAATTTTTGACGAACTCGAAATGACCACGTCTTACGATCAACATTTTTACCGACCCTGTATGTAACGAGATTTTTTGCGACACGACGAAAATTAGCCCACGCCCGATATTACGATATTCGCAAGCGACGCGACCATCGATCAAATTTTTACAATGCACACCCACGCGACGCGAGTTTAAATACCTATTCTTACATATATAATTCTTCGTTCCTAGCAGCCCAGTGGGTAAAGGCGCTTAAATTATAAAAATTCTACCGACGGTCCGTAGGTTCAAATCCCACCAGCAGCCGCCACGCAGCCCATACCCTTTTTGTCATACCAGCAGGCAACACGCAATACAACACAAACTCGTACATTTCTTTAATAATTCCAATAAAATTCGTTCCAGTCGCTCAATTATTTAATCATTATAATATAAGACAACTATTCCAAATAAACAACTGGTCCACTATTCAGAACCACAGTCCGACAGCTCAGAACCGTTCCAGAACTGCTATGCTGTATATACGGAGGTACCCCCACTCCTCTAGTGGGTTAGAACACTCCTAGTACATCTACTCTCCTTTAATTTTGTTTTTTCTTGGAGTCTTTTCTGAAAGTATGGTTGTTGTTTGTGTAGATCGACTATTTAATATAGAAGATTCGGTTTGCGAAGATGCGTCATTACACTTCTCAATGTAAAAATCTGTTTAAAAACATGCATCTTCTTGGCTTATAGTATCGGTTTGTATGCAAACATCCATATTTGTTTGATATCCCAGGTTTAAAGAGGGAATAGCATTATGTTTTAGACGCGCTATTTTCTATAAAATCATTATTTGTAAAGTGTAAATCACATACTGCTAATCTGTCATAACACTGGTCCACAGTAAGGTTAGCATATTTATGTGTTCCAACAAACCTTAAAACTTCTTTCCAACGCTGGCATCTGTAAAGATGCAGAATTCATAAATATTTTGCGAAGAAATAATTAGTTTTTTAAGTAATTCTATATACTAAGGATACTTGTTTATAAAATATCACCCTGTAATATATTTCTCTTAAAACATCAACTTATAAGTGTACCCTTAAGCGCGAAGAGAAAGGGTCTAAGTGGTTACCTAAATGTTTCTATTTTGTTTGTTTATATTAATTGCCCTTGAAAAATATATTATGTTTCTTGAGAAATATATTTGTGTGGATAACAATAAAATGTGGCTTTAAAAGGGATTAACCTGAAAAACGTGGTGAATGCGCAAAGAATTTTAACAAACCTTGTTTTTGTTATTACAGTACCAATTTTCAGCACACACTTTTTCATTTTTTTATACAAAAACTTTTATACATAATCTTTACCAACCCCACCAAGGCCAAGGCACGGGACCGAACTCGGCTGGCTGATCTGTCTCTCGGTGAGACGGCCAATTTGTGTGTAGGTTGAATAGCTCGTTTGTACTCGTTCTCCTCGTCTTGCTCCATATTTTCGTCGTTTTCTTTTTTTTAATTTACCCGCTTCACTGTATTATAGGTTTTTGACTTTTTTTGGTGGTTTCGAGAAATTGGCGAAGGCGCCACCAAAAAAAAACTTAATTGGAAAATTTTCAATGATAGGCCTCTAACACTACCCGTTACCGAGTTATGTATGGTATTTTTAAAATAGATTGTTGATCTCGTTATTCCATTCATGCGCGTCACTAACTAACTCGAGCAATTGGCGAAGGCGCCACCAAAAAACTTAATTGGAAAATTTTCATTGATAGGCCTCTAACACTACCCGTTACCGAGTTATGTATGGTATTTTTAAAATAGATTGTTGATCTCGTTATTCCATTCATGCGCGTCACTAACTAGATAACGAGGAATTTGGCTATTCAAAATATTTATTGAGGCATAAATACATGTGCGGCAGTTAATGACGGCTAGTCCCATCGGCACGCAGGCCGGAAATACAATAATCTAATATAATAATAGTAAAACGAAACAAATAGTCTATATACAAAATGACGTGCACATAACATGTTAAAATTGTAAAAATAAAAACACAAATGAACACAGGACGTAACAGTGTAAATAAGGTCTGTATAGATGACGTCATACAATAAAAATAAAAAAAGTAAGGAGTTTAACAATATACAATTAGGTGCGCTGCGAGACGCTGGCTCTGTTGTTGTTGATAGGAGCCGATAGTGTGACGAGGGGAGAGGGGCGTTGCCGGTTTTTCCACACGCGTCGCCCGAAAGTCGCATGGATCGGAGCCCCCCATTTCAGGACAGTATGCACGCAGCCAGTTTTAAGCCCATTGCCGAACTTTAGATGTTGGGTGATTAGCTCGTTACAACGGGGCCAGACGCCCCGCGCCCCAACTATCAGGGGCTCGACAACTATCTCCTTCCCGGGACATCGATGTTTGGCGGCCTCGTAAAACTTCGCGTGGTCGTAGACGGTCTTTTTGGCGGAATGCGTGGTCGCCAGTGACTGGGACCCCTCCCAGTTGACGCCTACATCACACACCACCTTGCAGTGGTCAAGATGTACGACCATATCTGGCTTGTAGAGTGTACCGTCAGGGTGGCGGACGCGAGGTTCTATTTCCGTCGGCCAACTCTTCTTGCAGTGCTGGGAGACCTTTCTGACCACCTCGTCATGGCGTTTGATGCGTACCCAGTGGGTGGCTGGGCAACTATCGTCGCATTTGCCATCGTTTCGTCCACGTCCTCGAACCCTCGCTGGTTCGACTCTAGGACAATAGTTGTTTTGAATCTGGTAGCTAGGGCGCGGTGCATGTGGCGCTCTATAGCACTACCGATCGTGATGGGCCTATAGTTGGACGGATCCATCCTGTCCCCTTGTAAATAAGAATGTTGCGGGACTTCGTAAAGCGATCCAGTAGGACGGCGCGCATATAGATGATTGAATAGAAAGCGGCGAATGTGGTGTCGTCAACGCACTTTACCTGTATCACTGTCACGCCATCGGCTTCTGGAGCCGAGTTGGCCCAATTGACTTTGGCCGCACTGAGTGGCGTGAATGGACTCGGCAGCAGCGGTCTAGGGTCGTCGATGGTCTCATTGTCCGGAGATTTGGAGAATCCCGGCGAAGAAGTTATGGACAGCCAGGATTTTATCAACCAGGCCGACCCGCCTCAGGAAGTACAGATCCTGTGTTTTTTTGTAGTAGGCGGATCGCTTGTCACTTCCTGAGGCGGACATGCCATAGTTCCTGGCTGGCCGCCTTCGCTTTTTGCGGCGATTCTGGGATGGCTGAGTAGGGGGGTCGCTTCCGTCGTCGGGCACTCTGCCCACGGCACTAGTTGAGTTGCTTTTGCGGCTACCCATGACGAATGACAACCGCCTGTGCCTGACTTGGTCCTGCGTTAGGACGGTTATTCTGGCCAGTTCAACCCGGACCAGTGCCTTGGGCGGTAGGCGAGCTTCTGCTTTGACCATTTCCTGCAGGTTGGCAACATCCGATTTCCCGGTCGATCTCTGAAGTTGTTGCGCGCACTCGATCTTGTGCGCCTGATTTTCGTGTAGCCGGGTGCCTTGGCGGGACAGTATAGGCATGCTAGCCTTTCACTGGTCCAACAAATTTTCCTGTTTGTCTCGGCCACTGCGCGATGAGAATATTTTCGTGCATGTAGCGCACCTAAATGTCTCTGTCACGTTAACTGTAATAGCGCTAGAACCAGAAGGAACCGCAATGCTGGCCATTCTATTTGTGTTTTGAATTGGTTCCAGCTTTTGAGAAACGGCGCTGCTGTTAGCGCGTTGTCGCGGAGGAGGGAGGGATGCCCTTCTTCCTCTGCTTGTAGAAGGATTAATTCTCTTACCGGCGGTCCTGTGTCCGTCCATAGTATTGTCGGGCGGTGAATGTGAAAGTAGGGGGTCGTATGATGTCGTATGATGTTAGTATAAAGATAGTCGTACTGTGCGGTAGGGTGTTAACCAGTATTGCTAAAATTTCCCTAAGATACGTTACCTACAATCAGCAGGATCCTAAACCCAGATAAACCAAAAAAAAGGAAAAATGGTGGAGCGTAAATAATATAAAAAAATTGGGGGAAAATGGTGAAGGCGCAAAAAATGGTGGAGGAGCAAAAATTATAAGAGGTTTCGGATGGAAGTTACAGGTACGGGTGGTACAAGATTGAGGAGTAAAAGAAAATAAATTAAATTAAAATCTCTGGACTTAAAATAATTCCGATTGACCGGAACCCCGTTTTTGAACGGTCATTCGACTTGGAAATTACCTTGTTTCCTTATCAGTTGATGATGGAATTTTAACGACTTTCGTCCATAAAATCGTTTGAAAGACGAATTTAACACAAAAAACAAGTGGAAATAATTCACGAAAACTACCGTTAAATACGATTTTCGCGTTGGCTTTCGCTGCATTAATATGATGGAAAGGTTTACAATAACTCACCCGCGGAAATATACAGTATTACTGCATAAACACCCCTTTACACTGGAACCGACGTGCACTCAACAACGTTCAGTAAGAGAGTCATAGGTACTCCTGCCGTTTACCCGCGCTTGGGTAGGGACATTTTTTTTATTATTTATTTTTATAAATTATGACATGTTGCCTAAAAATTAAAACATGTCGTATTTTTCCCTATTTTACTTACAAGTTTTTCTCATGCAATTTCAGGCATCTACAATGTTTGTTATTTTTTTACCTATCTACAGTTAGTTGTTAGTATCTAAGTCCTAATCTACTAATTATCGGTATTTTTTCTCATGCATTTTGTTATTTTTATGCTATAGCTTATTATTTCTCTGTTAAAACTAATGTTAGTGTTAGTATTAATTTCCTATTACTAAAACTATAACTATACATGCTGCATGCAATCATGCATTACCTATAACTACCCTATTCTAACCTAACCCTAAGTCATTCAATTGTGTTCTCTATCAGCATAAAGCTGGCAATGAAGCACTACATGTTCCGGTGTTCCGACACTTTGTAACTGGCTGATTTCATTTCCTGAATAAGGACATGGGCCATCATTTCGGTGTGCAAGTTCACAAGTTGCTCCGTTGCTTCCAGGATATTATTCTTGCTTTGCAGCGTAAACTGTATTTTGCCTTTGCTTTCTGGGTAGGTCCGTGACACAGTTTTGGTTATGGTCTCCTTTAATTCCTGTTGAAATTATTTTCTTTCTTCTTCTTTGTAGGATTGTCTTTAGCTGTGGGGTTATCTGTTTCTTGGTCAGAGTCATCCCTGCTGTCATCTGATCTGACTCGTTTTTTCGCATCTTCCTTGTTTGTATTGGCCACTTCTAGCGAGGCTTCAGCTTTATATGTCAGGCTGCCGCTCGCTGATCTCTTTCTCGGTGATGTCGGCAAATTGAAACTGGGGTAGAACGCTTACCCATACTCCCTCTTCTCATCATTCTCCATACTTCCTCGTTTACTGTCGCTCTTAGAAATGATCCGTTTCTGAGTTATTACTTGTTAAAAAGCTTTGCGGATGCGCAAAATTGGCGGAGGCGCCGTCGAAAAACTTTATACCAAGATGAGCTCTCTATCTCTATCCTTTCTCGAGTTAGAGCCAAAAGTGTATTTTAATTTATTTAAATTTAATAAAATCCAACTGTTTAGTATAATTTAACAATGTTTGTGTGTCTAGGGTAATTTAAAATCACTTAACATTCATGCTCGTCACTAATTAGATAACGAGGCATTTGGCTAATACAATGATCGATTCCGGACCTGAACATCAGGTAAATAAGTCGAATGTTTTTCGTGCTCTCAAGTCTTTACAGTTTTTGAAAGTAATAGTTAAAATTAAAACAGTTAATTATGATATATCGAAGTAGTTTACAGTGCTCTTTTAAGTGCCGTAAGTACTTTTTCTCCAGTACTCTTAGTTCAATCAATATATCACTCTAATACAAGGAGTACATAATTTCTGGTTACAAATTAATCAAAAAAACTGGTATCAAATCTTTTTACTATCATTAATAGCAAAACTTGTCAGTTTTGCTTGATACAAACAGAGTCGAACTCAGGGCGAAACTATTTGAAATGAAAAATAGATTTAAATTTCAAATAAAAGCTACTTAGAGTTTACAAAATGTCAAGCGGCACTTCTGACTACAGGGGTCCATCAACTAACCTCGATCAGCAAATCCCAACCTATTCCACAATTACACAACAGCAACCATGCCCAAAATTCCCAACTAAAGACCAAGCTATAATTTTCCCATCAGTAGACGCATTAAAACTACAAGAGTACACCATCGCAATAGGAACCATAGTTCAACCAAAAAATGTACTGTTTTCTTCAAGAATGTCAAATGGAAGAATCTGCATCTACCTATCAAGTCAACAAATTGTAAATGATTTTTTAAGTCAACAAGGAGAAATTAAAATAGGAGAACATACTATAAAAGCACGCAAACTAATTACACCCGCTAATAGATTACTTCTTTCTAACGTATGCCCATCTATACCTCACGATACTCTTGAGAAGTGTTTAACCGATCTTGGTTTAAAATTAATGTCCCCAATTTCATTCCTTAGAGCCGGAATACAAGACCCACAATATAGTCATGTACTTAGTTTCCGAAGGTAAGTATACTATACACCATCAGACAATCTTAATTTACCTGACTCAGTTTTAATAAATTTCGATAATAGGTGCGTTCTTTTTGACTGAGATCTCAGTTAATCTCAGCTCACATCGATTCAATCACTTCGAAGTGAGCTGAGATTTTTCCTCCCCCTTTACCGATGCTGAATGTGCTATGCGGTGGTATCAGTTAGAATTGAGTCGGAAATAAAGTGGTGGGGAGCAAGAAATCGTAGGTCGCGCGTTTGTCGTTCTTTTTGGTGCTTACTCACATCACTTTATATCAGATCACTTCAATTGAAGTGAGCTGAGATCTCAGTCAAAAAGAACGCAACTAATACTTCATACCGAATTTTTCTTTCTGATGGATTAACTTGTTATAAATGTCATCAAGTTGGTCACGTATCTTCAGCGTGTACTCACACTACTCTTCCACAACCCACTCAAAATTCCTCCCAAGCCTATGAACACTCTTTCCCACAATTAACTGCACCTAACTCCCAACTGAATAGAGAAACAAACGCGACTGACGAAGCTCAAGATAAAATGGATTCTCAAGAAAGTGTCACTCTGAACCTTATAAATAAACGCTCCCACTCCGAAGTGTCATCTCCAACTTGCTCTACTCCTACTGAAACTCAACAAGCAGAGTTTATGAAACCCCAACCAGCACAAACGAAAAAGTCAAAAATCGACAAACCAGCTACTACCACTTCGAACGCCACTAATATTGAGTCATTACTACAACCAACCAAACAGCTAATTCAGGAAGCATCACCGCCATATGTACTAAATTACACACAATTAGTAAGCTTCTTAGAAGACGTACACGGCTCTTCCAATCCTATAGAAATGGTCAAGGAGTACACACAAGACATAATCGGCTTACTACACATGTTAACAGAAATATATCCCAAATTGCATGACAGATCAATAAAATCCAGAATTACAAGAATCAAAAAAAGATTAAAAACAAAGTAAATAATTTTAGTAACCAGTCTGACAGATCAGAAGACACAGACACGTCACAGGATATATAATATATTTTAAATTAGTTAAAAACAAACAAGATGACTATTATTCAGTGGAACATTCAAGGTGTCTTTACGCACATCGAAATGCTTCAACTTTTAATACAAAAAACACTCCCACAAGTCATCTGCCTACAGGAAACAAACTTCAAAACAAACAAAAAATATTCCTTAAAATCTTTTCACGCCTACCATAAAATCAGAACCAACGCTAGTAAAGCCAGCGGTGGCGTATCTGTATACGTCAACTCAAATATGGAATCAGAGGAAATCCCTTTACAAACAAATTTAGAAGTCATTGCAGTTAGAATAAAATATCCAACACAATATTCCATATGCAACATATATATTCCATCAGATACGGAAACAACCTCCAAACAACTCGAATCGTTAATTGAAAAAATTCCAAAGCCCAGAATAATAGTAGGGGACTTCAATGCACATAGCACTACATGGGGCTGTCTGTCTACGGATAAAAGAGGCGAAGCGATAGAACACCTTTTAAGCTCAACAGAACTTATATTACTAAATTCAGGTGAAAAAACTCGCTTTAATTCGGTTACTGGTAACCATTCTGCCATCGATCTCTCGATATGCGACTGCTCGTTAGCTCCAAATCTAAATTGGGAAGTTTTACATCATACTTACGATAGCGATCACTGGCCTATATTAATTAAAAACCACAAATCAGAAAATACAGAAATATCCTTTTTAGAAAAATGGAAGATAGAAAATGCAGATTGAGAATCCTATCAAAACATTATTAAAAATTCCATACGACACCTAGAGACATCAGAAAGAAATATTGATCTTATCGCCGAAAATTTCACTACAATGTTAATAAAAACTGCTGAAGTAACCATAGGAAAGACGGGCAAACCAAAACGAAAACATTCAGTCCCTTGGTGGAATATGGAATGCCAAGAAGCTCTAAAACTTAGCAAACATGCCTTCAATGTATTGAAAAAGCACCATACAGAAGAAAACCTTGTTAATTTCAAAAAATACAGAGCAAAAGCGAGATATATAATTAAAAAAAGTAAACGTGAGTCTTGGAAACATTACGTCTCCTCAATAACTGAAGATACCTCGCCGTCCGAAATGTGGCAAAAGATCCGCACAGTCAAAGGTATTTCATACAGCCACAAGATACACTCGTTAAATATGGACGGAATTAGTCTTACTAACGACGAACAAATAGCAAACACCTTAGCAACTACATTTCAGAAACACACCAGTGACTCTATGTACCACCCGGTATTTAGAGAAAATAAGAGAAACTTAGAACAAGAGATAATAATAACTGAAAACAATCATCCACTAAATCTAGTATTAAACATGAGTGAATTAACAGAAGCACTTCTGAACGTCAAAAACTCTAGTCCAGGACCTGACAAAATTCCTTATGACTTCCTCAAGAATCTACCAGAAAATGCAAAACAATACCTCCTAGACATGTACAACCTGTTGTTCAGTACGAAACAATTTCCTAAATCATGGAGAACCGCAATTGTAGTACCCCTCTTGAAACCAAATAAAGATAAGTCAGATCCAAATTCTTATCGACCTATCTCTTTAACATCCACTTTATGCACTCTATTAGAAAAAATACTAAAAAAAACGCCTACAACACTTTTTTGGAATCTAACAATTTATTATGCGAACAACAAAGCGGATTTAGAACAAATAGGAGTACAATGGATAACTTAGTTAAACTAGAATCTGTCGTACATGAAGCATTTGCAAGTAACCGTCAAGTACTTGCAGTTTTCTTCGATATAGTAAAAGCTTATGATACTGTGTGGAAATACGATGTACTATCAAAATTGAAACAATGGGGTGTAGATGGAAACTTTTTAGCATTCGTTAAAAATTTCATCTACGATAGAAATTTTAAAGTTAGATGCAATAATCAACTTTCAGATATCTATACTCAAGATAATGGAACTCCTCAAGGATCAACTCTCAGTACATCACTTTTCTTGGTAGCAATTAATGAAATAGTAAACCAGATTAATCCCCCTGTACAAATTGGTTTGTACGCAGACGATCTTGTTATCTATGCCAGTAATAAAAACATCCAGTCGTCTGCTGCTACAATACAACAATCTATTAAATCTCTAGAATAGTGGTCAGAGAAGACAGGTCTACGTTTTTCCATTAAAAAGACCAAAGTAATGTGTTTCTCAGTAAAAAAACAAATAAACCCAAAGTTAACACTATATGGACAGAATCTGCAGTATGTAGAAGAACATCGATTTCTAGGAATGATACTCGATTCAAAGCTCACTTGGAACAGCCACATTCAACAACTTAAAAAATCTTGCATGCAAAATATGAACATCCTTAAAGTATTAGCAAACCATAATTGGGGAGCCGACACCACCCAATTACTAACTGTATATAAAACACAAGTTAGAAGCAAACTCGATTATGGTTCAATAGTTTATTCTTCAGCCAAGAATAGTCTATTGAAACAACTGGACGTTATACAAAACACTGCATTAAGAGTTGCACTTGGAGCTTACAGAACCAGTCCAGTGGAAAGCCTCTACGCGGAAGCTAACGAGCCACCTCTTACAATCAGAAGACACAAATTGAGTTTACAATACGCAGCTAAAATCGGAGCTAATCCCAATAACCCTACTTATTCATACATCTTCTCTGATCACTTCCATTCGATTTTCGAACAAAAGCCAAATCTATCCACATCATTTAGCAAACGAATCACAAACTTCAATTTTCCAAAAATTATTCCAACCAAATTTAACTATCCTCCCCCCTGGGCCATAAAAATCCCCAAATGCAATACAAATCTTCTACAGTACCCTAAATGCAACACTCCGTCAACCCTGATTCTGCAACATGAAGAGATCAAAAACAAATATAAAAACCACTGCCAGATATACACAGATGCATCAAAAACTTCCGAAATTGAAGCAGTAGGAGCAGCTTTCGTCGACGAGACATCCACCTATAAATTTCACCTACCTGAAGAGTATTCCATATATTCGGCCGAATTGTTCGCAATATCAAAAGCTCTACAACATATATCACGCCAGTGCAAATCAAACGCAGTAATCTTTACCGATTCTCTAAGTGCAGTGCAAGGGATACTAAGAGTTTACCCAAACCACCCAATACTGAATCAAATTAAAATCGACCACGAAACACTTTACAACAAAAATAAATCAGTCGAGCTCGTGTGGATTCCATCTCACGTCGGTATAACAGGTAATGAAAAAGCTGATCGAGAAGCTAAAGAAGCATACAGTTCCAGAGATATAGATATTAACCCCCTTAAAATTCCACATTTCGACATTAGAAGTCGTATAAAAAAATATTCGATGGAAATATGGCTGAGAAGATGGGAAAAACTTGAAGGCAACAAACTACAACATATTAATCCAAACTTGCAACCAAAAGGGGAAATGCCACAAGGACGGCGAGATCAAGTCATACAACACCGCATGAGGATAGGTCACACAAGGTTAACCCATGAGTACCTATTGAAGAACACACAAAGAAAACAGTGTTTCACGTGCGATATGCCTTTGACAGTAGAACATATCATTGTTGATTGTCCACTCTATCATCTGGAACGAATTCAAAGTGAACTTTCATGTGAAATCAAAAGTGCACTAGACTATGTTAACAGTGATAAAAAGATTAAGTTCTTAAAATTGACTAAAACTTATAAATTAATGTAGAGTTTAGATTTTTTTTTGTTATTATTGATGTAAATCAAAAATTAAGACTTTTTTATTGCTCCGCCGCCAATAACCTTTCTTGATGTTTTCCAGCCATGTTGGTAGGTTGGATAGACAAGGCTTAAGTAGTCCTGAGGCCATGAAATAATGGCCCACGTATTTGAAAGGTTTCAGGTCATCAGCAGCGGGGATTAACGTGTCGCCTATTTTAAATATGGATCGAGTCCATTTTGTTTTGACCCCTTTTTGTTTCTTGAGACACACCGCTATGCATTTTGTTGGGTTCAGTGCCATTCCTCGTTTTTCGAAGAAGGATGTGGTATGATTGATTAATACCGAAAACCGTTTACACTACCACTACACCAACACACACTTTTATATGTCTAACGCGCGTTTCGATAACCAAGTTATCTTCTTCAGAGACCGAAGGTAAAGTTTACCTAGTGGTAGTGTAAACGGTTTTCGGTATCATTTTCGCCAACGGTTCCAGATTCAACATTTTGGTGATTGATTAATGTTGGCATTGCTGCAGGGTCATCGCACATTAATATGATATCGTCTGCGAATGCGATAGCCGTCACTTTTACACCCTCCGATAATGTTCCACCCGGAAATTTGCCGCTGTTTAGGTCCGTTATTAGCTCGTCGATTATGACGTTGAATAGTAGTAGGCTGACAAGGTCCCCTTGCTTTACTCCCTTCTTTAGTTGAATCGGTCTTGTTGTCTCTTTTCCCACCTTGATGGTCGTAGTGGACGTGTTTAAAGAGGTCATAATGTATTTAATCATTTTACTCTCTAGGCCGATGCGATGTAGTGCCCTTTAGAGGGAAGAACAAGCCACCGTGTCGAAGGCCTTTTTGATATTTAGCTGCACTACAGCGAATTCCTTGTTGGTGAGTCTCCTAGTTCTTATGTAGTTGTCTAGGATTAGTGTGTTCGCTAATGTCCCGTCCACTTCTGTAAATCCCCTCTGGTTCTTGTTGAGGGTAATCGAGCTTTTAAGCCTGTTAGACAGTGCCCTATGCATCAGGCGTTGATGCTATAGTGATCGGTCGCCAATTCATCAGATCCAACCTGTTGCCTGATTTGTGTCTGAGGGTAGTTCGGGATGTCTGTCGAGGTTTATGTTCTTCAGCGGGATGGTGGAGAAGAGTACTGCTAACAAGTGGTTTGACACTGTCTTGACCCTTTCAACTATAATTCCGCCAGCGCCTGGCGCTTAGACCAGTTGGTCTTAGCCTTTTCTATGTCTTCTGCCTGGAAGTGCGTGAATGTGGTCCTCTGTACAGATTTCGCGTTTGTGTTGTTAATACACTCTGTTGGGACCTCCGACTCAAAGATGGCAGCAAATAGTTTCTCTACGTTCTCGATTGGGGGAAATGTATCCGGCTCATTTATGTTCTGGCCTGTAATGATCTTTTCTATTAGAGCAGATCTGTTTTTGTTATGGAGATCTTGAACTTTCTTATATATTGCATACCGAAAACCGTTTACACTACCACTACACCAAAATACACTTGTATATGCCTGACGCGCGTTTAGTTAACCAAGTTATCTTCTTCAGAGACCGAAGGTAAACTTAGTTTAGTGAAACAATAATTGGTCCCAAAAAGGCAGGAAGCCAATTTGTAACCATATTCTTCCAAAGAGGCAGCAATAATCTTCCAAAGAGGCAGGGCGCCAATTTGCAACACTATTACTCCTCAAAAGAGATCCCGGCTAAGAGACACTCTCCAGGGGGTGGTTCGACTCCAAGTTAATGCTCACTATAGGAAGGATTGGGATGTATAAGTAAAAAGGGCGCCACTATCTTTTGAACGCTAACGACTAAGTAAACAAACTACACAAAAACTAAGGTGAGAAAGATAGAAACACCTTGTAATTACTTTAATTAAACAAATAAAGAAGCTACTTGAAATAAAATACCGACCACGCTACACCCTTAAGACTTATAGTCTAAGGTATACAAATGAAACTGTTTGTTAAAACTATTGTTTATTTATTGAAAATATAAGTGCTTGCTGATAATGAACTGGGAACTGGAGTTGTAAAAACTTAACTTTGAGTTTCTGTGCTGTCTAGAAGGGCGGCTTCAGCTTCTTTGTGGAGGGATGAAAGTTTCTGTGATGGTTCTGGCTGCTCAAAACGTAATACTTTTCTTATCTCAGAAGTGGTTCGAAGGGCTGTCTACACATAGGCGGTAACTGGGCTCTAACTTAGATTAACTGTAGCTTGGCTCCAACTTGAGATGTCAGGCTCCCACTTAGGGGTAATTTTCACTTCAACTTAGGGGGTTGTATCTTTCTGAAAGTTTTATGTGTGTGAGAAGGAATCATGAAGGTATGGGCGTTGGTATTGGACAGACTTTTCAGATAGGACAGCAAATTACTAAATTTCAACAAATAAATTGTCTTATCTTTGTCTTCCAACACAGCGTCCATAAATTTAATAAACAAATAAGCAATATTGAAAATTATTAATGTACAGGCCGGTGAAGCCGGTCCTGTTCTTTATTATAATGCAAAAAATTATCAATAGACTAATAATTGAATAAAAAAAGGTATGTATTTAATTAGTTCTAATAAAACTTTGAAACAATCATATATTTGTACTAAATGCATATTTGTGAAAAATTGATTTTTTTTTTAAACATTAAAAATATTACAGTGAAGTGGTTTTTGTTTAATAACTACTATTGGTTTGACTCTACAGCAAGTTTTAATGGCGTAGTTGAGGACTACGCTCTAAGATTTTTATGAACTTGAAATTTGACAATAATTATGTTTTTTAGCTTACGAAAAATATAATGTATAGCGGTTTACTGATTAATTATTATATTTTGTCTAAACGTAATAGCTTACCTAGGACGATTATTGAAGCCACGTGTTCGAAAGCACGCTTCTGATGCATTTTATTAATTTTCAAATATGTGTAGAAATTGTGTGTGTAATTGTGTAGAAAAGATTTTTTTATTATAATTGAAGCATAATTAAACAATTAACAATGAAAAGAAAAGAAAAAAATCTACATACCGACAACCAATTTGGGAAATTTCACAAAATGGGGTTCAGACGCTTCGGACGACAGTTTCAGTCGAAAAGGGAATAGAATTGCTTGCGATTTATTAAATAGGCTAGCTCAAGACGGAATTTGTGTTTTATGTCAGTTGTCAGAAGGAAAGCGTTCTTTATTTGGCCTCGTTCAAACGGATAAATAGTTAGCGTCTATAAGGGGTGTCTCGAGTACAGTAGCATTAACAGTAAATAGGGTCGGTTTTAATGGTAATAATAGCGGTATCGTTTACGGTCGATAATAGTGCACGGTGACATGACGATAGACATGTTACATTAGATAACTTGGTTATCTAAACGCGCGTCAGGCATATAAAAGTGTGTGTTGGTGTAGTGGTAGTGTAAACGGTTTTCGGTATCAGTTTCGCCAACGGTTCCAGATTCAACATTTTAATTATATAGTGCAGTTCTGTCCCCGTGGTCTGGTTTTGTTTGGCCATAATTCTTCGACTTCCCCTTATTGGTTTTCTTTTTAGATCGCTTCCCGATGTTCTGGTCGTTGGTTTTATTAAAATAGTTGGAGATTCATTCTGTAGAGGTTCCTGAGTTCTTTTGTAGTTAGGACCAGATCAATTAAGCTTAGTGTTGGATCGTACGGATTACTACCGGAAATTTCTTTTGAATAGATAAATAAAATAAATAATAGCTTTATTACCGAGCAGTTTCTAGGGTAAAAATTTTAAATACATATTTTATAATATATCAATAAAACACAAGTCAAACAAGTCAAACCACAAAAAAAATTTAATGTTAAAAATATAAAAGAAGCGACTAGTTTCGGTCTTAGACCATCATCAGGCTAAAAATAAAAAGATAAAGCAAGACAAGGACAAGAACAATAATAAATATAAAGTTGGACAACACACTTAGTAAAATGAGTGAGGCATAAAAGTAATAAAGAAAAGCTTACCTACACTTGTACAAAATTAAAACTTACATCAGTAAATATATGAATATGTACCTAGGTTGTATTAAATATAAAAAAATTACGGGGTAAAATAATATAAATAAGTTATTAGTTAAAAACATATCGGGAAAATAGAGGGACAAAACGGGATTTTTTAAAAAACAACTAAAAGGTCAAAGGAAGGACGTAAAATATGAAGGGATTATAACATTGTTATACCTAAACAATGTACGAACATCGAAAGAAGAAAAAGGAACAATTAAGAATAAAAGGAAATATATGGTCTCCCTAAAATACATAAACCAGACATTCCCATTAGACCTGTTGTAAGTTTCACCAATTCTCCAACTTCTAAACTTTCTTTCTTTCTTAATTCTCTTTTGAAAAATATAACTAATTTTTCTAACCCCTATTCAATTACAAACTCTCTTAAATTTTCTCGTAGACTTTCTACAACTAAATTTCCTACAGATTCTTTTATTTTTCCCTTGATGTTATTAACTTATTCCCCAATATTCTGATTGTATTTCACTAATTAGGAAATTGCTAATTTTTAATAATGTTCCTACACATATTCTTCTTGATTTATGTTCTTTATTAGGCTTATGTTTAGAATAAAATTTCTTTTAAATAAATGAAAGACTGTAGACTTTGTACACACTTGATGAAATAATAAAAACCGTAGGTTAAGTGTGTAAGTATATTAAAATCGGTAACTGAGCGCTTTCGGCTTATAAGGCCATCATCAGAGTTACTTCCTAAAAGGTGTTAAACATAAAACTTAGAAATAAGAAAAAAGTGCAACTTACGTTAAAAGATAAAACTTCTTCAGAAGAGACATTACAACACATTAAAATCATAAATTAGTTAAATTTTAAAAATAAAACAGCTCTAAACAATATAACATCTTGAAGACAACAATAATATGAATGTGAATTAAAAAATAATTACTATTATAAAAATAAAAAATAAAATGGAAGTGACTAAGTTATCATAAAATGTTAAAATGTTAAAATTATTTTAGTAAAACTTGAGTTGTAAAAATATTAAAATGTAAAATCATCAAAAAATAAAAAGCAACAAAAAGGAGGTTCATTTAACAATTCCAGAAGAATTTAAATAAGGGTGTGAACTTAATATTCAAATTGATTTGCGTATTAACGCAAAAGGTAGGATTAACCTTGAGTTCCCTCAAAATTTCCAAATCTTCAAGTAAGTTCATTTTTAAATTTAAAAGAAATCTTAAGATTCGGAATATTCCTCTCGAGAATAGAAGCTATATTGGAAGAAACTTTTCCGAAATAAGGAAGGGATCTAAAAATCGGAGTATCAACATGTTTCTGCGGATGGGGATTAAAGGCTAAATTTCGGAGCTGGCGATATTTAATCTTATTAATGTATTTATCAATAACATTAATCGGAAAACCATTAGCCGCCGCTTTTAATTCAATGATTCGTTCTATCAACAATCTTCTGGTTTAACTATGGGTTCCAATCTCTCCCCATTCTTGGCTGAAGTTTTTATGTCTGACCTAGAGGGTGTATTCTTGAATTCTAGTTTTAAGAGTAACATTTTATTCTCTTCGAGATATTATGTTGTTTATTGTTTTGTCTTGTTTAAAAACACTCTTTCTGATATAGACAACTTTCTTACCTATATAAACTCTTTTCACCCTAGAACTAAATTTTCTATTGAAATGGAAACTAATAACCACATTTCTTTCTTGGATATTGTGATAAGGACTTAGTTAATGGTTCTTTTTATTTTGATGTCTATATAAAACCTTCTATCACAGATTGTCTTATTGACTACTACTCCTACCATCCCCTTTCCCAGAAATTAGCTTCTTTTAGATCCTTCTTTCATAGATATTTCTCCATACCTTTGTCTCAAGATACTTTTAATAGAGAGATTAATATAATCAAACAGTTGGCAGTTAACAACCAATATCCAATGGGACTGATTCATAAGTGTTATTTTGACTTTTATTGTAAATTCAGACTTTCTTTTAACATTATGCATGACAAGACTGCAATGTCATCAAAAAACTTTGTTGTCTCAATGTTGTACGTGGGAGATATTTCATATAAGTTATCCAATGTTTTCAAGAAACATAATATCAATTTTGCTCCATTTCCCGCTTAGTTAATACAAAAGATCCTATACCTTTGCTATACAAATCTGGAGTTTACAAATTATCTTGCTCTGATTGTAATGCAGTATATATTGGTCAATGTGGAAGAAGACGTAAATATCGTATTCTGGAACACAGAAATTGTATTGGGAAATATATTGATTCGGAGTATAAGAACTCACCGTCTAATTTTGCTAATCACATTTTATTAGAAAATCATTCGAGTGATACATTCGACATCAAACTTTTACATACATGTAACAAAGGCAATAGGTTGAATTTGTTAGAATCTTTGGAGATTAGATCTTCTTTGTTAAATATCTCAGTCATTTGTCTTAATGAACAAATACAACCCAATGATAACTACATTTTCTTAAATTTACCTTTTGATATTATAAAATGATTTGTTTTGATGCTCCCTTCTTTTTCTTGTTTGTCTGGATGTTGTTGTTAATCAGTCCTTTACTCGCAAATTATTTCTGTTGTATACTTTGATTACTTTTTTGTAGTGCTCATAGAATTACTCTGTATATTCTATAGATTATGTACAACTTGTTTCTTTTTCTTCTTTCGATGTTCGTACATTGTTTAGGTATAACAATGTTATAATCCCTTCATATTTTACGTCCTTCCTTTGACCTTTTAGTTGTTTTAAAAAAAAATCCCGTTTTGTCCCTCTATTTTCCCTATATGTCTATTTTAACTAATAACTTATTAATATTATTTTACCCCGTAATTTTTTATATTTTTAATATTTTATACAACCTAGGTATCTATTTTATTTTAATTATAAAGATAGTGAAAGTTTAATTCAACCTTTTAGTTGTTTACCGTTCTTAATCAACATAATATGTGATTTTTGAATTTCATTTTCTTATACATATTAAAAATATGTAAAATATAAATAGCATACCTTTGGGAGTTGATATTTTAGTTTCACATAAAATTGTTCTATTGTTTCCTTTGTTATTATTATTCATTTTCATGTTGTTTTCTTTATTATTATTATTAATTTCCATATTATTTTCCTTGTTATGATTATTAATATAAACTTCACAAATTTTCTCGTACTCAATTTCTATGTTATCGTTGCTGCTCATATTGCATATCATTTGTCTTTGATCTAAAATTAAAGAATAAATAAAACATTTTTTTTAATATAAAGATATTATTCTTTGCAAATATGCTCTATCAGCTCTTATCTTTTACAATCATATTTGACAACTATACAGTTACTATTAATATAAATAAACTTACCTTCTATTTCGTCATCATTCATGTTAGATGACAAAAGGTACTGTATTGAAAAACCGTATGTATTGAGAAGGAGTATAATCAGTGTTGCCAACGCAAAAATTAAAATTATCCGAAAGCCGAACTCAAATTATCCGAAGTCGAACTCAAATTATCTGAACGTCACAAGTCACAAGTTAAGGTTCTGATCATGTTGAACTTGTTTGACCATTGGTAAACTGTGATTTTACACTATTTTATATTTGGTGTAGGGCGTAGGCACCTGTGAATTCTGAAAAGTGGGCCATTTATAATACCACAGCAAGCGCTTCAATCTATCGTTCGCGTCGAAAACAAAAAGAAGAAGAATGGACAGAAATGACAGAATTGACAAGTGACAACAAATAGTTAATTAAAAATAAAAACAAATATAATGTAAACGAAAATATGACAAAAACAAAGTTTTACCACCGTTTTACATTCAAATTAAACAAATAATTTTCAACATTTAAAAAAAGCTGAAATAATCTTATGTATATATATTGTAATGAATATTGTGATTTAAGATTATTCGATTTGTATTTATTTATTTATAAATTTGATTGATTAATATATTTGATATTATTATTTAAATGTTCTAAAGTAGGAAGATCTTCTTTTTCTCAGGGGTGTTTGGTTATGCAAGCTTCTAGTTGGTAGAAGGTATTTGAATAAAATTTGATTAATTATAATAACAAATTTATTATAAAAAGAGTTAAGTTAAAACAGTAGTATTGAAAGATTAATAATGAAACTAATTAGTAGGAAAAGTAAGAAAAAAGAAAGGCCTTGTATTAACTATAAAAGAACTTACTTGATGTTGAATTTGTGCTAAATTAATTAATGTTATTTATGTAATGGTAAGGAAGATATTATCTACATACAGTAATTATTGAATATCAAATAAATTCTCTTGTTTTCAGATGTTCAACGTGCTTGTACAGCGATCCCTTAAACTTTATTAACAGTGGTAGAAAATGTCCATCTGCAGCTACACACATCAACACTGTAGTGGATTCTCATCCAGACCCACCCGATACCCTTGAAAGTGGATTTCCCCTTTCTCCTATAGCTCGTAATCTACTTGGATCACTGGAAAATCCACTTTCGTCACAGTTAAATACATGGACGGCTTTCTTTTGAGTGGATGGATTATTTTGGTCATATAATGCCTCCAGTTTGTTATAAAAATCATAGACGACTTCGGGATTTCGTGCTGTTAGGTTAGAACACGCTGCAAATATTCTGGTTTTTTCAATGATATTTTTGGGTTTCTCTTCATAAAAGATTGATACCAATCCTCTCCCGGTATACCGTCTTTAAAAGGTGTATCTATATTATTGGTCTTAATATAATCTGCAACAAGCTCTTCTTTGTCGCAGGGGTATCCAATCTGCGCCCTAGCAATCAAGCATAAAACTAACTGTTTTTCAACATCTTCGCTAAGCACAGGTCTTCTGCCTTAATGCGATGGTAAATAACTGCAATAGGTACTCCATATTGTTGTTCTGCTTGTCGATAAGTGCAGTTTTTATTTATTACATCATTAACGGCTCTACCAACATCTTCTACACTGTAACTTGAACCCTGCTTTTTTCTATTGTAAGTTCTAGGCATTGTAGCTCTGAAAAGAAACCACCAAATGAGTTTTACATCTTTAAAACAAGAAATAGTCATAAAACATAGTGTTTACATTTACCCTGGAAATAGGTTTACATTTTCCCCAACAACGATATTATTGGGAGAATTGTAAACAAGCAAATATTTCTATCAATGTTCTACACAACAACACAAACAGAACAAAAAACTTAAGTATATACCATTATTATTACATATTAATATTCAAAACTTTAACTTACCTGCTGATTTCACTGTTTTTCCAATAAATGCACTGTGTTCAAACTTTAACAAACGGTTTTCAAATGGCACTTTAAAAAAAACGATCATAACAGTCCAACATGTGGCTACAAACTGGTGGGACGTTTAGAGCATGCTAGCGAAAGTGCACAACAACCAGTGCTGCCATCAGTTAGGTTTTATCTTATGTTTTGGAGGCAGATTTGAAGTCGTTTACATTTACCCCGTGTTTACAATTACCCCAGCTAACCCTATACACACATAATATATAGAACACTGGATTGTCCGAAATTATCCGAAAAATTATTCGATCCGAAAATTATCCGATGGTAGTTGAAATTATCCGAAAATCGGATAATTATCCGGAAATAGGCAACACTGAGTATAATATCGCTCTCTCATTGGTTGTTCTAACGGAAATATTCCGAAAGTTTCCGAACGAAAATAAGTATTGTCTTAAGCATAATCTTCAGAACATTATAAAATAACTATTGAACAGAAGAAATCAGTTGTTTTCTTTATGCCACATTTCAAAACACGGTCCAGCGCAAAGGGGTGGAGTGTCTTGGCATGTCTTACATCTCCAATGGGTTTCTGTCCTCTTTTTTTCTTTTGAACACTGTTTACATCGTAGGTAATAAAACTTTCTACTATAGTTGTCTGGCCTTGGTATATGTTCTTGAAAGTGTTGGGATGGTGCACGAGTAGCAGATTGAGGTCTTGGACCAGTAGGTTGGTGTATTGGATTGAACTTGACAAGAAAGCGGCCATCCTTCAGGTTGTTATCAATACCTAACAGCGATCTAATAAGAGCTTCTCTGTATTGTATATATCTCTTTATTTTTGTGTTTTGTGTCACTTTTCTGTACAAGAAATAGGAATTCCAAACTGTTATATCCAATAAGTGAAAAATAACTTTTTTATACCAGTAAATTGTTTTTCTAGGACACGAATAATAGGATATCATTTGGTCGGAGCGATCGATCCCAGACATAAATTTATTATATTCAATAATTTCCACTGGTTTTCTACGTATTTGATTGTAACGATTTCTGGCCTCAGCTAAAGTAGGATGATGAGCAGTTGTTAAGCAAAGAACATCTCTCTTGTCCTTCCACTTCGAAACGTAAATCTTTCCTTGACGTTTCCAGATGTGGTCTCCTTTTCGAAGACGTTTATTCACAACTACTTTTGGGTTTCCTCGTCTATTAGAGCGAAGGGTACCTGTTACATGTGTCTGATTCTGCAACAATCTATTGGCAAGTGTGATACTGTTATAGTAATTATCCATGAATAGGTGGTATCCCTTATTTACATATGGTTGCATTAGTTTCATAACAACACGTTCCAAAATTGTCATATTATTATCTGGTCCGTTTTCTCCCTGACCTTTATAAATATCTAGATTCAACACATATCCGTCATAAGAACAAAGTTCATAGAATTTGATCCCGTACTTTGTTTTTTTATTCTTCATGTAGGTTCGGAATGAAAGCCGTCCACGGAATAGTAGTAAAGACTCATCCAGAGATAACTCTTTAGCTGGAGTATAAGCGTCTTGAAAATTTCTAAGACATATATTCAGTAAGCTTCTAATCTTTTGAAGTCGATCATTGGCGTCAGGATTTTCGGCTCCACCGTGCACAGAAAAACACCGTAACAATTGTTCAAAACGCCTTCCAGTCATCATCGAGGAAAATATTGGATGGTAATTCAACGGGTCCAAACTAAAAAGTTTTCTAATATTCTGGACTTTGATCTGACCCTGCAATAGACATAGACCAATAAACTTCTGCATTTCATCCCGAGTTGTCTCTTTGAAAGAGGAACTTCTTGAATTTCTGGTTTAAGGGCGTGCTTGGCTAGTTAGGGAGTTTCCATAATTATTTGTGGAATTCACCAATAACTCCATTATATCGTTATTCCATAGTTGATTGAATATTTCATATGGCGACGAATTCAAATCACCATATAACTTGACTCCTATTTGTGTATGATCAAATAGGAAGTCGTTTATACTTGCAGTATCACTGTTCCATGCATCAGTTTCATCAGTTTGTACATTGTCTCGTTCTTCATCAACTACGTCTGCGTCTGAATCCAGTACTACAGAAACATTTTCTTCGGAGTCTGATTCTTGACTAACTTGCGCAGAAACGTTATCTCGCAAATTAGGAATTTCTCGAACCTGAAAGCCCGTATCAAAAAATAAACTCAAAAAAAATTTTTCCTGAAACTCACCTCTGGTTCAATATTACTGTCAGAAGAATCTATTTCATCTTCTTGAGGGCGATAGGAGTTATCTGCTTCCGAATCAGACGACATATTATTATAGTGGTCACACTCATTACTGTCTATTTCTTCAAAAAGTTGCATTAAACGTTTTTCTTCATTTGAATCCATTGCAAATTCCAACAAAAAATACTTTGGACATTTATCACTTCTTTTACTCTCAAATATCTATTCAAACGAAACCAATCTCAAGATAACTACACGTTTCGCAGTCGTTCTATAGTTTCTTTTATTCATACATAAACAATGCACACGACACCACACCGTCGTTTATAAACCCAACTGCATTACTTGGTGTAAGATGCCTAATTCATATGCAATCAACATTAAAAGTGTCTTTAACGAGTATTTACTAGGAAACATGCCTGCTTCAACCGGTCTGTCCTATAAGACGAATTATTTTTTGACGGCTGCAGCAGGTCTGTCACAGCATACCTGACGGCTGTAGCAGGTCTGTCTGTCAATGTGTTAAGATTAGCTTATTCATAAAGATCATCTGAATGAAGTATGAACTATGAATTCGTAATGTCTTAAGACGATCTTCATTAAATAAGATGAGAACGGACTATGAATACCGTCGTAAGTCAACAATTAGGTTCAGGGATTGAATTAGCTGGACTTGAGTTTGACACTACATCTAAATCTGGAACTGTTGAATTATTTTGTTGACTTGAGGTAGACGCTGTACATAGATCATCGTTAGTGCTAAGATTACAAGGTTGGCTTGATGTCCATGCAACTAATGAATTTTCAACAATACGCGATGATTTTTTGGTTTTCCTGGTATGGCGGAAAAATATTTTTTTGGCAGAGCAGTAAAATTTTTATAACTTTCTTGATGGTAACCACTGTCATACAAGTCAACCGGTAAAACTATATCTTTGAATTTGAGCTTATGGATTATTCGCACTTTTTCACTATTTCTTCAGAGAATAGTATAAGTTTATTTTTTTTTAATGTACATTTCAATTTCTCTTCTTCCATTATTATCACTATTACAAACAACTTAATAAAACACTTACAAATAACCTAATGTAAACAACAAATCATGTGCTCTCGCAGGCTCGAACTATACTGTATACTATAACTTATATTACATTACACGCAAACAGCACATATACAGTAGATTAAAAAGGAGGGTAAGTGAAGGGGAACCAAGTTATTATGGACGTTTCACTCACTCTGAAGCACATGCATAGTGCTCTCGCCATCATACTTCTGGTTAAATAATTTTTTTCTTAGGGAATGTTTGGTCAGTTTAATTTGTCTGACTGATTGAATATAACTTTTAAATAAATACTTCAATAACATATTAAAAAATCAGACGTAAAAATAAGTAAAGTTCATTTATTTTTTGGGAAGCTTAAAAGCGTCTGACGAAAGCTCTGGTCCATCAAAAGTGTCTGACACATATGATATATGAATTTAAGTTAAAACATTCTTATTTTTAGTTACCTTTCTCACCTTGTACCGGTCCAGGTGTCACTTGGCAAGTACCACAAAGCGCGTAGATATTCAAAGCACACGACACGCTACTGAAAACTTCAGTTGCATCTGTGTGAAAATAAGTCTGGGATCTTGGACTATAATTAAAATACACAATATGTTTTTTGGATTTTTATAGATTTTGATTTTTTTGGATTATTCTATATGCAACAGTAAATAACTGAAAACTGATAAAAATATTTAAAAAAAGTGCAAAACATATAATGTCAGAAATGAAGGTTATTATTTGTTGTTATAGAACAAAATTGGTTTTTTTGGGTTTTCTAATGGACTTGGTGTTTTCTAATGAAAAGAAATTAATCTGAATCGTCACTACTTGATGGTATTCGATTTCTGATTGGACTAAACGATTTCTCCAGCGGTTAATCGTGAAGTACCTGGCATGTCGCCTCTGGATACACGAGATGGATGAATGAATGAATGCGTGTTTGAAATTTGGTGGAGATTTTGATTTTTCTTCTACAATGAATAAAAAATAGATGAACCCAGATTTAGGATTTAAGATCCTCTACAGGGTGGCATTGTTTTTGTGTGGATGTCGTATTGTCCTGGGTGAGTTTTGAGTTGAGATGGGCAGAAGAGTGCCAGTTGGGGGTAGCGAGGTCTGTGGGGCTTGGCTTCGAAGAATTCGTAGACAACGGGCCCAAATTTGGGCGGCGTGTTGGACATCGTGGGGAGTCGGGTACAGAGCTGTGGCTGTATTGTTCCCTTTCTGTCAGCCATTCGGTAAGTGTTATAGGAAAACCACAGAAGACATATAACCTGACAGAGCGCCGGGGAGGGGTTAGTTAGGCTAGCGGGGTAGTTCGAAGAATTGTGAAGATTCCTCGAAGGACTTACCCGGGTTTTGTTGGAGGAGAGATAGATGTTTTTTTGCGTCCCCAGGTAGACGGCTTCGTTCCGGAGTTCGAGCTTCTCCCCCCAAAGGGGGGGGGGTTAAGTTGTTCAGGACGTCTTCAAGACATCCAGTAAAAAACTGAAGATGTTTTTTGAACTTTTGAACGTCTTTAAGGCATCCATTGTTACAAAACGGGACGTCTTAAACACGTCCTCAAGTCGTCCCCATGGACGTCAACGGGACGTTTTCAAGATGTCTTTGGAATGTCCAATATGAACACGAATAAAACCTTTTCTGGGTATTAAAATTTCATATCCTGTAAATTTTAGGTTTAAAATGGTATTGAGAAATACAAAATGTAGAAATTTTTTTTACTGAATCTATAAATTTTTATTTTGTACGGTCTTCCGCTCTTCTCAACCAGTTTCCTTCCGATCTTTGAAAACGTTTGTCAATTCACTGGCACCTAAAACAATAATAAATGTATAAACTTTAGAATAAAAAAATATGAAAACTTCAATTTCTTGTGAATAAATTTTGAGAATGAAGACCTGCAGTTAAACTAGAGAGGTGTAGACCTCTGAAAAAAAAACTTACTTTAGAGTAATGTGCAAAACTTTTTCTTACTGCTTTCAGTCAGTAATTTGCTACGCCCTCTAAACGAATAATGGACTATGAAAGAACTGTTATTTATTCAGGAAATATATTTAATGATGCACCATCATAACATACAATTTAAAGTAGCAATAATACTTACGGATTATTAATCTTGCAAGTTCCGTCTCACAGAAAGCTTTCTTCTGTTTTATTCCCCTCCAACTATACTTCAAGCCCAAATCATTAGTTATCAAGCCATGTAGAACTCTTTTAACAAAATGATAATTATTTATCCCTCCTATTTTGGCCAATTCAGTAATCTAAAAAATGATTATCTGTACAGTAATATTTTAATCAATATGAATTTTCTTGAAATTCTTTACCCATTCATTGAATATTTCTTCATTTTTAAGGATGTCACTGAATGCTGAAAGATCATTATTTAGAAGGAACTGCAAATGTGGATACCTGTTGAAGACAGAAGTTTCAATTGCTGGTAATGCCGAGTGCTCCTTTTTTTTCTTCTCTAATATTTTTTTATTCCTGTTAAGATATCTTGAACCATACTCCTTAATAAATGTTTCTGTTCAATTAGAGTTTTCAAGTTTTTATCTACAAAACTTTAGTAATTAATCTACAGCAAAAGATAACAAAAAGAAAATTATTCACCTTTATCTATACAGGCGGCGCAAGCAGATGCTGGCTCAACAAGTTGTGTTTTTATGAAACTGTCATTCATAGGGGTAGGAGATTTGATACCCAAATCTGAAACATACTTTACTTAAAGATATATTTTTAGTAAAAATAATGTTTACCCAAAAAAATCCATGAGCATGACAATAACATAAAAGACATACTTAAGAATCATATAGCTTTGAAAAAATCCCAAGCAACTAGATTATATATAGTGTTTGGATAAAATTAGAAAGTATACTCACTTGGGACACAATTTTCATTTTCAATTTGCATGCAAAAGTTTGACTTACAGAAATTCTTTATACTTCTTGGACATTCACAATATTATACAAGTTACTTGAATTTAATATTTTCAATGTAGGAGGTGTTGGAATATTTGTTATTTCCATTGAATCTTCATTACTGCTCTATGAAGCCACTTTTTTAATTTTTCTCCTTCTCTTTGTCTTATTATTCTCTGCCTCAGATGCAAGGTCACTTGTTTCTTCTGCTATTTGGCTTTAATTTTGGCTTTCATGTATTCGTCTGAAAAGAAATATAATGACAAAAGAAATATTTTCTTGATAAATCCTAAGCTAATTTAAACTTACTGAAAGTAGAATTTCTAAATAGTTTAATTGGATAGGGGTTCAGATTTTTCTATTGCATTAATCATTTTGTCCGGGGGAAATGAAGGCCAGTGACACCTATCACCTTGTATCCAGGCAGTTGGAACAGCCTCTACTGTAAAATCTTCGGTAAACTGCACAAAACCACACAAAAAGCACATTTTTTGTGATATGGGGGATACATTTCAGCAATAAATTGGTGTGACTGTCTGGATTATTATATCTAATTTAATGAGAAATATTTGCCAACAATTTGTATAATAGGAATTTTTAAGGGGATGTGGTAAAGTGTATTCTTTTAAGAATTTATTTCAAAGCTTGCAAACAACTACGTTTTTATTTTCAAAAAATATATCATAATTAGATTAAAGGTAAAATAATTGCAAAAAATGTAATAAATTAAACATTGGTATGTAAAAAATATGATAAAACAATATAATTTAAAGTTTTGGTATTCACAGGAAAAACATCAGGAATGAATTATAAATTTGAAACATTACTGTGAAGTAATTGAAAGATAACAAACTCATTTTTATATATTAATTTTACACATTTGAATGAGATTTGTTTTAAGTCAAATATTTCCAAAGGTCCAAGATCTGGTTTCTGGTTGACATTTAACTTAATCTGACGATGCTATTTAGCGAAACGGCCGTCATTATAATTTAAAACATAATTTTTCAAATAAACTTGGGAAGTTGCGTTTAAACGAAGAGTTTTTTATTATTTTTAATAAGATGGACTTCCAAAAAGTAAGGGTTAGTACAATAAATTTAAGTTTTAGGTAAATAGTAACCACGCAACTGGTGAAAATGTCCGGAACAGTTTACCTATTTATTGATGTAATAATGACCAATAATAACGATGTAAAATTTACGTAAAATTAATAAAACCAAACTAGTATGAAGTTTATCTCATTTTATATCAAAATAATGTGATGTTACAAAAAATTTACATATACGATGGGTAAAAAAAATATCTTGTAAGTTATCCATATCTCAAATGTGGGTTGAAACACAAAAGGTTCAAAGGAAACTCAAAGTCTATCCCACAACTGTTTAATTTAATGTTGCAACTAGTTTCGGTCCTATAGGACCATCATCAGGCTGAAATAATTACAATATAATAGAAAGAGGATCCTAAAAGTATTATATCAAGTTAAAAATTCAAAACAATTCCTTACAAATTGTTAACAAAATTGAACCAATAATACAAAAAATATATGAAGTCACAATCAAATGTCAAAATATATCAAACAATAAACAATAATAATACTATGAAACCACAAGTTATTGTTCACATAATTAAGCAAAATGAAATAATATAGCAAAGTTAACATTGTTAAATTTGAGTTTACAACAAAAATACTTTAAGAGTCAAAAGATGATAAACTTTTAAAAAATCTATAAATTTATTTATATTACTGACAAGGAGAGATTAAGTCAAAAAACAATTCAAAAAATATATAGACTAATACCAAAATGCCATTCAAGATAAATTGATGAGGAAATGTTAAATGTTTAATCAAAACCAATATAATAATGAAAAAACAACTTACCGTAAAAAGTCATGAGACAAAAATCACAGTAGATTAAATTTAAAGGGATAATAGTTAATAGTTAAAACATCTCAAAAATAGAGACCGATATGGAAATAGTGGGAAAATGTAAAATAGTTTTTTAAAAAACTTATTAAACCCCCAATAGAACAAATAGGGAATATAATGAAAAGTATCAAAGGTTAAATTTTGAAAAAATATAATTTGAAAATATAGTAATTCCCAATAGTGGGAGTATTTATATAATTCAACTGTTATAGGAAGAAGTTTAAGAAAATGATTGGAAGAGAAAAAAGTTAGAAGTTTTATAAAATAAGAAACTTTAGGGGATGAACAAATCTCATAGTGAAGAAACTCATCTTTTCCATGTGGATGGAATTTCTGGTTAAGAACCTCCAAACAGGAAAATATCCCACTAAAGTTAATGAGGATGAAATTAAGTATAAAAATTATCATCTTCATCCATTAAAACGTAGAGATGTCAGAAGATTTTAACAATCTACGAAAATGTATCTGAAGTAGACACACCACCACTAACGACTATTCAATAGAACAAGGTTAACTTGTCATATTTCAATGTAAAACCGAGCAGCATGGGATTAGAAGAAAGGGAAATATCTAACCAACAAGTGTAGTGTCAAAGAACTATGAAAAAGTATCCTTAAACCAAAGTGTCTATGTCAACTTTAGGAATAGAAACGAAGAAGAAAATTAGTAAAGAAATTCATCTTGTTGACAAAATGTTATTTTTGAGACTGAGGAAAACATAACTTTCAGACGGTCTAAGTTGTTCATTAAGGCAATTAATGTTATCATCTAAAAGGGCAGTATGTATCTCAAGGCTTTCTAGCAAATTCAATCTAAAACCTTTATCGCAAAAATGCAGTAAATCTACCCTAAACAATTCACGAGAGTGGTTTTTAGAAAGGATGTGATTAGCAAACGATGAAGGAGAATTGAAATGTTCAAATTTCTGGTAATTCTTAATGAAGTTAACATGTTCAGAAATACGTGTTTCAAGTCTACGTCCACATTGACCAATATAAACTGAATTGCAATCAGCACAAGAGAGTCTATAAACCCCCGATTTATGTAACTTGGGAATAGGATCTTTATTATGAACTACAATGGATTTAAGTGAGTTATTAGTTTTGAATGCAACCTCAATATCAAATTGTTTAAAAATCTTCTGTATTTTGTAGGAAATATTGCCAAAGAAGTGAATGGAACCTCGAAAATTTTTAATAGAATAATCTGTAACATTTAAACTATTGTGACAAGATAACCTGAACTTAATAAAAAATTTTAAGTACAATCTTTGTATGATATGTAACGGGTAATTGTTATTGACTGCCAATTGTTTTATAACATTAATCTCATCCACAAAACCAGAATTGGAAAGAGGTAAGGAAAAACATCTATGAAAGAGACTATTAAAGGCTGCTAATTTATGTGTCATTGGGTGACAAGAAAAATAATCTATGAGTCCATCAGTTGTAGTGGGTTTTCTATACACTCCAATATCCAAACGATGCAAAGTAGTATTTCTCGAAATCAGAATATCAAGAAAAGGAATACAATTGTTGGTTTCAAACTCAACTGTAAAGCGTATCCTTGGGTGTAAAGAGTTAATGAAATTTAAAAAAGAATGAAAGGACTGTAAAGAACCATTGAATAACAAAATGCAATCATCTACATATCTATAGTAGAAGACAATATCATTTTTAAAAAATGAATCAAGAAATTGTGACTCTAAATTATTCATAAAAACCTCAGCAAGATAGGGGATAAACTAGAACCCATCGCTAAGCCCTCCGTCTGTTCATAAAAAACATCATTAAATTTAAAAAGTTTTGTTCCAAAGTCAAACCAAGCAATGAACAAAAATCAAGTACAATATGAGTTGGAGTATCATTAAGAAGCATCAAGTTTCTCACGAGTGAAATACAATCCGAAGGTGGAATACTGGGGAACAAATTACTAACATCTAATGAAACTAAAAATGAATTGTCTGGGACTGAGACATTTATAAGCTAATTAGCTAAATCAATAGAGTTTTTAATAGAAAATTCATTATTGAAATTAGTTAAAGTTTTCAAATTGGAACAAAGAAAGGAAGCAAGTTTAGATGCGGGTGTGTTAATGAAACTAACTACAGGGCGTATGGGAACATTAGCTTTATGGATCTTAGGAAGACCATAGAGTAAAGGAGTAACTGCTCTCATAGGACACAATTTGAAGTGATTCTGATTGAAAGAGAGGAGAGTGGAATGAAATTTAAGTCTCAAAGAATTTTTCAAATAATTATGGAATTTAACAGTAGGATCAAAGGACAAAGTTTTGAAAGAAGCATCAGATGAAAGGAAATTTTCAACTTTAGAGACATAATCAGTCTTATTCAGAACAACCAAACAGTTTCCTTTATCAGACTTTGAAAGTACAAGACCATCATTTTCAATCTTTTTGCACAAAGAAGCAACAGTAGATTTAAAAGGATCAAAGAAATTCCTCAAAACCCTCCCAGGACCGAATACCCCACTATACCTATTTAAAGTGTGAGAAACTCTGACTCTCAATGCATCTTTATCAATAATATCTGAATTAGAAATGACATTCTCACAATCTATAGATAGCAATTTTATATTAGATTTAAATTTATAATTAGATGGGAGATTAAATTTTAAACCTTTCTTTAGAATATCAATTTGTGTTTCAGAAAAAACTGTATCACTCAGATTAAGTACCCGTGGGTGAAAAGTAAAATTAGAAAATTTATTAAAGTTCTTATTAAGATTATGTTTGTGAAGTGTAATTTTAGAATCAATGAGTGATTTAAACTTTTTATTAAGATTGTTGTAAATGTCAGTTCCAACATCAGAGATCCAATCTCTTATGTCTGAATCTAAATTACAAAATTCAACAAAATCCAATATACTGGTTAAATGAAAATACAAAAACTTTAGTTTAACATTGATAAAATCTAAATGGTTATAGTGACTTTTGATCTCACTCTTCATCCAAATGAATTTAGCCTTCTCCAAAGTAACATGTGCTGTTCTTGTAGACATATTCGTGTGTAAGGAAATGGATTTTGGGTAAACTCCATGGCGTTTGCATTTCTGGAGAAACATTATCTTCAACAAGGTCTTCTTTCTAGAAAGCATGGTGTTACTGTAATGACGGATAACAACTGCCAGACTAGCCGATTGTAAATCTTGTAAGTTATCCATATCTCAAATGTGGGTTGAAACACAAAAGGTTCAAAGGAAACTCAAAGTCTATCCCACAACTGTTTAATTTAATGTTGCAACTAGTTTCGGTCCTATAGGACCATCATCAGGCTGAAATAATTACAATATAATAGAAAGAGGATCCTAAAAGTATTATATCAAGTTAAAAATTCAAAACAATTCCTTACAAATTGTTAACAAAATTGAACCAATAATACAAAAAATATATGAAGTCACAATCAAATGTCAAAATATATCAAACAATAAACAATAATAATACTATGAAACCACAAGTTATTGTTCACATAATTAAGCAAAATGAAATAATATAGCAAAGTTAACATTGTTAAATTTGAGTTTACAACAAAAATACTTTAAGAGTCAAAAGATGATAAACTTTTAAAAAATCTATAAATTTATTTATATTACTGACAAGGAGAGATTAAGTCAAAAAACAATTCAAAAAATATATAGACTAATACCAAAATGCCATTCAAGATAAATTGATGAGGAAATGTTAAATGTTTAATCAAAACCAATATAATAATGAAAAAACAACTTACCGTAAAAAGTCATGAGACAAAAATCACAGTAGATTAAATTTAAAGGGATAATAGTTAATAGTTAAAACATCTCAAAAATAGAGACCGATATGGAAATAGTGGGAAAATGTAAAATAGTTTTTTAAAAAACTTATTAAACCCCCAATAGAACAAATAGGGAATATAATGAAAAGTATCAAAGGTTAAATTTTGAAAAAATATAATTTGAAAATATAGTAATTCCCAATAGTGGGAGTATTTATATAATTCAACTGTTATAGGAAGAAGTTTAAGAAAATGATTGGAAGAGAAAAAAGTTAGAAGTTTTATAAAATAAGAAACTTTAGGGATGAACAAATCTCATAGTGAAGAAACTCATCTTTTCCATGTGGATGGAATTTCTGGTTAAGAACCTCCAAACAGGAAAATATCCCACTAAAGTTAATGAGGATGAAATTAAGTATAAAAATTATCATCTTCATCCATTAAAACGTAGAGATGTCAGAAGATTTTAACAATCTACGAAAATGTATCTGAAGTAGACACACCACCACTAACGACTATTCAATAGAACAAGGTTAACTTGTCATATTTCAATGTAAAACCGAGCAGCATGGGATTAGAAGAAAGGGAAATATCTAACCAACAAGTGTAGTGTCAAAGAACTATGAAAAAGTATCCTTAAACCAAAGTGTCTATGTCAACTTTAGGAATAGAAACGAAGAAGAAAATTAGTAAAGAAATTCATCTTGTTGACAAAATGTTATTTTTGAGACTGAGGAAAACATAACTTTCAGACGGTCTAAGTTGTTCATTAAGGCAATTAATGTTATCATCTAAAAGGGCAGTATGTATCTCAAGGCTTTCTAGCAAATTCAATCTAAAACCTTTATCGCAAAAATGCAGTAAATCTACCCTAAACAATTCACGAGAGTGGTTTTTAGAAAGGATGTGATTAGCAAACGATGAAGGAGAATTGAAATGTTCAAATTTCTGGTAATTCTTAATGAAGTTAACATGTTCAGAAATACGTGTTTCAAGTCTACGTCCACATTGACCAATATAAACTGAATTGCAATCAGCACAAGAGAGTCTATAAACCCCCGATTTATGTAACTTGGGAATAGGATCTTTATTATGAACTACAATGGATTTAAGTGAGTTATTAGTTTTGAATGCAACCTCAATATCAAATTGTTTAAAAATCTTCTGTATTTTGTAGGAAATATTGCCAAAGAAGTGAATGGAACCTCGAAAATTTTTAATAGAATAATCTGTAACATTTAAACTATTGTGACAAGATAACCTGAACTTAATAAAAAATTTTAAGTACAATCTTTGTATGATATGTAACGGGTAATTGTTATTGACTGCCAATTGTTTTATAACATTAATCTCATCCACAAAACCAGAATTGGAAAGAGGTAAGGAAAAACATCTATGAAAGAGACTATTAAAGGCTGCTAATTTATGTGTCATTGGGTGACAAGAAAAATAATCTATGAGTCCATCAGTTGTAGTGGGTTTTCTATACACTCCAATATCCAAACGATGCAAAGTAGTATTTCTCGAAATCAGAATATCAAGAAAAGGAATACAATTGTTGGTTTCAAACTCAACTGTAAAGCGTATCCTTGGGTGTAAAGAGTTAATGAAATTTAAAAAAGAATGAAAGGACTGTAAAGAACCATTGAATAACAAAATGCAATCATCTACATATCTATAGTAGAAGACAATATCATTTTTAAAAAATGAATCAAGAAATTGTGACTCTAAATTATTCATAAAAACCTCAGCAAGAAAGGGGGATAAACTAGAACCCATCGCTAAGCCCTCCGTCTGTTCATAAAAAACATCATTAAATTTAAAAAAGTTTTGTTCCAAAGTCAAACCAAGCAATGAACAAAAATCAAGTACAATATGAGTTGGAGTATCATTAAGAAGCATCAAGTTTCTCACGAGTGAAATACAATCCGAAGGTGGAATACTGGGGAACAAATTACTAACATCTAATGAAACTAAAAATGAATTGTCTGGGACTGAGACATTTATAAGCTTATTAGCTAAATCAATAGAGTTTTTAATAGAAAATTCATTATTGAAATTAGTTAAAGTTTTCAAATTGGAACAAAGAAAGGAAGCAAGTTTAGAGTTTCTCACACTTTAAATAGGTATAGTGGGGTATTCGGTCCTGGGAGGGTTTTGAGGAATTTCTTTGATCCTTTTAAATCTACTGTTGCTTCTTTGTGCAAAAAGATTGAAAATGATGGTCTTGTACTTTTAAAGTCTGATAAAGGAAACTGTTTGGTTGTTCTGAATAAGACTGATTATGTCTCTAAAGTTGAAAATTTCCTTTCATCTGATGCTTCTTTCAAAACTTTGTCCTTTGATCCTACTGTTAAATTCCATAATTATTTGAAAAATTCTTTGAGACTTAAATTTCATTCCACTCTCCTCTCTTTCAATCAGAATCACTTCAAATTGTGTCCTATGAGAGCAGTTACTCCTTTACTCTATGGTCTTCCTAAGATCCATAAAGCTAATGTTCCCATACGCCCTGTAGTTAGTTTCATTAACACACCCGCATCTAAACTTGCTTCCTTTCTTTGTTCCAATTTGAAAACTTTAACTAATTTCAATAATGAATTTTCTATTAAAAACTCTATTGATTTAGCTAATTAGCTTATAAATGTCTCAGTCCCAGACAATTCATTTTTAGTTTCATTAGATGTTAGTAATTTGTTCCCCAGTATTCCACCTTCGGATTGTATTTCACTCGTGAGAAACTTGATGCTTCTTAATGATACTCCAACTCATATTGTACTTGATTTTTGTTCATTGCTTGGTTTGACTTTGGAACAAAACTTTTTTAAATTTAATGATGTTTTTTATGAACAGACGGAGGGCTTAGCGATGGGTTCTAGTTTATCCCCCTTTCTTGCTGAGGTTTTTATGAATAATTTAGAGTCACAATTTCTTGATTCATTTTTTAAAAATGATATTGTCTTCTACTATAGATATGTAGATGATTGCATTTTGTTATTCAATGGTTCTTTACAGTCCTTTCATTCTTTTTTAAATTTCATTAACTCTTTACACCCAAGGATACGCTTTACAGTTGAGTTTGAAACCAACAATTGTATTCCTTTTCTTGATATTCTGATTTCGAGAAATACTACTTTGCATCGTTTGGATATTGGAGTGTATAGAAAACCCACTACAACTGATGGACTCATAGATTATTTTTCTTGTCACCCAATGACACATAAATTAGCAGCCTTTAATAGTCTCTTTCATAGATGTTTTTCCTTACCTCTTTCCAATTCTGGTTTTGTGGATGAGATTAATGTTATAAAACAATTGGCAGTCAATAACAATTACCCGTTACATATCATACAAAGATTGTACTTAAAATTTTTTATTAAGTTCAGGTTATCTTGTCACAATAGTTTAAATGTTACAGATTATTCTATTAAAAATTTTCGAGGTTCCATTCACTTCTTTGGCAATATTTCCTACAAAATACAGAAGATTTTTAAACAATTTGATATTGAGGTTGCATTCAAAACTAATAACTCACTTAAATCCATTGTAGTTCATAATAAAGATCCTATTCCCAAGTTACATAAATCGGGGGTTTATAGACTCTCTTGTGCTGATTGCAATTCAGTTTATATTGGTCAATGTGGACGTAGACTTGAAACACGTATTTCTGAACATGTTAACTTCATTAAGAATTACCAGAAATTTGAACATTTCAATTCTCCTTCATCGTTTGCTAATCACATCCTTTCTAAAAACCACTCTCGTGAATTGTTTAGGGTAGATTTACTGCATTTTTGCGATAAAGGTTTTAGATTGAATTTGCTAGAAAGCCTTGAGATACATACTGCCCTTTTAGATGATAACATTAATTGCCTTAATGAACAACTTAGACCGTCTGAAAGTTATGTTTTCCTCAGTCTCAAAAATAACATTTTGTCAACAAGATGAATTTCTTTACTAATTTTCTTCTTCGTTTCTATTCCTAAAGTTGACATAGACACTTTGGTTTAAGGATACTTTTTCATAGTTCTTTGACACTACACTTGTTGGTTAGATATTTCCCTTTCTTCTAATCCCATGCTGCTCGGTTTTACATTGAAATATGACAAGTTAACCTTGTTCTATTGAATAGTCGTTAGTGGTGGTGTGTCTACTTCAGATACATTTTCGTAGATTGTTAAAATCTTCTGACATCTCTACGTTTTAATGGATGAAGATGATAATTTTTATACTTAATTTCATCCTCATTAACTTTAGTGGGATATTTTCCTGTTTGGAGGTTCTTAACCAGAAATTCCATCCACATGGAAAAGATGAGTTTCTTCACTATGAGATTTGTTCATCCCCTAAAGTTTCTTATTTTATAAAACTTCTAACTTTTTTCTCTTCCAATCATTTTCTTAAACTTCTTCCTATAACAGTTGAATTATATAAATACTCCCACTATTGGGAATTACTATATTTTCAAATTATATTTTTTCAAAATTTAACCTTTGATACTTTTCATTATATTCCCTATTTGTTCTATTGGGGGTTTAATAAGTTTTTAAAAAACTATTTTACATTTTCCCACTATTTCCATATCGGTCTCTATTTTTGAGATGTTTTAACTATTAACTATTATCCCTTTAAATTTAATCTACTGTGATTTTTGTCTCATGACTTTTACGGTAAGTTGTTTTTTTCATTATTATATTGGTTTTGATTAAACATTTAACATTTCCTCATCAATTTATCTTGAATGGCATTTTGGTATTAGTCTATATATTTTTTGAATTGTTTTTGACTTAATCTCTCCTTGTCAGTAATATAAATAAATTTATAGATTTTTTAAAAGTTTATCATCTTTTGACTCTTAAAGTATTTTTGTTGTAAACTCAAATTTAACAATGTTAACTTTGCTATATTATTTCATTTTGCTTAATTATGTGAACAATAACTTGTGGTTTCATAGTATTATTATTGTTTATTGTTTGATATATTTTGACATTTGATTGTGACTTCATATATTTTTTGTATTATTGGTTCAATTTTGTTAACAATTTGTAAGGAATTGTTTTGAATTTTTAACTTGATATAATACTTTTAGGATCCTCTTTCTATTATATTGTAATTATTTCAGCCTGATGATGGTCCTATAGGACCGAAACTAGTTGCAACATTAAATTAAACAGTTGTGGGATAGACTTTGAGTTTCCTTTGAACCTTTTAAAAAAAATATGAATTTAGCTCAAGACCAAACTACATTGGATTATTCATACATCCTAATAAATATAAAAAAATGGTTAACTTGTTTATAGAGAAATATTTCAAAAATAAATACGATTTTTTTTCGAAATATGTAAAATAGGTGTAATTGCAGATTAATTCTATTCAACTTTTCTCAATGACAATTTAAAATTTTTCCAAAAAAAAACGTATTTTTAAGCAAAATTCCTTTTTTTCTAATTTTTAAAATGTAATAAAACTACTTTAATATATTTCATTCATCTCTCTGTATTACTAGCAGTATACTTCAAATTACATTTAATTCTTTTCTTTCTGACGTTTCAGTCTTTGGTTGCTTAGTCCAAACCATTTCCCTATAGCCTTTTCTATTTCGAATCTTGAGGTCCCCTTCGCCTTTAAAATATTATCTAAGAAATAAAAATAACATAATGATCTTTAACTTTTTTAATCTCTAATTAGTAATATTAGTATTCCATCCAAAAGTATCCAACATAAATAACTATAGTGTATACAAAAAAATTGCTTAAATGGATATCTTAATTTCATTTATTTTTTAATACATGATATTGCATACCTTGTAATAATTTCATGAACTCGCAACCATCCAACCTTAGGTTGCCTCTTTGTCCAACTAAGGAACATTGTCTACCCAATTCGTTTGTAAAAAGAGTACTTAAAGATCGGTTGACATAGTCCTTAACATCTTTACCACCAATTCCTTTTATTTAGTCCACCTAAAAAAACCTCATTTAACAGAAACTAAAGAGTGATACATTATACTATTTTATCAAATCTCTACATTCAGCTACAAATGACATTCATAGACACAACAGGTGTCATATAAAGTGGTAATGTTTAAAATATGGCAATGTTAAATCTGAAGCCCTAAACTACAGAAGAAAAAAAAGCAGTTCAGTGTATATACTTACATATGCATTTACAGGTAATAAAATTGAAAACTTTGTAACAAGTTTCTTTTTAATTTTTTTACTTATTTTAATTCTCTATACAATAGGTATGAAATATTATTTTGAACTGAAATGTATGCACAACGATTTTTCCATTTTCTTAAGAAAGTAATTTCAAAATATACGTATTGCGAATATAATAAATTCCGATTTGGGTCTCCGATTGTACTTAGTCCAGCCTCGGGCTAATTTTAAACGGTAGTGGGGTATCGGACTCTCTCTTAGAACTTCAGTTTCTCTGTCATCAGTTCGCGCCAGTTTTAGGCGTATTGGCTCTTAACTTAAAAAATTTTGTTTTGGCTGTGGCAATATACATACTTAATATATTTGAATGATCCGTACATTTTCCGCAAACTGTAATCGTTATTTTAAATAGTCCTTGACATTTCGGGCTTGCTACTGCTGTAAGTCTGTTGTCAGACAACGGACATTATGGTGGTTTCATTCCAAAATAATAGAACATCATAGATTATCCACTAATAAATTACCAAAATCAATTAAATGCCACATAGAGGCACACAAAATCTCAGTTTCTACTTGCTTTTGAGCTTCTTTCTGATTGTGAGTTTGACTGTCGTTAACATTAGAAAATAACTAGTGTTTATGTATACTGATCCTAAATAATACTAATATTCTGGACAACAGTATCAGTGACAGGATTAAGTTCAGCTTGCCTAATAGGAGCAAATTCATTTTCTGGAAATTCAAAAACAATCAACGAATCTAAATTTTCTACAGGATTCATTGAAGGAGTCGGAGGAGGAATAATGATTTCCGATTCAGAACTGCTACCTTCTGAGGTGGTATATGTTTTTTTTTCTCAAACCACGTCCTTTGTGGCTTTCGCTACAGGATGAACTATATTCAGCACTCTCAGCTTTTCATCTGGCACTTTTTAAAGTAGCTAAAACAAACAAGTTTTGATAAATCCTTAAATTAAGTAAAATTTTATTAATAAATCTAAAATACACTTTACTGTTAGAAAATAGCAGTATTATCCCAAACAAAAGTAAAAATGTAATTTCAAACTTACAGCAATATTTTTCAACTCTGACATCATGTAATGTCCAATTATCCTTTCACCGCGTTTCATAATAGTTTTGGCCACAAACATTTAGTTTGGTCCTCAGTCAGCCAAGAAACGGGAACTTCGGAATATAAATCTTCCAATGGAAAATAAATAACGGCAAAATTCTTGGACTCCATTGTGACGCTTTTTCCTACCGCCCACTGGTTCTTACCTTCTGGGCACGTCACAATGGCCATCCTCGATGCAAAATCTCTCCAATAAATGCTCGGGCGCCAGTTGTTTTAACGTGGTATGCTCCACGGCCCCTTGACCCTGAGCGTCAAGAGTTCCAGGTAGCCTCAGATGGAGGTTACGGAAAATTCTAGGGGTCTTGTTTCATTCAACACTTTAATAAAACTTTAAACCCTTATGGCTTTGTTACGGGATAATAAGTAAACACCGATTTTAATAAGTATATAACAACGAATGTATTTCGTGACTATAAGCCAAATACAAAGGCACAAATATAATATTCAATATTACAGATAAATATACAAAATACAACTTTAAATTAGGAACAGTTATAGTTCCGGCGCTTACGAACAATTTCCGTAGGTACGATGTGCAAGTGCAATCAAAATAACATTTTAGTATATCGGCATCAAATTTAACAGTTTATATAAAAAAAATATATGTACTATGCCAAGTCCGCAGGTGGCACGTACGTAAACAAGTAAATTTTGATAAAAGCAGTGTGTAAGCAATCGGGGAGCAGAGAAAAGAACTGCAATCACATTCTATCGTAACAAAAGAAAAAATAAATATCAGAATTAACGGCTAAGCTCACCATGGAAAGTTACTATGGTCGGTAAGTAGGTAAGGAAACCAGTTAGAATAAAAGAATTGTCTATAATGAATGAATCTTAGATCATCAAACAACCTATGGCAACAGCCTCCGCCTTGTCTGAAGATCGTATATTTGTTAATAAGCTTTCTATTGAAAATAATGAAATTTTACCGTCTGAAAGTTGAACGACGCATGGCATCGGCCTCGCCCCCGTTCCACAATCAGCTTTAATGTTAAATTATCGGATAAAACTAACTAATAAACTCTAAACGGTAGGGAGGTAGGGAAAACGGACCAGACAATAATAATAATTATAACAAATTAAACTTCGATGTTCAAACAATCTATGGCAACAGCCTCCGCCTTGTCTGAAGACCGTATATTTGTTAATAAGCTTTCTATTGAAAATAATGAAATTTTACCGTCTGAAAGTTGAACGACGCATGGCATCGGCCTCGCCCCCGTTCCACAATCAGCTTTAATTTTAAATTATCGGATAAAAACTAACTAATAAACTCTAAACGGTAGGGAGGTAGGGAAAACGGACCAGACAATAATAATAATTATAACAAATTAAACTTCGATGTTCAAACAATCTATGGCAACAGCCTCCGCCTTGTCTGAAGATCGTATATTTGTTAATAAGCTTTCTATTGAAAATAATGAAATTTTACCGTCTGAAAGTTGAACGACGCATGGCATCAGCCTCGCCCCCGTTCTACAATCAGCTTTAATGTTAAATTATCGGATAAACTTACTAATAAACTTTAAACGGTAGGGAGTTAGGGAAAACGGACCAGACAACAATAATAATTATAACAAATTAAACTTCGATGTTCAAACAATCTATGGCAACAGCCTCCGCCTTGTCTGAAGATCGTATATTTGTTAATAAGCTTTCTATTGAAAATAATGAAATTTTACCGTCTGAAAGTTGAACGACGCATGGCATCGGCCTCGCCCCCGTTCCACAATCAGCTTTAATGTTAAATTATCGGATAAAACTAACTAATAAACTCTAAACGGTAGGGAGGTAGGGAAAACGGACCAGACAATAATAATAATTATAACAAATTAAACTTCGATGTTCAAACAATCTATGGCAACAGCCTCCGCCTTGTCTGAAGATCGTATATTGGTTAATAAGCTTTCTATTGAAAATAATGAAATTTTACCGTCTGAAAGTTGAACGACGCATGGCATCAGCCTCGCCCCCGTTCTACAATCAGCTTTAATGTTAAATTATCGGATAAACTCACTAATAAACTTTAAACGGTAGGGAGTTAGGGAAAACGGATCAAACATTAATAGTGAATATAATAAATTAAATTCGTTTCAAACAAAATAGGAAAATAGTTATCAATAATTATTAACATAAAACAAAGTAAAATTCTAACGGCGGTTTAATGCTTCACACAATACTTTTAAAAAAAAGAATTACAATTCGGTTGACTTACAAAAAAAAACAATTTCGGACGGCAAATCACTTCTAACCAAAAAAAAAATAGAAAACAAAGAAAAAATTCTTAAACTCAAAAAAAACTGGTCGGTAATATTCGGACAAAAGCGAACTAACTGTATCAGGAACAAGAGAGCTTAAATAAAATTGTTTTCAAATTTATATTTTCATTCCTACCTACAATTTTCGACTAATGACATTAAAAAAACAGAAAAGGAAAAAAAAATCTAATGTACTAGGCGGCTTTTGTCTGAATTAAAACTCTTTTTGTACCGGATGTCCTTTAGTTTTTTTTAAACTTGAAAATTAAAAATTAATATAATATACATTTACATAGGTACTAATTAAATGTAATTCATGGAATTGAACTACCGGAGAAATAAACTTAATACTAAAATATTACAACGGTACTCGAAATTAAGGCAGAAATATAGTAACGAGTTATATAAAAGTACTAAAAATCAAAATTTTAATGAAACAAACCAACTAACATAGTCCAAAATAACTGTAAGTAAAAATAACTCGTTACACCATGTTCTTCTTTTTGTGTACAATAAATTAGTTTAATAAAGGTTTTCACAATCGAGAAAAAAATATTTAATTAGTATAGAAATATTAGACTGTACGATTATCTTAAAAAAATCTACTGAAATACCTAAAATTTCATCCACCTCAATTAGTCAATTTTAATATAAAATATTTGGGAATAAATTTTAAACCATGTACCGAGGTCACGAACACAGTTTTAAATTCTTGACCACAGTACAGATGACAATAGTGTCTTACGTTAAAATTAAAAAATACTAAAATAGTTATATATATAAGAAGCTTTATGCAGGCCTTTTAGGCCCATAGCTTTAAAATCTCATTCCATTCTGTTCGATTTTTTGCTTTTCGTTTCCAGTTCTGGATTTGTTTTTCTCTTAGGTCCTCCTCTACTGCATCTCTCCATTTTCTTCTAGGTCTGCCTCGTTTTCTCGTCCCTTCTGGTATTTTCCAAGCTATTGTTTTTAAAGCTCTATTATCATATCATCCATTCTTTGTGGATGACCTAGCCACTGCAATCTTCGTTTTTTTACAAATTTGTTGACAGGAGCCTCTTTAAATAATTCATATAATTCGCCATTTGATCTTCTTTCCCATCCTATATCCGTTTTTCTTCCTCCAAAGATCCGTCTTAAAATTTTTCTTTCCCAAGTCTCCAAACGTTGTGTTGTTTTATTTGTCATTATCCATGTTTCGCACGCATAGGTTAGTGTGGGTCTTATCATTGTTTTATAGATTCTGATCTTTGTTTTTCTGGAAATTTCTTTACTTTTTAGAACTCTTCTTAGGCTTCCTGTACAATTATTACTCTTAGCAATTCGTAGCTCTATTTCATTTTCTTCATGGCATTTATTATCTATTAGGACTCCTAGGTACATGAAACGCTCAACTTCTTCGAATTCTAGCGCAGTTCCATCTTGTTTACGTATTTGAAGATTTGTCATACCTCGACTTCCATGTTTATTCTTTAACTCCATATATTTAGTTTTACTTATATTAATTTGTAATCCTATCGTCTCTGCTACTCTTATGAGTTGGTATGTTATTTCTTTCAGCTCTCTTATACTTCTTGCTATTAATGCAATATCGTCGGCGTATGCTAAACTTTGATGACTTTTATTGAATAGTATTCCTTTTCTATTGATATTGCTTTGCCTTACTATATATTCCAGGGCCAGGTTAAATAAAGTTGTTGATAGTGGGTCCCCTTGTCTTAGCCCTTGCTGTACTTTAAAATATTCACTCACATTACCTTCAACTTTGACTCGGTTTGTTGTATCCTTTAAAGTCATCTGTGTTAGTCTTACTAGTTTCTCTGGGATTCCAAGATTCCTTAATATCTTAATTATCTCCCTGTTTATACTATCGTAAGCTTTCTTAAAATCTACGAAAAGTATTTGCATTGGGATTTTATATTCATAACAACCGGACATTAATGAAATTTATGGTACTAACCCTTACTGTGTGAAAATTCATGTTATTCAGAACAATAAACAACTAAAAGGTTGTATTAACTTTCACTATTTATTTTATAAATTGCAATTACAGCTGTTTCGCTATAACTAGCATCGTCAGTAATTTCAATATGTCAATCTGACGATGCTAGTTATAGCGAAACAGCTGTAATTGCAATTTATAAAATAAATAGTGAAAGTTAATACAACCTTTTAGTTGTTTATTGTTCTGAATAACCGGACATTATTTGTTTTAAAGTGAATACTTGATCAGTTGTCCCTTTACCTTTCCTAAAACCTGCTTGGTATTCTCCCAACAATTTTTCCCCGTATACTTCTATTCTCTATTCTATTCTTTATTAATGTCGCCAGGATTTTATAAGTGATGTCTAATAAGGCGATGCCCCTATAATTTTCGCAGTTCATTTTATCCCCTTTTTTATATATTGGCAGTATGAGAGCTTCATTCCATCTCTCCGGCATTTTTTCTATTTCCCAGACTTGATATAGTAATTCGTAAATTTTATTCTCGAGTTTCTTTCCCCCAAATTTTAGATTCTCTTTAGTTATTCCATTTATTCCTGGGCTTTTTTCATCATATTAATTATCTCTTCTATCTCCTCTTTTTTTGGTTTCGTCTCATTTTCATTGTCTTCAATTTCCTCTTCTATAAGTTCTTCTTGGTACCCGCTTTGACTTGTTGTGGTGTCATTTAAGATTTCTTGGAAATACTCTTTCCACCTTTTTATTTTTTCCTCATCGTCACCTATCAGGTTTCCATCTTTGTCCATAATAAATGTGGTTGTATTGTGATCGCTTCTTGTCCTTATTTCTTTTATGTCCTTGTAAAAATTTCTTATTTCTTTCTTTTGATACTCTTCTTCAATATTTTTTATTTCATTTTCTAAGGTTTTTCTTTTCTTCATTCTACACATCTTTTTAACTATTCTCCTTTGGTTATTGTAATTGCCGACATTTTCTTCATTTCGATTCTGTAACATTTTTTGTCTTAATATTTTTTTTTTGATTTATTACTTTTTCACACTCCTCATCTAGCCACTTTTTTTCTCTTTGGTTTTCTTTTTACCCAAATGCTTTTTTTTTTTTTTCTGCGTTACTGTTGTTGAGTTTTTCATCTATTGTAGCTCTATATTTTTTCCTACGTCTACTTTTTGCAAATTTCGAACATTATATCCTATTACATATTTCTTTTTTCTTTTCGTTTTCTCCTCTTTACAATATTTTATCTTAATTCCCACTAAAAAGTGATCAGAACATCTGCACCGCGGTAGGTCCTTACTTTTGTTATCAGATTAGCGTGAGTCCGTTGTATAAGTACATGGTCGATTTGGTTAGTTTCATTTCGTCCGGGTATTTGCCAAGTTCCTTTATGTATGTCTTTCCTTTCGAAGTGTGTGCTCATTATTTTCATGTTTCTTTCTATAGCCAGGTCGATTAATTTTAAGCCGTTGTTATTTGTTTCATTATGTTTACTAAACCCACCTGTGATCATCTTATATATATCTTCTCTTCCAATTTTGGCATTTGCATCTCCCACTATAAATAGAATGTCATTATTAGGGATGTTGTCTATTACCCCTTCTATTTCTTCCCCAGCTCTTATTCGTAGCCCGCATATTCTGTCTGATTTCTCTAAGAAATCGATTACTTTACCTTTTAAGTTTTGCCTTACTAAGAAACCTACTCCGAAATATCTGTTATCACTCCCACCTTTGAAAAAGGTGTAATTGTCTATTTGTTGTATTCCTTTTTCAGTTAAGTGTGTTTCCTGTACCGCTACTATGTCCATATCATATTTGTTGACTTCTGTTATAAGATTCTTTAGGGCTCCTTCTTAGGTTCCAGGATCCTAAGGTTATGAAATTTTTTAACTTTCGTGGTCTATTTCCATTTTCCGCTTCGCTTCCTTTTTGAGTAATTATACCTAACCTAATACTTAAACTATTATCCTCATTTTCTTTAATCATATCCAAATTCATAGCTCGATTCAATTCCTCTGTATCATCTTTATTGCTAGCAATTTTTATTTCTGGTTTTTTGACTCAGTGTCTTTTATTTTTAATTTTTTCTCCTCGGTATCCCACCTCCATTCCTCTGATCCTATATGTAGTTTTCTATATCCAATTTTTAATATTTTCCCTTTTTGTTTTTTTTGCTTAGCTATGATCCTAATTTCTTTCTGTATTTCTCTGTCCTTTTTTGAAAAATCATCCTGTATATATAATGGTTCTCCAGTTTTTCTATGTAGCTTGTCTTTATTTTGCATTACTTTCTTTTTTTCTTCATAGTTTAGTAAACGGATCAGGCAGCTTTACTGCACTTTCGATCTCTGCTCTTATGCCCAGTTCCTGTATCATAAAATTCTCCATTGAACTCTTTAAATCTTCTGCTTTCTGAGTTGCTACTTTTAGACCTTGTATTACTACGTTGTTCTTTCTTTTTTCGTTTTCCATACGTTCTAATCTATTATCCATATCCAATAGCGTTTTCTTAATTTTCTTATTTTCTGCTTCCAGTTTCATGTTTTCTGTTCTTAAATCCTTGATTTCATCTCTGTATGCTTTTTGTTCTTCCCTAGTTTTCTTGATTTCAGTAGCCATATCATTTATCTTTTCCCCCATTGACTGCATCATCTTCATCAAAGCTTCCACATTTTCCTCTAGTTTTCTCTGACTGTTGGCTGGAGATCTTCCTATCATTTTACTTTTTTTGAAAATGTCTTCTTTATGTTCTTCTTCATCCTCTCTGTCGCTTTTCCTCTTCTTACTATTTTCCTCGTCGCTGAACATTTTACTTTAGCAGTTAGAAACGGTCCTGTCCTTTTATTTGAATTATCAAAATTTATCGGAGAAGAATGGGGTTCCACAAGGTTCGGTATTGGGTCCTATATTGTTTTTGCTATTTATCAATGATATTGCTGACTTGAGCATCGGCGGAAAAATTTGTTTATTCGCAGACGACACTAGCTTTTCTTGGAGTCACCCGGATATCACCGAACTGCATAGAATCGTTTCACATGACTTAACCATCATCAAATCATGGTGTGATTCTAACCATATGTGTTTGAACGTTTCTAAAACGAATGTTTTACCATACACATCTGCAATTCAACCTATTATGTTGAATAATTCTACTATAGAGGTCGTTGACTCTGTGAGATTTTTGGGACTAGTCGTTGACAGCTCTCTAAAATGGGATGTACACATTGACGCTTTGTCAAAAAAACTAAGCTCTTCTTGTTACGCACTGAGAACAATATCTAGGGAGCTTCACCTGTCAGCTTCCAAAACAGTCTATTTTGCCCTCTTCGAGTCACATCTCCGATATGCACTTCCTTTTTGGGGTACATGTTGTGTGACTCAATTTGAACGTATTTTTAAATTACAAAAGAGAGCTGTTCGGTATACGCTGAAACTAAGCAGTAAAACTCACTGTAGGGAATTCTTTAAAAAACATAAAATATTAACACTTCCATCCCTATTTATCTTTGAATCCATTTCTTTAATTCGGAAACATTTACCTGAAGTCTCAGACAGACCATCTCATAACTACCCTCTTAGAAGTGCAGAGTATGACCTTTATTTACCAAAACCTCGCACGGAACTAATCAAAAGCTCTATTTTTTATAACGCTAAGAAAATGCACAACAATCTACCCTTAGAAATAAAGTCCATTTCATCAATAACCGCATTTCGTATCGCTTTAAAATCATACTTGGTGGAGAGAGCTTTGTATGCAGTTGACGACTTTTTTACATAAATTATTTTGGACCATCTCACGCACTGGAAAGTTAATATGTGATATTTATCTATTTTGTTGTTTGTTGTTTTTTTTTGTTGTTACTCTGACTAAATTAAAATTTTAAATTTTAATTTTTTTATATTACTTATTATTTATCAGTCTCATTGTATAATGTATACATAAAGTATACATTTATTTTATTTTATTTTTTATTATTTTTTTTTAATTGACCTTTCGCAATGTTTTATATTGTGAAGTTTTATATGTTTGTATGTTTTATGTTTTATTTACTTGTAAATACTCTTGTATTACTGTTTTGTTCTATGTGATTTGCTTTTTTTTTTTAAACAGCTTTGTCCACAAATTTAAAAAATTTTTTCGACAATAAAGCTTATTATTATTATTAAAATTTATGTTTAAAAACTTATCTATATTACACCGCGCAAAAAGTTGTTGGCCGGTCAACCCGTCGGACCTCGACTTTTGTCGGTGTTTTTGGATTCCTTTTGAATTGATTCTCTCTATTAATTAATATTTAAATGGAAAGTTCTTACTTCTAAATTTTGTTTTTGCTATGTTCTTACACTTAACACTTTTAACTTTTAAGGATAATAAAAAACTCTTCGTTTTAACAAAACTTCCAATATTTATTTAAAAATTGCTTTTTTAAAGGACTCAATGACAGCTGTTTCGCTATGAAGCATCGTCAGATTGACATTTAAATGTCAATCTGCAATTTTTAAATAAATATTGGAAGTTTTGTTAAAACGAAGAGTTTTTTATTTTCCTTAATAAGATGGACTTCCAAAAAGTAAGGGTTAGTACAATCAATTTACTTTTAACTTTACCCTTTTCTCACTGGATTGATTTTAAAGCCCGTTATTTCCCTTAAATTTGAGATTAATTACGGAGCAGAAATCAACCACAACCTTCTCACTGCTTGCCAGAACCGTACTAAAATAGTTACCAATTTGTTTTATTCAAAAACAAAAATTAGGCTGGCAATAGACTATCAAAGATTTTACAAAATATTTGACAAATCTTTTATCAAAGTTAATTAAACATTGCCAACTTTGATAAAATAAAATAGAAAAGAAATCTTTATATAATATAGCACATTACACTGTAAAATTTCTTTACCAAAGATCTTTTATAAAAGTCATTTTATAAAATCTTTGATAGTCTAAGGCCGGTATTACACTATCAAATTTCTTTGTCAAAGATCTTTTATAAAATATTTTGAACAATTTCTTTTTAAAAAAAGGGAATGGTATTACACTGTCATTTGTCTTAAATGTGGTATGTAATTGTGTATTTTTTTAAGAAAATGCAGAGTTACTTTCATTAAAAAATGCGTGATAATAGATTATTAGCTTGTGCAGCTGCAATAAGTGCTGCTGTGGTTACAATGTGTGTGGTGCTAAAAAAGAAAAAAGCAAGATCCGGACGACTTTGGGTAAGACCTTGGGCAGCAAGACGCGATTTGAGAGGAATACACGTAAATCTACTCAAAGAATTATTACGTTCTGAAGATATGAAAAGTTACAAGAACTATTTAAGAATGGATGAGGAAACATTTAAGTTTATTGTTTCGAAAATAGCTCCATCAATATCCCGGCAGAAAACTCATTTAAGAAATCCTATCAGTGTTGAAGAACGCCTTATGGTTACCCTTCGATTTCTGGCAACAGGAGAGAGTTATGCTAGTTTATAGTACAGCAGTGGTATACCTCAGTGTACTCTTTCAACTATAATCCCAGAAACGTGCAAGGCAACATATGAAGCATTGAAATTTGAGTTTTTAAAGGTAAGTGTGTAGTAAAATACCCCTTTAAATTTTAACAAGAAGGTTTTATTTCTTAAAAACTAAAAATTACGATTAGGAAATTAAGGTTCTTTATAAAAACCGCAATCTCTCGTGAAATCTGCACCTGTGATTATTAGTGCTTCGCTAATAACGTTCCCATTTACGCTTTAGTTGTCTGACCATACAGTTGTTGCTGGCATTCTGAATAGCTCGGTTACTACAAATTTTCCAAAAACATCTAAATCATCATTAGAAGCTGGGCTCGAAGCTGAATTATGTACTGGTGTTTCCTTAGCAATTCTGGCCATTTCATTCATAGTGGTGGTAGCTTGACCAAGTAGGTCATCATATGAATGAGTCTTTCTTTTTTTGTGCTTTGGAGGCGCTGGTATAATATCAACCGTAACAGGTTTGGATGATGAAGATGTAGATGGTGTTGTTTCAGGAGCTTCATCATTACTGTTTTGCATATTCTAAAAAAAAATATAATGTACCTAATATTTTTAATTAAAATTTTTTCCTTACAGATTACAAACACCAAAAAGGAAAGTGAAAATATAGCTAAGGAGTTTGAAAACAAATGGAACGTATTTAATACTATTGGGGCAATGGATGGAAAACACATTCGCATTAATTGTCCCGAAATGGGTGGCTCTCATTTCTTCAATTATAAGTCTTATCATAGCATTATATTATTTGCTCTTACTGATGCCGACTACAAGTTTCTATATGTAGATGTTGGAATGAATGGTCGTATCGGTGACAGTGGCGTGTTAGCCAAAAGCCAACTAAGAAAGTGTTTATTAGATAGATCGATATTAAACATACCAGATGGCAAAAATCTTCCAAACACAAACATTAATATGCCGTATGTGGTCTTAGCTGATGACGCTTTTCCACTGAGTTACAACGTTATGAAGCCATATCCCTTAAAACATATAAGTAAAGAAGAAAAAATATTTTACTACAGACTATCTCGTGTAAGAAGAATGGTTGAAAGTTGCTTCAGAATATTAGCAAGCCGGTTCAGAAACCGCAATTAATTTAGCCCCTGAGAAAGTTACGTGTATTACACTTGCGGCTTGCACATTGCATAATTTGTTAATTGAAAAAAGAAAGCACCTATATACACGCCATGAAGTTGTTGCTTGAATAGAAGATCATCACCAATACCAAGACCTCCACACCGATGAGGTCCTTTAGGAAATGCAGGCTTTTACAAGACAGGTTGATATTGGAGCGAACCGTCATGGGCGTGAAATAAGAGATGCATTTAAAACGTTTTATAATGGTTTGGGAAAAGTGCCATGGCAAGAAAATTAAATTTAATTATTCGACTTACTTCGTTTGTTTCATTTGAAGCTTGCGAATGATCAGGTTCGAGGTCCATATTTAATTGCGATTCAACAGCATCAGTTGTTTTATCTAGAAACTTTAATAAAGGAAACCAGTAGACCTTGGGCTTATAAATATCGTCCCCTTCAGCACCACTTTTAATGCTCCTGATAATCTAAAAAATTGAAAATAATAAATAATAAGAAGAAGACGGCGAATCGCAGTTCTGGTAGGCAGACAATAGTATTTGTACCTTCTGCCTTTCTCCTCTCATTTTTGTCAATAAGATTGCTGTTGAAAGTAAATATTGGAGATTTCCATAAAACAAATATTTATTTAACAAATAATAAAGAGAACAGTTGCTTACTGGAACACTACTTGTTACAGGATGTCCTTATATACTATTTTTGACCGTTCATTTCACTAAAATACTTTTCTTTCACTTTTCACTCCACTTACGTTATTTTAAACAAAATACTACACTCAAATAATTATTAATTAACATTAACTGCCATTTTAAAATTGTTATTGGATACCGGTATACATATTACCGACAAAAAACAACAGATTTTTTGATTATTTTCACTTAAAACAAAAAAATGTCTCTCTGGGCCACAGAAGTTTGAATTTTGTTAAATATTGTTGATATATTTGTTTTAGAAGCACTTAAACTTTTTTTATTTAATTCAAGAATGTTTTTTGGTGTGCGCCACACCGTATGTATATTGTTCGCTTTAGTGCCGAGATGTTCTTTATTTTATTGATATTTTAAAACTGATCTCCTTTTACGAACCTGTTGCATCGAAGTGCCAGCCAACCCCTGCCTGCTTATGTCGACCAATTAGAAACAATGTAAATAGAGGGTCTTTTGCTATTTTTTAAACTACAGCGTTTGTTAAAACTTTATTTGCCTGAGAGGGAAGGAGAAATATTGCTCAAGACAGAGATAGAAAAACACTAACATTCTAGGGAATGAATCGTATTTTTTATAAGGTACAGCCATGAATAAGATTTTGGTTCACAAGATTGCGTACTAAAGGAATTTAAAATTTTGAAATATGTTTTAGAAGAAATAGTTATATTATTCTAAATAATTCGACATCCGTCTTTTATGGGTGAAAACCGGGAAGGTCCGTAATTCTTTTAATTAGCTTTTAGTAGCTTTCTTAGCTAAAAATTAAAACAAAAATTATTATAAATCTGCAATAAAAAATATTTGGTATATTACATGCATCCTTCAAGGTTTTTTTAGTGGCCCTTTGTCTGGAAGTAGTCGCTTGCTTGGATGGCTCTGGTTAAGCAGTCTTTTTAGCTGTAACCCAGAACAAAAATTTCAATGAATTAACAACTTCGCTCAAGCAAAAAAAAAGATTTCTCTCTTAGGGCTAATAACATCTAGGCTTTAATATTGTTATGTTTTATTACTTCCTTACTTGGTCTAGCCTTAACTACTTATCAACATCAAGTACCTAGTTACAAACAAACAACATGTAATTTCAATATGTCAATCTGACGATGCTAGTTATAGCGAAACAGCTGTAATTGAATTTTTAAGAGAATTTTTCGAATAAATAGTGGAAGTTTAGTTTAACTGTGCAGTTATTTATTGTTCTTAGATTTCTCTCTCTCTTACGTACACCCTGTAAAGTTTTTCTAGTGACCATTTCGCTGGAAGTAGTTTGTCGCTGGGAAGCACCTGGTTCCTGGACCACTTGATTCTTTTTATTCTTAAGCTTATCTACGTGGGGAATGTCTGCAACCAATTTTTTTGCTTCTTCTGATTCACAAAATTTAGATAAAAAGATAAGGTCTATGTACTTGTCACGATCTATGGGAATAAAACTGTTATAAGACGGTTGAGGCAACATGAATTCAAAGTGGCTGTTGTCGGTGCTGTCATTCGGCAATAAACTTTTACATTGATTTGCGGAGATGATAAGCAATTGAAGGTAACTGCCGTTGTAGGTGTCTCAATGCGATACCATTCGCAGATGGTCTCTTGTGACTCGGAATTCTCTCATTTTTTGGACTGGAAATGGGCACTTCTTGGTTTACTTGTCAGAGAAGAAGTCAGTCCACTGCCTAACATGTGTTTGGCTAACTAATATCACATTAAACGGCATTGATTTCACCCTGGCTGTGATAATATTTTGCTCCCAGTCACTAGGAGTTTCCATTCTTGCCTTCGTGTTTATTAGTCCCATGTTCTTATCGCAAATAAGAATGCCCACGGATTGGATAGGTAACCTCAATAGACTTGAAGTGTCTGACAACATTAACTAAATAATGAGTGAAACGTATAAAAGCATAATTTTTATTTTGTCCACCAGCTTCATCACAGAAGATGTGGCACTTTTCCACTTCACGAGGTAAGTGATTTATGCAAAAGTCAAACAGAAAGGAACATACTTCATTGGCGCCATTTTTGGCTATATATGATAGTCCATAGCTATGCATTCAAACTCTTTATCCTTTCGGGCTTTTTTTCGGGTATTTCTTTTCTTATCATTGATCTTCTCAGCAGCTTTCATCAGTACATTGAACTGATCACACTGGCTACACTTATCGGTCCTAGGATAGCCAAATCCAATATTGAATTTCTTCTTAAACACTTTCCTATATATTTGGTAAGATATTCTTTTAGTAGGATTTATCTCTACGAACATTGTATACATCTTCTTTATGTTAAGATCTTCGGGCAAATAAGATCTATTCTTATTATCTTTTAAGCTATAGTGACTTTGCAATATATGATTTTACACAGTCCAAGATACCAGTTGTTAGCCTATTGTAATTTTTCCCTCCTCTTTTATCTTTTGGCGCAACCCCCGAATTTTTCAAAGAGCGCTGTAAGTACTCTAATTTACTTTTAGATATACCATGTACAGCTAAAAAGAATTTAGCATAAACTTGAACTTCATCAAAATTATTGTCTTTCTTTATTCTTACCGGATACATGTAGCTGCTGTCGTTATATTTTGCAAAACATTCCGGAGCTCTTGGCCAACGCCTCTGGACTTTTGCAAGCGATATTAACGAACATAAATAGGAACTCTGTTCATTGTGGGAACCCAGACCATTGAAATGGTGTAAAATGTCCCTTCTACTATTTTCACTCACTTTTTCCATACATTTAAGTCTCTTACAGTTACAAAACACTCCAAACTCATGCGATTGTAATCGAATATTTTTCATTACCTCGTACATTCTTCTAACCTTTTTATCAGCCATTTTATTTGACGAAAACAAAACGACCTGCTGTAATTACTTTATCTCGATGACTGAAAAACACGCAGAGCAAAAGGGTAATACAATAATTATATAAAGATCAAGTGGAAATTCCCTGTTTATTACGTTTTCGTACGGACATTCCCTGTTTTCTCCGTACGCGGCATATCTAAATAATAAAATAAAACAAAGTGGCATTTCTCTTAAAATAATAATTGGTAGGTAACAAAGAGACATTCTATAAACCTAAATTTAGAAAAATATGAAAATAAAATTTCTGAATCTTCATAAGGTATTTGGTCGTAAAATGAGTGGCAGTCAAACGTCAGAACACTCTTCAGTCCCTTTCAGCGAACAATAAACAATGTTCTTTCTTTAACGTCTAGGAAGTGGAGCATATTCTTCAACAAAATGTGTTTTTACGGAAATTTCTTCATTACAATATTTGATTGCTTTCAAATCCACTATAGTAAGATCCCCAACTACCCTTCCGGGCCTTATCGAATCATATATTTGAAAAACGTGTGTGTCAAAAAATTGCTTTTATAGGGCATCTTGTCTCTTTGGTTATATCGGAATACTGTCCTGGAAGGGATATATCTTTGTTTCCCAATTTTGCGTCGATGGAGCTGTGAACTGAGTCACACTCCATCTGGGAGTGCGTCGATGCGTCGATGGAGCTGTGAACTAAGTCACTCTATCTGGGTGTGACCTTTAATTAAAAGCTTCTGTTCAATGGTGACATCGTATTCTTTATTTAGTATCAACTGGACGTTTGATAGAACTGTGCTTCGGTTTTGGTAGTTACACCCAGCAGACCAAAGTATAACTGGTAATCTTTTTTGATCTAGAAGTGTAGATAATGTATCGACAATACATAGTAAAATTATGTACATTTAATTTTTTCCTGTAATAAAAAGCGCTTGCTTTTGTAAAAGGAGCCAGTTGCACGGCTTGCAAATGTTGGGTGAACACATAAACTTCTCCTGCATTTGCCTTCTCTTTGTCGTCGTTTTTTTCTTTTCTGGCTTTTTCTTTATCTTCTACATGCTTTTTATATTCCTCTTCGGACACATTTTCCTGTTTAAAAATTGCTTCAAAAGTGTATCTACTAACGGCGTTGACATTTACTTGTGGAAGCTTTTCCAAATATAAGGTGTAAAGTTGAGCCATTGAAGTAACAATTGGTCATTCGACTCGGTTGGCCGAGGGGAGTCGAATGACATAAGTGGTGCCATCTTTGTACACTTCCCCATAAAGTAAATGTAAGCCAAAAAATTATTTTTAAAATGTTTATTTTCATTATTGTAATATGAAATATATGATTAAAAAATGTACAATTTGTATATAAATGAAAGTGTGATTAGTCAAAATGAATCTTTATTTTATATTTAAACATGAAAATTTATAAATAATATCAAAAAAACTTACCAAATTTACTTTTAATACAACACTCACTCACAAAACCACAACGACACTTACATTTTAACTTCTACCGGCGTAATGGCGGCCTAAAATGCCTTTGTTCTTGATCTCTATCTTAAGATTCCTTTGTTTTCTTTTTGGCCTTACCAACGGAAAAACGCATATGCATAAAGCCTATAGTGGTATATGTAAATGATGATAGTGTAACGTTTTTTTTGTTACTTAAAATATTAATATAAATCCCTTTTCATTGTTTTGTCAGAAAATTTGGACTTAAACCAATTAAAAATCATATTTTAAGTGTAAATAATTTACTGTATTATGTGTAAGAAAGCTTTTACTTTACATATTTTATTAAACTACTGTTAATTATACGAATAGTTGCAGAGTGGTGTTGAGCGTTTTTGTTTGATGTTTCTTATTACTGTTAGTCACTCCAGTAGTTGAATTTTGCTTTTATTAGCCTTTGGACCTTGGTAATTTATCCTAAAAGAAACAAAAAAATTATAAATTTTTGGTATATTAATGTTCATGAGTTAAAGTTTCGACTTAGAAGACACTCTGTACTCAGACGAATGTTGTTTTTAAACTTAACATTAGTATTATTAGCTTTACTGTTAATGTTTTAAGTATACTATTTTTCTTGATTTACCTTTTTCATGAAATCCACCTGTATTTTCTTATCCTAGTTAATGTCCATTTGGATTCTATACCAGTGCAAAATTATTGTAGGCTTAATTTCCTGCAATTTTATTGTAGAAAAGTATCTATCATATTTTGTTGATATTTTTGTAACCTAAAATATATTGGCATTGTTTTAGTAATTATTTTAAAAACAATTCTTGTTGTTTAATATTTTGTAATCTAAAGTTTGTCTTACCTTGTTGTTATGTGCTTTAAGGCTTATGGAATAGTTTAACTGGTAATTATAAAAGTTTAAAGATTACTTCGCAAATTCTCTGTCTGTCGAGAGAATCTCCATTACTAAGTCTAGTCGAACTGGATGTACGCATAGCTAAAACCCGTCTTGCCCGTTTACCTCACAAAATGTAGTGTAGTAGTAAGAACGCTTACTCTGGACTGTTTTTAAATTACTCGTAGTTGTATCTATTATTGTTTATTCTTTCTTGTCCCTTCGAATTGTTAATTGTCTCGCTTTGAAAAAAGCAATTTAAGTTGAGTTTTGTGATTTTGGAAATTATGTATTTTGTAAAATTATCAATAGTTTCTTTTCTGGAGGTGGGTAGGATGTTGGGTTTACCCTTAATTTCAGCTGAACTCTACTTTTCTTCTTGTGCCTAAATAATTAGCTGTTCGGTACTTTATTATTTAAAGTTGCCGCCTTCTTACTGAGTTCCAGGAAGATGAATCGTCTCCTCTTGACCTTTTCAGAATTATCACTCTAACGGAACTACGAGTGACATTTTTAAGAGGTCACTTTTTGGTTGATTCGTGGTCGAAAATTGTACTGGTGTGGTAGCTATTAATTTTTTTTGCAACCTCGTGTTGGATATTGCTGTTACACTAAAATATAACTTCCTTTTGGTGTTAGTTTTTGAAGTATCTTTGGTGCAATTCATGGTTTATTACCGTTGAATTATATTTGTTTGGAAGTATCTCGATTTGGAGGATTTGAACAATTTTCCCACGTGACTCCTGCGACCACTCCTGTCATCTTTGGTAAGATATTTTTCTTTAAATCTTCTACCATCAGCTATTTCTTTCTACATTTTTAAAAAATAAATTTAGACTTAGCATTCCTGACTATCATTGTTTATGTATATAAAAATAAATTCCTATTGCAGTCTCGTATTCTGGATTACTTATACCTCCCTGTTTTTCTTTAGAATTTTCATTTGATTGTCCAAGTAGTGTGATAGTAATTACTTAATCGATTTGTTTTTAAATAATTGGTTAATTGTTAGAAAGTACATTTCAATAAATTGTATAAATATATTGGATTTTTGGCTTTATAAATAATATCGTTCGGACAATGAATTTTTATATTTTCTTTATATCATCTTGATTTTCCATTTTGGCTACTAAGAATACGAGAAAATAGTTGGATTTAATTGCTAGAGGTTTAATTTTTTTTTTAAATATTTTTAATAGGGTCTTTTATTCGGACTGAAGCTATCATTGATTGGAACCATAAACATCCTTCATTGGATTTTCCTACAACGAAGTCTTTTTATGCGAGATTACCATTCTCCATTATTTAGAAGCTTTGGTACTTGTTGGAAAACTTCGATGACGGATGAAGATAAAACGAATAGAACTATTTGGTGATGTTAAAGCTATTTTTTTTCTATTCTCTAATTGAAATATTGAATGGTTGTTTTTTTTTTCTTTTTTTAACAAATATCTTAATTTTAGTAAGCTTCAATGTAAGGCTTAATTTGATGAATTTTATTAATTTTGTCACAATAAACATTGTTTTTGATAAATGCTATTCCCAAGAAGAGTCCTTTAATATTATCGCTTTATTGAAACGTATTCTCATGTTCGAAATTTTCAGAAGTATTAAATGTTATGTAACATGTCTATCGTCATGTCACCTTGCACTATTACCGACCGTAAACTGTTAATGCTACTGTACTCGAGACACCCCTTATAGACGCTAAATATTTATCTGTTTGAACGAGGCCAATCAAAGAACGCGTCCCTCGCTTGCAATTAAATAACGAACGCATTTCTTCTGACAAATGACACGAACACGCATTGAGCTAGCCTATAAAAGGCCAGCAAGACAATTCTATCCCCTTTTCTGATCCAACAGGCCGACTGAAGAGTCGAAAGAAAAACGTTCCAGTATTTCGTCTTGTGAACTTCCTTTCTGGTTGTTGGTATGTAGACTTTTTTCTATTCTTTTCATTGCTAGGTACATAATTATGCTTTCATAATAATAAAAAATCTTTTCCACACAATTACACACACAATTTCTACACATACTATTTGAAAACTAATAAAATGTATCAGAAGCGTGCTTTCGAACACGTGGCTTCAATAATCGTTCAAGGTAAGCTATTACTTTTAGACAAAATATAACAATTGATCAGTAAACAGCTAGACATTTTATTTTCCGTAAGCTAAAAACATAATTATTGACAAATTTTAAGTTCATAAAAATCTTAGAGCGTAGTCTTCAACCACGCTATTAAAACTTGCTGTAGAAACAATTAATAGTAGTTATTAAAACAAAATCCACTTCACTGTAATATTTTTAATGTTATAAAAAATCAATTTTTCACAAATATGCATTTAGTACAAATATATGATTGTTTCAAAGTTTTATTAGAACTAATTAAATAATAAATTGATTGTACTAACCCTTACTTTTTGGAAGTCCATCTTATTAAGGATAATAAAAAACTCTTCGTTTTAACAAAACTTCCAATATTTATTTAAAAATTGCTTTTTTAAATAAATATTGGAAGTTTTGTTAAAACGAAGAGTTTTTTATTATCCTTAATTAAATAATACCTTTTTTATCCAAATCACATTAATCTATTGATAATTTTTTGCATTATAAAAAACAGGACCGGCTTCACCGTCCTGTGTATTAATGATTTCCAATTTTGCTTATTCGTTTATTATATTTATGGACGCTGTGTTGGAAGACTTGAAGATAAGACAATTTATTTGTTGAAATTTAGTAATTTGCTGTCCTATCTGAAAAGCCTGTCCAATACCAACGCTCATACCTCCATGATTCCTTCTCACACACATAAAACTTTCAGAAAGATAAAACCCTCTAAGTTGAAGTCAAGATACCTCTTAGCTGGAGTCAAAGTATCTCTAAGTTGAAGTCAAGATACCTCTAAGCTGGAGTCAAATTATCTCTAAGTTGGAGTCAAGTTACCGCCAAGATTCCCCTAAATTTAGAGCCCAGTTACCGCTTATGTGTAGACAGTCCTTCAAACCACTTCTGAGCTAAGAATACTATTACATACCGAGCAGCCAGAACCATTAAAGAAACTTTCATCTCTCCACGAAGAAGCTGAAGCCGCCCTTCTAGACAGCACATAAACTTAAAGTTAAGTCCACTTTTTACAACTCCAGTTCATTATCAGCAAGTACTTACAGTTTCAATAAATAAACAATAGTTTTAAAAACCATTTCATTTATATACCTCAGACTATAAGTCTTAAGGGTGTAGCGTGGTCGGTCTTTATTTCAAGTAGCTTCTTTATTTGTTTAATTAAAGTAATTACAAGGTGTTTCTATCTTTCTCACCTTAGTTTTTGTGTAATTTGTTTGCTTAATCGATAGCGTTCAAAAGATAGTGGCGCCCTCATTACTTATACTTCCCAATCCTTCCTATAGTGAGCATTAACTTGGAGTCGAACCACCCCCTGGAGAGGGTCTCTTAGCCGGATCTCTTTTAGAGAGTTTTTTAGTTACAATTTGGCTCCCCGCCGTTTTGGGACTAATTTAGTTACAAATTGGCGCCTTTGAGGAGCTAATTTAGTTACATAATATAATAAAAAATATACCAAAAATAGTTTAAAACCACAAAAATACAATTTAACACAAACTTTGACAAAGAAGCACAATGACACACCCTTTCCTTCAAACGATCTAATGATGTTTATAAATGGCTTTGTTCATTTGTCGGATCGGCTGTTTTCAATTGAAAATCGCATGCGCATTAAACACATTTTAACGAATCAACCAATCGTATAATAGAATGACAAAAATGCAAATTTTATTTTTAAATTCCTATTGAAGCCTATAGGGGTTGGTAGAAATGTTGTAAAATTTAGTACGAGAGTACATCTAAAAATTTAGTACGGGGGGTAAATCAAAAAACTTGGTAGAAGTTAAAATTTACTACAGGGGTACATCAAAAAGTTGATAGATTTTAAAAGGACTTTTTTTAACAAAAATTGAATACAAGGGTACATCAAAAAGTTGTTATACGTTAAAAATACTTTAATTAACTAAAATTTAATACCGGGGTACATCACATTTTTTTAAAATGCAATAACTTGTACAGTATTAAAAAAAAACTTAAATGTATTTTTTTATGATTATATAGGTGGTCCCCTTTGGTTTGATGAGTATTCAATAACATGGGTTCAATAACAACTCAGAAAACCCAATTTTCCTGTAAAATTTATGTGAAGAATTTTTTTTTTTTCAAGAAACCCACTTTTTTTTCGGAATATCCGTCCCAAAAAACCCCTGTTTGCAAATTTTGGTCCAAATTCAAGAACAATGATTTTTTTATCGATTTTAGTTCCCCTTTGAAATGAAAATTTCAGTTTCAGTTTTTAATAATGCAAAAACTTGGACTGTAATTAAAAATATTTTGAAATGTATTTTTTCATGATAATATAGGTGGTCCCCTTTAGTTTGATGTGTATAAAGTTTTTTAATATCCAGTGGTGTAGACGTAATGTAATTTAAAAAAACATGTTTTTAATTTTTTCCAACTTTGACCCTATGGCAAATATTAAATCGAAGAAACCAAAATAGCTTTATCTTTTAGATTATTCTTTCCTCTATCTATGCCATTTTGGTTTCTTAAATATGTACTGAAAAAAAGTTATTCAAATTTAAAGAGACTGATGTATATTTTCTTTAAAAATTTCTATCGATAGCCCAAACTGTACAAATTTTTTTGTTAATATAAATTAATGGAATAAAAAAATGTGTTTGATATTATATTTTGGTTTTAAATATAAATACAATTTTTTTAATATTTTTGTTTAGTTTGGGTAAAAAAAAATTTTTTAATACTTTTCCAAATAGTCTTTTTGTTTGTTGCTAGGTACTTAATGTTGATAAGTAGTTAAGGCTAGACCAAATAAGGAAGTAATAAGACATAACAATATTAAAGCCTAGATGTTATTAGCCCTAAGGGATTATCCTGGATGTATTTCCCACTAAGCTCAGTATAACTGTGCAATGATATAGAAAAACCAGAAAAAAACTATATCATGCTGATCTTTACAATAACTTAATATATTTAATAGTCTTATCTATGTCGTCGGCCCAATGCCAAAACCATGAATGTGAAAAATCGTGATTTGGAGATATTTGGGTTTAAAGATTTTGATACTCTGTGAAAATTCAGATTTTTGTCGGAATAAATTCATTTCCTGGGAGATATAGGATCTACTTTGATAGTTTATGCCTTGCTAATTATTTTTTCTGTTTATTAGCCTCCACCCTCCCAAATCTCACATTCGTGGATTTGGCATTGCAACATTTTCTTTCAAATCACTTACAGTACAATAAGAAAACCTAAAGATATAATGATTTTAAATATTTTTATTAATTTAAAATGTCAATAAACATGTGTATTTTTCATTGGGAAACTAGGATAAACTCAGGAGCTATAAATCTAAGAAAATAAAACTTTAAAAACGAAAAAAGGTTTTCTCAAAAAATACTGAAAATACAAAAAGAACTAAATCCATATGCTTGAATGAGCTTTAATATGAAGTGAAATGGTTCAATTTTCATCTGAGTCAGTATTTTCACTGTCATCTGGTTCTGGTAATCTATCCCTAATATTATTATTAATTTTAAGTGACTTGTAAAAACTGTGATGAACCTTTGGGATTGTTTAATCAGAACACATTTTTTGTAAATCCTGATATTTTGGCTTCGCAATGGGTAACTCACATTCGTATGATTTTTTTAACTCCGCTGTTTTTGGTCGACCGCGAAATTTTTTCATGCAGTTTATCTCATTAAATTCTTGTTCAAAATCCTATTTTGTAAAACACCTTTATCATGTTCAATCTAAGATAACGAATCTAGCAAACTTTACGCTATGGTAGATAGATAGATATTTTTTTTATTGTATTTAAAGAATTTACAATTCTTATTACAAGAGGTTCAGAGTACAAATAATCAAAAATATAACATATAAGTACATTACAATTCAATTATTAGCTTATATTTATACTCACAAGAACAGTATACTTATTAATAAACATAAAGAAAAAAAATGGCAACAAGTGACAGAAAAGAAAAAAAAAATGTTTACTCTTCTAAAGCAAAAGCTCTCAGCTTTAAAATACTGAGAAAATAATTTACAACCTTGGTGACAGAAGTGACAGAAAAGAAAAAAAAAATGTTTACTCTTCTAAAGCAAAAGCTCTCAGCTTTAAAATACTGAGAAAATAATTTACAACCTTGGTCAGCTTGCTGAAATCATTTGTGCTCAGAAGATCTGCCAACTCAATTATTGACTTAGGAATTATGAGAATACAGTTTTTTCTGAGTCTATTATATATTGGACATTCCGATCACAAATGAATTAAAGTTTCGCTTTCCTGAAGGTTACACAAACTACAGGTGGCATTCATGTCAGTGGTATATTTTATATTTTGGTAAATGATCTTAAAAGTATTTAAGTTGCTCATCCTAATTTGGGATATTACTCTAGTTATATATATCGGACAGGTTCTGTGTAAATAATATAAAATAAATAATAAATAAATAATATGAAGAATTAACTATTCTTTGCAACTAATTTGTTTTTGTAACATTCTAAAATTTTATTTATAAGGCATTTAGAGTTGCTGTGTAAGAATTCTAACCACAGATGGTTACAATTATCATAGTCAAAAAACTGTTTTAGTTGACTCAGAAAATTATATTTTGCTTGTTGACAGTTAAGAGCCTTTATCCTTAGAAAACATTGCTTGGTTAGTGAATGATCATCCATAGCCTTTACTTTATTTAGCCACAGCAACGCCGATTTAAATTTATTTATTTATTTATTTATTTATTTATTTCTCATCCATACAGGCCTATCTGGCCTAATTACATGGATAAACAATACAATAACAAATAACAAGTATTTAAAGTAAATATTTAATCCTATGGGAAATTACCAAATAAAAATGATCATGTTCACTATCAGAAGTATAGTTAATAATTAATAAGTATTGGGAAACTAGTATGACATGTTTGAAATATGTGTTATGAGAATTCGACGATATGTTTGTAGTGACATTGTCCACTCTAAATCTATTAGCGAATTGAAATTATTGGCTAGCCTCAACATAACTACAAGGGGTGATCTGGTCAATGTGAGCACTAGTGGAATGTTAAACATAGCTGTTGTGCGCGTTCTACGAGGAGGAACATTAAAAGTTATTAAGTTTAATATATCAGGTGTATTTAGTAGGCTATTTATTATTTTATATAAAAACAACATCATAGTTATAGATCGCCTACTTTCCAGTGACAGTAATTTAAATTCAAATCGCAAATGGGAAGATCTTACTACATTGTAATCTGGTCTAATATGGTGTTTTCTGTAATATAAAAATCTTATGAACTTATTTTGGACTTTTTCCACATCTTTTAATGTTGTGTTATACTCCCCACACCAAATTATAGAAGCATATTCTAATTTCGGTCTAACTAAACTGTAATATAAAAGTTTTATGGTGCCAATTTTAGTGAAGTAAGTAGTTTGTCTTATTATATAACCTAACATACGATTAGCTGATGCTATAATATTTTTTATGTGGGTTGAAAATGATAGTTGATAATTGTAGGTAACACCTAATTCTTTAATCTCTGAACATCGATTTAGTAAGTTATTACCAATCGTGTAATCGAAAATAATAGGTTCTTTTAAGCGAGTTAAGGTCATAACATTGCACTTTTTGATATTAAAATACAGTTTATTATTACAGCTCCATTGATAGACTCGATTGACATCTTTTTGTAGCAGAATACAATCTCTAACTGTTTGCACCTTCTTAAAAACCTTAAAGTCATCAGCAAAAATTGCACAATCTAAATACTCTAGTACTGATGGAAGATCATTAGCAAATAGGACAAACAACAGAGGACCAAGGTTTGAACCTTGTGGCACACCAGAATTAGCTTCGAATTTTCCTGAATGGTTTCCATTATGCTTAACGATAAAAGTTCTATTTTCTAGATATGACTTTAGTAATGTAATTAGATTATGAGAAAAGCCAAAATTATGCAATTTTTGAAGAAGAGTATCGTGGTCCACCCTATCAAATGCCTTTTGGAAATCTGTGTAAATTGTATCTAGCTGACATCTAGATTGAAAAGATTCATATGCGTTATGTGTAAACGTAAAAAGATTCGTGTTTGTATTTTTGTTTCTGACGAAACCATGTTGTTTTATTGATATGTATTTTTCAGCGAACTGATAGATTTCTGTATAGACGATTTGCTCAAAAAGTTTTGATGGTGCACACATAATTGCAATTGGTCTATAATTTTCAATATTTGTGACACTTCCACCTTTATGAATAGGTGTAGTTACTGTAGTTTTCCAACATTCGGGGAAGATACCGGTCAGTATGATTAAATTAAAAATATGAAGTAATGGCCGTCTCAACCATTCGCAACAGCCTTTTAATATGTATGGGGGAATTCCATCTGTACCTGCCGCTTTTTTTGGTTTTAATTTTTTAACCGCTTCATTAAATTGAAGTTCAGTTATTATACTAAGATTACAGATGTCATTAGTTACCATATTATCATGGGTAAAATTTAAATTATAGCTCGATTTACTTGATGAATAAACAGATGAGAAATGTTGCGCAAACATTCTTGCCGATTTATCTATAGGTACATTTTCATCTTTATAAGTGTAATTGCCTAAATTTCCCGTATTACTACTTTTGCATTTTACGTAATTCCAAAACTGATTGACATCGGACGCTATATTATTTTCTAATTGCTTTAAATATTTATATTGCTCAGATTTAATTAGAGTTTTTAATTTTTTTCTAATTTCTTTAAATTTTTCACCATAAGAACCATTTACTGACCTTAACTTTCTATACTTATTTTTTTCCCTTAATAGATTAATAATTTCTTTATTAAACCAAATAGGATATTTTTTATTGCACTTACTTAGGCTATATTTAGGAATACACTCTTCAACAATCTGATCCCATACAGTATAAAACATTTTTAAAGCTTTATTTACCTCTTTACATTTAATAATATCGTCCCAATCAGCATCCCTAACTCTTTGACTAAATACTAAAAAATTGGCTTTTTTAAAATTATGGCTATGTCCTTTAGACAAATTATCTAAAGTTTTAAATGCATTATTGGAATTTGGAATTGTTATAGAAATATTCAAAGATGGATGATAAACATCTTCAGTTACGAAGGGGTAAGGTAACTTAATTTTATGGTGTTCGTTTCTACTCTTACGATATAGTTAGGAGTGCAAAAAGGCAAACATAGTAAACTTTTGAAAAAGTTTACCTGTACTTGTTCAAGTAGATCAGCATACCGTAATCCCCAGATTCCAATGCTATATGTTAGAGAGGACAATACTATAGAATTATATAGTTCCAATCGAGCGTTCCAAGAATTGAATTTAGAACGACACATTATATTCATTACAGCACCTGTACTTTGAAGAGTCCTAGATACTGCTTTCTTTGCCATATTCAAAAACAAGGATGACGATGAAAATGTGACACCTAAATATGTAAAATGTTTTACTATTTTTAAATACTCGTTGTCATATTTGAATTTTAAACTATAATTATGATAAAAAGTTTTGCAAAGCAATTAACTAAAGAAATACCTCTATAGTTGTTTGGATCTTCTAGTTCACCTTTTTTATGTAATATGGTTAGAATAGTTTCATGCCAGCCTGAAGGTACTTTTTCGCTATGAAATATTGTGTTATACCAGTTACATACATATAAGATCCAATTTTGTGGTAAATGTTTAATGAATTCATAAGAGATTACATCTTTGACAGTTGCCTTGCCATTTTGACAAACTTCGAGAGCTGTATAGATTTCATCAACAGAAAAGTTTGAGACCAAGTAAAATGAGTTTGCATCATAAAATGTGACATCACAGACATGTTTCGATGTATATATGCTTTCATAGAATAGTTCCCACTGCTCTAGTTTTATGTTATTAATAAAAGAAGTGTTTCTGAATTTTTTTATAGTTTTCCATAAATCGACCTGATTTCTTGTGTTAGTTAATTTGTTTAATAGGTTTTTTTGATATGTACATTTTTTGTTAAGTATTAATTTCTTATAATTATTTTTTGCCACTAAATATTCTGTTTTGAAAGGTTCAATAAAATTATGATTTTTACATAGTTTAAGTTTTATTTTTAAATTTTTTTTCCGATAAAATACAAAGAATCAAACCATGGCTATGGTTTGGCAAACTTTACGCTATGGTATTTTGTTCATCTCAAATTTTTAAGCTGCAAATTCTTTAAAATCATAAACATCATCAAAGCTTCTGCTCCTTACTTCAAATGGGCATGGTTTCATACGAGCATATCGTATTACTTGCGCCCAACCTTCAGGAATGTATACAGGAACATGCTTAGCTTTCTGCTCAATTTTGGAATGTATGGAATCGCATTCCATTTCAGTGTGTCCGGTTTCGAAAAATTTATGATCTATGATTTTTAAGCTAGGATGGACAGAAATTAGGTGCATACACATAGCAGCAAAATTTGAATTTTTTTGTTGGCCACCACAGCCATCTGACATCATTGTAACTTATTTTACTTTTGTATTAGATAATACGTATTCATAGATACAATAAGCGATTTCATTTGAACCCTTTTTACCCTGGGTTTCATCCCATAGATAGCAAATGCCATTTGATTTCCAATATTATAAACTGTCAAATTATAAACAGCTAACTTGCGCAAGTAAATATCTGTCCTGTAGATCCTTTTGGAGTTGTGAGTACAGCTTCAAGGTTAAAATTGTATGCTAATATAGTAGAATTCTCTATTGCTTCCACTTTATCAGCACTGCCAGCCTTGCGTGCCAATTCCTTTCTTCTCAAGTGTTGCTGGAAAGTTTGTTCTTGGGCTTTTTATTCTTCTACAGTCATATTTTTCTGTGCCAAACATATCTTGCACTGGTCCTTCTTTGGCTTGAAAAAACCCACGTTATATTCTTTAAAAACTTGTCTGTATTTTTCGAGTGAAACAGAGCGAATATTTTTTTCTTTGCATTGTGATTTGTACATATTGTGCATTATGGACAAGTTTAGGTTAGGGTCAAAATATTTTTTTTTCACTTGAAGCCCTGTAGTAGTGGGACTCAACTGTAGGAATTGATAAAATGTGATCACGTACCATTTGCAAACAATCCTCAGTTAACTTATTAGCAGGAGTATGTTTACCATGGCGGTCTTTTTCTATTGTTCCAGTAGAAGATCGTTTTTGTAAAGATATTCTTATGAATGAATCTGTTACATTAAGTGTTAATATGAAACATTCGCGGCACACCTTATTTTTTAGTCCATCAACGGTAAGAAAACAATTACAGGTGTTGACCCTTCTGGAAGTTTCTAGATTTCTGGTGCTTATTTTTTTTGGTTTTTGTTCAACATGATGAATAATGAAATTCCGCTGATCATCTAATGACGAGAATTGCTGAATTTCTTCATAAATGTTTGACCTATTCTGTTCAGTTATTTATTGTTCTTAGTAAGATGAACTTCCACAAAGTAGAGGTTACCACAATCAATTTCATTAAATAAAGGAGGATAGTCTTGACTGATATATATGAAATAAAAAGTTTTTTTGAGGTGAGTAGTCAAATATAAAAGGGCAATTAATGAAAACTCTTTATATTTGTGAAGCTGTCGAACATTTTTATTTTCTTCTTTAGCACAAACTAAAATTAAAATAAATTTTTAACATAATATTATAATAGTTCAATTAAACACTTACTATCGTGAGGTTAAATAATTTTTGGCTTCATAAATGCGCACATTATAAAAAATTTTTACTAAAATACAAAAAATAAATTAAATTAAAAGAAATGTCAATTTAGATTAAATGTTTTACTGTTTTACAAAATTTGATGTTTATGTCATGCTGACATAAACTATCTGTTTTTAAAATTCTTAATTAAAAAGAAGAAGAAATGAAAGAAAATTAAATTTTTAATTCATATGTTACTTATCCTTTGATAGTATATAACTGTAGATATTATTTAAATTATTAATATCTGATCTTTTATTAATACAGTTATTTTTAATTACATATACCATCTCAAGAAATTCTCTTTTTTGTAAATTTTTTTCTCGAATCAGAATTAAAATTTTAGCCCCCCAAAGCACTATTCGGAAATTTCCGTGTAAAAGTTTTTGATATAGTGTGTCTGGATGTTTGAAAAAGATAAGTTGGGATATACTCGAGTTAAGAGTAACCTTCCATTTGCGACACCAGTCGGAAAAGGTGTTGAGGAAATCTTAGAGACGGGTTTGAAGGCGGTCTTTGTTGGGAGCGGATGCAGAGATTGCAGTGTCGTCTGCGTAGAGCTGGATGTGGGTGTGGGGGTTCCGTGGAGCGGGAACGTCGTGGGTGTAGATAAGATAGAGTAGTAGGGCTAGGATTGATCCTTGGGGGACCCCGGCAAGGGGAGTGAATGGTAGGGATAGTGAACTACCAGGTCTGACTCTGATAGTGCGGTTTGTGAGGTAGTAGTAAATGAGTTACAAAAGGAATAGGAAGGTGGATGCTCATGAGCTTTCTAACAAGTCCAGCGTGCCAGATTTAGTCAAAAGCTTTCTGAACATCCACGAATACAGCCGCACTGCAGAAGCGTTGATTTTGGGACCTGGAGATGATTGTTTAAAAGTTGACCAATGGAGTGAGGGTGGAAGCCTGATTGAAACTGTGGGATGATATTGTGAGTGTCGCAGAAGTTCCACAGTCGGTCCTTGAGGAGTCTCTCAAGGGCCTTCCCCAGAACGCTGATAAGCGAAATGGGCCTGTATGATTCGGGCAGGTTAGTGTCTTTTCCGGGCTTGGGTATCATGACGGTGTTGGCGGTTTTCAAACATTTGGGGAAATATGAAAATTTTAGGCAGGCATTGAATATGTTTTGAAGGACCGGGAAGAGAGATTCTGGGAGATTTTTTAAGTATTGACGAAAAATTGCATCGGGGCCTGTTTTTCCAGTCCGACAGGAGTATTTTATGTCATCGATGGAGAAAGGTGAGTGAAGAGGGTTCTCTTCGTTGAAGAGGTGATGACATGTAGGCTGTGGGTTATTTTTTGGATTAGGAGGTCGATCTGAGCAGTTGTCTGAGTTGTTGTGAAAAAGTGGGTTATTTGGAGATATTGAGGGCATTTTGGAGGTTCTCCTTGAAATTTCAGCTTTTTGCTCAGATGTATAAATTTCTTGACCTGGGATAGATAGATGTGAGTTTGCTTTTTTCTTTTTTCCAATTAGGGTGTGGAATTTTTTCTAAAACAACTTTCCCTTCCTGTAGTCCAGGCTCGCAGTGGTATTTCTCCACTGCGTTTTCTTGAAATTATTAATTTCAGGTCTGACCATGGCGTTCAGTCGGTTCCACTGTGTTTTGACATCTTGATCTCTTGTCCGAAGAAAGAGACGGTTCAGTTGTCGTTTCTGACGGATTATTTGGACAGTTTGATTTGGGAGGGCGTGGTGATCGCATCTGATGGTGGTGTGCGGGATGTCGTTGCTTTGTGCATCCATAATTAGGGTTTGTAAGTTTTGGGATTGCATATCGATGTCATTGGTGAAATTACATGTCTGATTTTCTGGAAGAGATGTTGAAATGTGGTGTTGGAACAATTGCCAATCGGCTTTTTTCAAAGGAGTAGGTTGTTGGCGGTGGTTTAATTGGGTCAAACCAAACCAATAGAGGGAGATGGTCGGAGGTGATTGTTGTTCTAATGTTACATTCTTGGTCTCTGTGAACAATCAGGTTAGCAGAGCATATACTATGATCTACTATGGATGAGTCTAGATGGCCAAAGTAGGTGGGAGAGGGGTTTCTGATTCTAATCAGAGGGAGAGAAAGAAGTTCCCTGATCAGGAGAGTGCCGGCTGGGTTGTCACAGGTGTCTCCGAACATGGAGTGGCGGGCGTTGAATTCGCCCATGATGACGGAATTGCGAATGGTAGAGACGTATCTAAGGAGTTTAATGGAAAGAAGTTGTTTTGGATGTTTGCAGTCGGTGAATATGTTGAATGAAGTGTTATTCGAAGTGACTTGGATGCCAAAGCAATTCAAGTCGGAGGTAAGTGGGCTGGTAGGGTTCACACGCAATATGGAATTATTTTATTAGACACCAGTGTGTTAATACGCTTGACAGTTAAAATAATACGATGAGCAGAATAAGGTGTCGGTTTGCGGCCGCAGTTATTATTAAGTGTATTCAAAAAAAGCGCAAAAACAGGACAAAGCGAAGGTATTGGGTATAAGAGTGGATTGCAAAAAGAAACAAATTTGGTGCGTTTTCCCAACTACTATGCGAATTAAGGTTGCAAGATCCAGAATATTACAAAAATTTCCTTCGAATGTCTGATGCGGATTTAAATCTTTTATCACAAAAGGTTACGCCAAAAATAGAAAAACAGGATACAGTAATGCGTTCTGCAATAAAAGCTGCTGAGAGGCTAGCTGTAAATTTGAAGTTTTTAGCAGGAGGTAAATTTCATACATGATACAAAATGTTATTAAATACTTTTTTTTTACTTTTACACAATCAGGTGAAAGCTATCATACGTTAATGTATTTGTTCCGACTACCCTTTTCAACAATGGCGATAATAATTCCAGCTTGTTGTCAAGCCATCTATGACGTTTTGAAAGAAGATTATTTGAAGGTAGGTTTGTCTAAATTTGAATAGTAAAATGTCAAAATTACATTGAAACTACAACGTACAAACAGTAAATAAACACATTTATTCAGCAAAGTGTAATATAAGAAAAGACTACTCTTCTATTCAAGTTATCTTTATTGATTGATTTTATTAATTCGCACGTCAAATTACAATAATAAAAATGCATACGCTGAATTAGCTGAATTAGCAAAACAATACATTATATTTCAATATTAATTAAAAACTAGGTTACCAATGTTTATACAGTATTAAATTACACAATAACTAAAAATATACTAAGTGATATAATTTATCCGTTACACCTCCCTTTCCTAAAGAAAGACCTTCACTATGGCCACTTATGAAGGGCTTTCTTGTGCAAAAATATAGACAAAGAAAACATTCTAGTATAATAACGATAGAACAAACATTAAACTTGGTTAAGGAGAAATTATATACTTAGATAATGAAATTATCTTAATTACCTAAATTACCCAAAATTAACATAAACCTAAAGAACAAGAGAGAGAAGGGAAAAAAATACATATATATAACCGAATATAAAAGGATATATGTATATATATATATATATATATATTGTAATGATTAATTATTAAAATTAAAAATAACTTACCAAATTAAGGTATAAGATAATGATAAGTAAAAATTAGAACAAAAACTACAAATAATAAAAAAATTATAAAAACAAATATATTTTTTTTATATAAATAATAAATGTAATAAGTGTAATTTATTACATTATATATGTGTCCAATTGGAAAATGTTGCACGTTTAACTTAAATTATTACTATTTCTATCACTACATATTTAATATTCATTGTTTTCATGTTACATATGTTTTAACGCGATTTTTGTGTACTGTCACTTCTTTGCCTTTATTATTTTTAATGGTACAATTTGGATCGCTTACTGAGACAACTGAAAATGGTCCCCCAAACCACGAATCAAGTCTTTGACGACCTTCATTATTTAGTAATACGAGATCTCCTGGCTTAATTGTTAAATGTTTTGAGTTTAGGTCCCATTGAGTTTTCCGAGCTTTCTTTGCTGCTTCAAGAAATTCTTTAGCTCTATTTTGTGCGAATTGTAACCTATATCTAACTTCTTGCTCATAAGCATCAACATTATAGAGTGGATCTATGTGAGCATCACTTAACGTTCCCGATAAATCAGCTTTTTCCCAAATACTAATTCGAACGGTGTATAATTGTGGTAAGTACTGGGTGTTGTATTATAACAAAATGCAAAATATTGTGTCCACACGTCCCAATCGGTAAGTGCGTTGTTCACATACATTCTCACAAATTCGTTTAATACGCGATGGTTGCGTTCACAGCCTCCGATACTTTGACTATGATAAGCTGTAGATGTACTATGTTCAATATTTAATAGTTTTGCAAGGTTTTGGAAAAGTTCATTCTTATATTCGGTACCTAGATCTGTCCTGATTTGCTTCATCGGACCGTAAATAAGAACAAAATTTTCGAAAATTGCTTTAGCCACTGTGATAGCTTCTCTATTAGGAATTGGTTTAATAATAACGTACTTAGTTAATTCGCATTGAATTGTTACAGCATAGATATTACCAGCATCAGATTTTTGAAAAGGACCTATTGTATCTATACAAACTATATCAAAAGCTTTTTGTGGGGTGGGTGTTAAAACAAGTGGTTCCGTATGCTTGAATGATGCTTTATTAACTTGGCATTTATGACATTTTTTACAAAAATTGGCAACGTCTCGCGACATGTGTTTCCATCTATAAAATGCTTTAATTTTTTTGAGAAGTCTTTTTTGACCACCATGACCTCCGTAGAGAGGATCATTATGGAATTTTTCAATCAGACGCTCTTTTTATCCCTATCTGTAATTAATACTGGAGGGTTACAAAGTATAATAGTCACATTTTTAAGTATTTTATTCCCTATATTTTTAAATTCATTAGCAGTGCACTGGCTAAATAATTTATCATTTAAATTTAATCTTAACTTAGGAAACTTATAATCACCAGCCAATTTTTCTAGCTGAGATAATATTTGCTCTAATGCAAAATTATCTTTAATGATTGAAAGTTTGCTTTGAGCGCTCATTTTTCTTTCGTGACTTATAGTTATATTAATGTATGTGGGATAAATATTAAATTTTACTAAAGGTAATTTTAAAGCGTCTGCGTTATCTAGAGTTTCAATTACTCTAAGACTGGGTGTAAATTTTTCTTTAGTTGGCGTTTCGTCTTTACTTATATTTTCTAATTTTTTTGACTTTGACCGGGTCGTGACAAAAATTGAATTTGCGTTTGTATGAATTTCTTTTAAATGTTCTATGTTTACCCTTGATAGTGCATCTGCAGTGACATTGTCTTTACCCTTAATGTATTCTATATCAAAGTTAAACTCTTCTAAGTCTAGACGCATTCTAGTGAGCTTTGAATTAGGATCTTTCATTGAAAATAAATAAACAAGTGGTCTGTGATCTGATTTGACTAAGAATTTTTGTCCATATAAATAACAACGGAAGTATTTTATAGCCCAATGAATTGCTGTTAATTCTTTTAGAATAGTAGGCTTATGGGATTCTCCTTTCGTGAAAGTACGAGACGCATATGCTATGGGAAGTTCTTGTCCCTCAAATTGTTGGCAAAGTACAGCTCCACATGCGATATTTGATGCATCTGTCACCAAAATAAATTTTTTAGAAAAAATCTGGGTATTGCAAAATTGGTGGATTTATTAATGCATTTTTTAAAAGGTTAAACGATTTTTGGCATTCCGCTGACCAAACAAACTCAGCATTTTTCTTTGTTAGTTTATTTAATGGATATGTAATAGTTGCGAAATGTGGAATAAATCTACGATAATAGTTACAAAATGCAACCAACCGTTTTACATCGTCTGCAGTTTGAGGAATTGGGTAATTGTTTATGATATCGTACTTTGACTCGTCCGGCAAAATTCCTTTGTCTGTGATTTTGTGTCCTAAAAATGTAACCTCTTTTCTGAAAAAATTGCATTTTTTGGGATTTAATTTTAAACAAAATTTCCTGCAAGTATTGAAAACGTCTCTTAAATTATTTAAGTGATGATTTTCGGAACAGCCAATTACGATAAGATCATCCATGTAAAGAAAAGCCTTTTCCGGGGTTACTCCCGCAAAAGCGATGGACATCATCCTTTGGAAACTATTAGGACTTACTGATAATCCGAATGGAAGTCTAGTAAATCTATAGGACCCACCATCTACGCTAAAAGATGTTATATCACGAGAAGATTCGTCTAGAGGAATTTGATGAAAACCCGACATAAGATCAATAACAGAAAACCATTTTGCTCTTCCAAGCTGATCCAGAATGTCATCTATGCGATTAAGTGGAAATTTATCAGCAATTAAGTTTTTATTTACGGCTCTAAAATCTATACATAATCTCCACGCCTTTTGACCATTTGTAGATTTTTTGGGTACAAGTAATACTGGACTATTATAGTCCGATACTGAGGGTTCAATAATATCATTACGCCATAATTCCTGTATTTGTTTATTTATTTCTTCTTTCAATACTCTGGGTGTTCTGTAATTTTTGATATAAACGGGTTTGTTATTTGCCAATTTCAATTTTTGTGTATAAAAATTATTTACAGTCAACTTATCAGTTTTTAAAGCGAAAACATCCTGATTAATTTCAGACATTAATTGAGAGTTTCTATCTTTCGAGTCTATTTCAATATTGTAAATATCGAACTCATTTAAACTTAGTGTTTCTAATTTTGGTATTTCACAGTGCACACTGTTAGAAGTAGTGTTTATAATCCTAATTATGGGATTTTTATTTGAAACTATGGATCTAGCAATAAACACTCCGGGATAAATCTCTTTATTTACGACCACCGAGTCACCCTCTAAATTTTTAAGTTGATTAATTTGTCTATTAACTTCACATCTAGGAGGAATATGTAAAAAATGTTCATCAATGCTACTAAAGATCGGGATAACAATATTGATATTTTGAAGTCGAATGGTCATTGTCCAGTTGGAGTAATCAATGACCGCTTGATGTTTGACGAGAAAATCCCTTCCTAGAATTCCGTCTGCGGGTATGGGAAAATTTGAATCAACTATATGGAATTTATGGCTCAGAGAGATTTGATCTAACCAAATGTATGTTTCTGTGACCCCTAATGAATTAACTATTCCGCTGGTTACGCCCTTAATTTTACTAGGATTAGAGTAATCTAAAATTTGATTTGGGTATACTTTTGTTCTTTTAAAAACTGATATGTCTGCACCTGTATCTACTAAAAGTGATGATTTACAGCCGGTCATAGCAATATCTAATGATACGAAATTTGATAGATTTAGGTTAAATGAGTATATTTTTACATGTCCCCCAACATTGCTTGACCCTGTTGGGGGTCGGGGGGGTTTTCCGAATCATCCATGTTATCCATGTACCGTATGGATGTATTATTATTAAACCTGTTTCTTTCCTGACGATAATTATTATCATTTTTGTTATAATTATTATTGATGAAGTTATTATTTCCGCGCCCCCTATAATTACCGCGTCCACGATTTCCTCGATAGTTGTAATAATTATTATAACGGCCTGAATTAAAATTACCGCTAATCTGGCCTCTGCCACGGAAGTTACGCCTGTTATCATATGAAAACCTATTAGATCTGAAATGAAGTACTTTTGAAGTGTCCATGGGCGAGGAGTTTACGAACTTTGTTAAAACATCTTGTGTGGTAGAAAATGATCCAGCTTCTATTATTAGTTTAGCCCTATCTGATTGAGCATTTTGGCTAATTGAACGCACTATAGTGTCCACTGTATAATTTTCTGCTACTTCGATTGGTACTCCTTCAGTAATGTACGACTTTTTCAACTTTATTGCTAGCGCCTCTATTTCACCTGCGTAACTTGAAGCATCTTTGTTAAGCTGTTTATAGTTCATTATTTTAGCTGACAGTAATCTGGAACTTTCGCCTTTTATGTCTTGCCTAAGCTTCGTTATTATGCCTTCAATAGTTGTCTCATTAGCAATAAGGTCTCTTGCCCTTCCTGTCAAACGAGTACGACTAAAAGCTACAGCGTTATTTTCATGTCCAGTAGCATTTTGTTTTAATAGCTCTAAAGCGTCCAGAAATGATGTTAGATTGTCCGGAGAACCATCAAATGCAGTTGGCACTAGTTTATTTGCAAAATTTATAAAACCAATTGCACTTAAAGCCATTTCTGCTAGTTTATAGTCGTCAGAGTCTGAAGTTTCCTCGTCCTTTATCTCCTCGTCCAGAACCAATATGTCAATAGTTCCTATACACGAGTGCGGTACTTTATATTTAACGTTTAAACACTGAAAAGCTCTAACTACTTTGTCCCTAACTTTATAAAAATATTTTTTACAAATTTCTTTTTCTAAACCATCTAAAGAACTCCAAGAATTTGCAAGATTAGAAGTAAACTCATTAAACAAACTAACCAGTTGATCTCGGATTTCGTGTCGTATTGATTCGGTCCTAGGTACTTGTTTTTTAATTGCCCTTTTGGCCTGACCCGATATATCCTCCGTTAATTGTATAAGAAGTACATTTAAAGTTTCATGGGAGGCCTGCATGAGAAATTGTAACCATACCAAAAAAAAAAAATCTAATATACGCTAATAATATGCATTAAAATTAAGTGTTGATAAGGCAGAGAAATGTATTAGTACAACAAAAAAAATAAAAACTTACGATTTCAAGCTACACCTCATCACTGCACTACCTTTCACTTTCACTTCTATTTTCATTGTTTCTTAGCTCACTATTTGTCGGCTCCTCTCAGTTGGGGTGCTCCTTGGGATTCTATGCAGCCGTATTTACGTTTCCCATGGATACTGCTTCAGCTAGGTCTCTGCGAACTTGCTTCCTAACTGCTTTTTTATACCCTCTGCAGAACTTCAAACTTACGCTAATGACCAGAAAAACGAGAATCAGATACAGTATAACTTTCACATCTTTGGTTACGTTGTACTCTGTCTCTTGTACAATGAAATTCGAGTTCACAACTCCGTTTTCCTGAACTTTTTGCTCCGTAGATTTTGTTTGTCCCATCTTAACATTAATAACTGTTTATCTTAACATTAATAAATGTTTGTTGGCTGTTTATCCTTATTTCTTTTCCTTTCCTTAACTGACCGAAGAAAACCCAAAAAACTTTGGCAGGATCGCCATGTAATATAAGAAAAGACTACTCTTCTATTCAAGTTATCTTTATTGATTGATTTTATTAATTCGCACGTCAAATTACAATAATAAAAATGCATACGCTGAATTAGCTGAATTAGCAAAACAATACATTATATTTCAATATTAATTAAAAACTAGGTTACCAATGTTTATACAGTATTAAATTACACAATAACTAAAAATATACTAAGTGATATAATTTATCCGTTACAAAAGATATACAAAAACTCTTCAAAATCCTGTTACTCAAAAACACTACAATTAATAAACATTCAATGTAATAAATTCATGTCATGAATGATTATCAAAATTCTCATAATAACTCGCAGCGGACGGACATCTTGATGCTAATATGTCCAGAAGATCTTTATGGGAGCTTGAATAAGTGGCCGTGGTAGGCGAAGGCAAATTTTGAAGACCTATATCACGTAATAAATGATTTGGTTTGGGATTATTTATTGTAACTCCCTGAAACAATGCTTCATCCCATCTGTAACCTCTAAAATAATGCCTTGGATTTTTCTTTTCAATTGTCTTTTACTCGTTTCCGAATGTAAATTTCGTAAAGCGGCAGCGACAAAATCTCCGAAAATTTGCTGGTTCGTCTCCATTAGAGCCCTGTTAAGTAGCTCATCTTCTTTATTTGATGTTTGTTTTTTACCTTTGCCCTTTTGGGGCGTACGAGATGTGCTTGATGCACCAATTGTTGGGCTCATTGGCTCTGTTGTTTCAGGAGTAGCATCCGGGGAATCGGTTTTACTTTGTGTGTCATCCAATTCCTATAATAAAAAAAAAATGTTCTTATACTTTTTTTCATAATTTGCAGACGCCTAATTCAAGCAGAGAATGGCAAAAGTGTGCGCGGAAATTCCAATACACACGGAATTTTCCAAACTGCATTGGAGCTTTAGATGGAAAACATATTGTCATATAGGCCCCAAAAAATAGTGACAGTCACTATTTCAATTACAAGAGCACTCACAGTATTGTTTTGATGGCTTTAGTAGATAGCAACTATAAATTCCTTTACATTGATGTTGGCTGCAACGGTCGTGTATCTGATGGAGGCGTATTTACAAATTGTACATTATCGAAAGCATTGGAAGACAATCGTTTAGACATTCCTCCTGCAAGAACACTCCAAGGGAGAACTAAACAAGTATCGTTTGTGATAGTAGCTGATGATGCCTTCGCAATGAAACCCTATATCATGAAACCTTATGTATTTAGAAACCAACCAGGCCCAAATCGTGTGTTCAACTATAGACTCTCAAGAGCAAGAAGAGTAGTCGAAAATGCATTTGGACACATTGCAAACAGATTTCGAATTTTGAGAAAACCTATAGAACTGTCCTGAAAAAGTAATGAAAATCGTTACGGCCATATGTGTTCTGCACAATTTCCTTCTAACGCGAAATACTAAACAAATATATGCAGATCCAGGCAGCTTTAACTGCGAATCTGACGAAGGTATTGTTGTTAATGGTAACTGGCGACAGGAAGGGATGCCTTCTGGAACATTGTTTCCATTGCAGTCATTGCAAGCGCATAATTACAGCCAATATTGTAAAGATATACGAGCTCAATTCACGGAATATTTTTGTACGCCAATAGAAGTGCTTTGGCAATACAAATATATATAAAATAATATTGTATTATTGAAAATATAATTAAAAAATTATGCCAAATTTTAAAATGATATGTACTTACCAAACTTCCTTGGGTTTTATTGCACGTCATAGTTCCTACCAGAAATTTGAGTGCATTAAAAAACTCCCAATTGGAGGTAAACGCCACATCATCGACCCCATCTCCCGATTTTCTTTTCTTAATTTTTCTTATTTCGTTGTTCATTTGAGTTCTTAAATTATGGAGTTTTCTGATAACTTCATAACAAGGAGCACCAAAGTATCCTGCAATTTTTGCTGTACCAGCATTTTTTTTTTGTAGATAGAAGATGAGGTGTCCCACAATTCGGGACTCGCTTCAAATAATTAAATTAGTTTCTTTGTATTTACTTTAGTCCTCAAAGCAGATTGGTTCTTATTATTATTATTATTACTCATTTTATAATAATAATAAATGATACTGAATTTATAATAAATGATAATATCAATATCTGTTATTCTTGACTACTACGTAAATAAAAGTCTAAAGCACTCTTGCAACTAGTTTCAACTAGTTGGTACATCGACACCTTGTCTCGACACTTAGGAAATATCGTGTTCAGACCGAAGTGTATGTGATGTCTAGAGCGGTGTTGTGACATCAAGTGTACGAGTATAATCTAGTGACACGCTCTAGGTGGTGTCCATACACAGTCACTCAATATATAGATCTACTCTCGACATTTTAGTGTCTCGTGTAAACGTAGCATTAGAGCTATTGTTTCTAGAGTTAAAATTATTAAAATGTCCCCTATTATTATTATTATATCTGTTAGAGTTGCTAAAATTATTATTATTTCTAGAAGCATTTCTACCTCTGTTACTGCATGAAGTGCCCCGTCTAGTATTCCAACTACCTCGCATGTGAAACACTTCTGATGAGGCATTTGATTTTCGAATCGTTTCCTCATCTCTAGCTCCCACTATAGCATTAGATAAACTATTATAATTTCTAGCTTTTACAATTGCCTTAATTTGTTCGTTTGTTAGTCCATTAGTGCAAAAAAATTGCGGATATTTTTTCATTAACGACTGCTAAATCTCTTTCTAAACTATTTTCACCATCTGCTTGGGCTATTGTTAAATTCACCATTATTTCTTCAATCTTTTTACCAAACGTTTCAATAGATTTATTATTTTGTCTTAGATTATGAAGTTCGATAGATAAAGCCGATGCTGACATTTTAGTAATCAGCTTATCCTTAATATCCCTAATAAGTGCCTCACTAGAATCTTAGTTTTGTTTGCATCGATAATTAGTTTTATGGATAATTAAGTATTATCCATTAGTGGAATTAAGCTATCCACTATTTGTAAATTAAACTCTTTACCATTGTTTCAAGATTTTCGATTTCGTTAACCCTATCTTCAAGAATTTCTCTAACCTGTTTGATTAGTTTTTGAATTGATTCTACATAAGTTGTCTCTACACTATCGTGACCATTTTTCTTAAACTTATTTATATTATGTTCTACTTCATTCTTTATTCTGTTTAAATTGTCAAAATACTTTTAGTTTTATTTAAAACCTTACGCCTATCTATAGGATCTTTTTTGAGATTCTCTAATAATGTTGTGAGTTCTTCAAAAATTTTTACATACATAATTATTTCGATACAATATTATCTAAAATACATTTTGCACATTCCATTCTCCTAAATTCCTTTTACCATGTTTCCGTTTGAAAATCGTTTCATTGTCTATCTCACTTATAATGTTCGCATTTGTAATAATATCTAAAAACCTAAAAAAAAATAATTTAAACCTGATTAATAGCCACTGTTGATCTCGCTATTTCGGTTCCGATCTTCCTTTCTAGCTTCCTCTTGCTCTTTTTATAAAAGTAATAAAGGAATAATGCAAGCATAATTACGGCAATAATCTAATAGTAGCAAAAAACAATTCAAATGAGTATCAGTGTAAAGTTTATTTTACACAAGTTACGGTTCCTGGAATAAAGAAGTTATTATTTATAAATTATGCATTTAGAATTACGCAGTAGACCTTATGTCTAGACGCTATGCTTTGTTTAATTTAATACTTTTATTGTTTTATTTCTAGTTGCGCATTATTATTGTAATTTGATATCTAAGTAAATATCACGTATTAATTATTATATAAAGAAGAAATGTTGTTTGTAAAGTTAGTTATAGTTCTACAGTTCTATAGTAGTAGTTCTATAGTTACTCAAAATAATCGAAGTCAAACTTTGTAATTTCTGTATAAATAAATTTGTTAGTTCCAAGAGAAATATTTGTTTTTAAAAAACAAGTTTCGCAACAACGGAACATAACTGGCGCAGTCAGTAGGATTTCTCCAAGAGTGTGCGAATTAATTCAGAAGAATTTCGGGCGCTTTCCATTTTAATGGTTAATTGGTGAATCCTGCTCCCACAGAAAACAAAGAAGACTTCACGCAAGGGAGAACGAACAGGAATAGTCGTCTCTTATTTGCAAGTCCGAGGAACAAGAATAGTCCGAAGACTCAACCTACGGTGAGCCATCAATCAATGAAGAGATTTATGAAGTATACGTGAGTACATTATCCTATTATTATTATCCTTATTATCCTTGAAAGTTTATGGTGATATATTTAAATAATTAAAATAATTTATATATTGAAATAATTAAAAGATACTTTTAAATATTTTTAAAACGTAGAATATATAAGAAAATATTGTTGAAAAAATAAATAATTTAGAAATAAACGATACAATGGCTCAACCGAACTATCAATTAATTCGTTATCAAGCAGAAAATATTCCAAATTTTGATGGTAATTCTAAACAAATTAATTGATTCATTCAAAGTTGTGAAAATTTTATAAATAATCATAAAGATAGAACTAATTCGAATGCACCTATAAATGTTTGTTTATTTGATACTATTCTAAGTAAATTAACAGGCAGAGCAGCAGATTTAATTGCTAAGAACAATTAATAACTGCACAGTTAAACTAAACTTCCACTATTTATTTGAAAAATTCGCTTTAAAATCAATTACAGCTGTTTCGCTATCACTAGCATCGTCAGATTGACATATTGAAATTACATGTTGTTTGTTTGTAACTAGGTGCTTGATGTTGATAAGGAGTTAAGGCTAGACCAAGTAAGGAAGTAATAAGACATAACAATATTAAAGCCTAGATGTTATTAGCCCTAAGGGATTATCCTGGATGTATTTCCCTCTAAGATCAGTATAACTGTGCAATGATATAGAAAAACCAGGAAAAAACTATATCATGCTGATCTTTACAATAACTTAATATATTTATGTTATAATAATGTCTTATCTATGTATAAAATGAAGACTCAATCAAAGTAAACAGTTTAATAGTGGAGAACTTCCAAGATTTATTTGTTCATTAACTACTTTAAACTGTTGATCTGCTAGATGTCTTTTAATTTCAAGTTCTTCTAGAAAATCTAAATTTTGTTTTTTATCACAAATGTGTAGTATATGAATGTCATTGGTGTGTATAAGTGAGTTTGGATGTTCCAGTAGGTGTTTTGCATAGTTCGACTTATCTGGTTGTTGTAATCTATATGCTCTTAAGTGTTCATTAAATCTTACTTCAAAATTTCTTTGTGTTTGACCTATATATACCGCATTACATTTTGGACAATTAATTTTGTAAACACCAGATTTTTTTAATTTTGGTAGTTTTGTTTTTACATTTAACAATTTTGTTCCAATACTATTTTGTGTTTTAAATGATATTAATGTTGATGTTGCCGAAGATATTATTTTTGAAATTGCATTGGAAATATTTCCACAATATGTAATACTTTTATAGCTTTTAATTTCTTTAGTTTGTTTTGGATATATTAGTTCTAGTGACATTTTTTGTTCTTTCTTATTAATTAATTTATTTATCAAATGTATTGGATAGCCATTAGATGTAGCTATTTGTTTTATGATCTCAATTTCTTTATTAAAATTACTTTTGTTCATTGGAATCGAAAATGCTCTATGTATCATGGAATTATAAGCTGCTAATTTATGTGATAGTGGATGATTTGAATTATATGGTATGGTTACATCTGTTTGTGTAGGTTTTCTGTATATTGAATAATTTAATGAATACAAGAAGTTACATGAGAAAAGGTGTAAGGCATCCCAAAACATCTGGTTTAACCAAGAATGTCTTAAGAAGAATTTAATACCCAGTTATGTAAATATAAAATGTAATACTCAATCAAAAGAAGCACAAAAAGTAGTTAAAAAGGCACAAAGAATGTGGATTAAAGAGGAAAGTAGAAAATGGTTTAAAATTAGAGATTCTCTAGACATTTACATCAAAACTGTTCATTCAGAGTTAACTTATTCCATGCATTCAGTAGAATTTGACTGCTTAGATGATAAAATTAGAGAACAGGTTAGCATTTTGAAACATAATAAATATCAAAAACAATTAAGTAAATTAGAAAAATTAATAAATATACAATACAACACAACACATTATACACAACACAATAACACATTAAATACTCACATACCAGTACATTTTGCTCCTCGGTTCGCAAATCTATCAGACACTATTTTTTCAAATAATGAAAATACATTTTTAAGTAAAGGTTTAAAATATTGCATACCTCCTAAATTCACTAATAATATAAAAGAAATTTTAGCCACAGATTCTGAAATAGCTTTGAAAACTAAATCAAATAATTTTATTTATGAAAAAATGCAAATAGCAAATCTTATTAAAGATATAAAACCAAACAAATTTAAAAGTCAAAGTATTAAAAATGACATTTTAGCTTTAAAATCAATCAAAAATAAAGTAGATGAAAATAACCTAATTATAACAAAATCAGATAAGGGTAACTCAACAGTAATTTTAAAAAGAGAAGATTATAAATCTAAAGTGAATGATTTCATAATGTCAAGTAATGTCAAAATTCTAAAAAACGATCCTACACAGAAATTTTCTAACCAAATAAGAGAACATGTAAATCATTCAAATTACCTATTTAATGACTTCGATAAAAAATACCTAGTAAATAAAAATCCTCAATGTCCAGAATTATATGGAACAATTAAATTACATAAAGATTCAAAACCAATTAGACCGGTAGTTTCGTATGTTAACACTCCTAATACTAAAGTAGCTAAAAAATTAAATAGTATCCTAAACAATTATGGTTACACATCTAAATATTCAGTACAAAATTCATTAGATTTGATCAAAAAATTGAATAAATGTAATTTACAAAATAATACTAAATTAGTATCGTTTGACGTAACTAATATGTTCTCAAAAATACCTCCTAAAGAATGTATAGTTCTAGTTAAAAAGCTATTAGATGAAAGAAATATCCATCCAGGTATAATATCAGACATAATTGATCTATTTGATGTATGCATTAGTCAAAATTATTTTAATTTTGATAACAAAGTTTATATTCAAAATGAGGGTCTTCCCATGGGAAGTCCTATTTCTCCAATTTTGGCAAATATATTTATGGATAATTTAGAAAACAAAATCTTTAATTCTAGTTATAAAAACAATATTGTATTTTTGGTATAGATATGTTGATGATGTGTTAGCAGGTTTTGTAGGTAGCGAACGGCAGTTAGATATATTTTTTAATTATATTAATACCTTGCATCCTAAAATTAATTTTACTTTAGAAGTTGAAGAAAATAATTCAATTAATGTTCTAGATTTAAGAATTGAAAAAGTTAATAATTCATTAAATTATTCAATATACAGAAAACCTACACAAACAGATGTAACCATACCATATAATTCAAATCATCCACTATCACATAAATTAGCAGCTTATAATTCCATGATACATAGAGCATTTTCGATTCCAATGAACAAAAGTAATTTTAATAAAGAAATTGAGATCATAAAACAAATAGCTACATCTAATGGCTATCCAATACATTTGATAAATAAATTAATTAATAAGAAAGAACAAAAAATGTCACTAGAACTAATATATCCAAAACAAACTAAAGAAATTAAAAGCTATAAAAGTATTACATATTGTGGAAATATTTCCAATGCAATTTCAAAAATAATATCTTCGGCAACATCAACATTAATATCATTTAAAACACAAAATAGTATTGGAACAAAATTGTTAAATGTAAAAACAAAACTACCAAAATTAAAAAAATCTGGTGTTTACAAAATTAATTGTCCAAAATGTAATGCGGTATATATAGGTCAAACACAAAGAAATTTTGAAGTAAGATTTAATGAACACTTAAGAGCATATAGATTACAACAACCAGATAAGTCGAACTATGCAAAACACCTACTGGAACATCCAAACTCACTTATACACACCAATGACATTCATATACTACACATTTGTGATAATTACAAGAACATATTGAAAGACTTAAGAAAATTTTTGAACGATTACGACAATCCAATTTAAAAGTACAATTAGATAAATCAGAATTTTTACACACTGAAATAGCATATTTAGGTCATGTAATTACTAAAGATGGAGTTTTACCAAATCCAGACAAAATTAAGGCAATTAAAGAATTTCCTATCCCTCAAAATCAAAAACAAGTTAAATCATTTTTAGGCTTGGCAGGTTATTACAGAAAATTTATAAATAATTTTGCTAAAATTGCTAAACCATTAACAAATTCATTAAAAAAAAATGCAAAAGTAGTTCATTCACCAGATTTTATAAATTCATTTAATCATTTAAAAGAAGTTTTAATCAATGCTCCAATTTTAAAATATCCTGATTTTTCAAAACCATTTATTTTAACTACAGATGCTTCAAATGTTGCATTAGGTGCTGTGTTATCTCAGGGAGACCCTCCTAATGATCACCCGGTAGCATATGCATCTAGAACTTTAAATAAAACAGAACAAAAATATTCAACTATAGAAAAAGAACTTTTAGGTATAGTCTGGGCCTGTAAAACTTATAGACATTATTTATATGGAAGGAAATTTATAATTCAAACAGATCATAAACCTTTAGTATGGTTATTTAATTTAAAAGAACCCAATTCAAACTTATTACGTTGGAGATTAAAATTAGAAGAATTTAATTATGAAATAAAGTACAAACCTGGTAAAAATAATATAGCTGACCCTCTAAGGCGTATTGAATTGCATGCACTTGAACTTGAAAATGAATCTAATGTAAATAACGCAGGAGACATTGACTTTGATATAGAAAAATTTTTACAAGATTTTAATAAAATGCAAAATATAAATGATGAAAATAATCCTTTAATAAATAATGAATGTATAAATGATACTGAAACTATTCACAGTGCTGATTCTTCAAACGAACAAAATTTTATGCTTAAAGACGAAATAATAAATCTTATCAAATTATAGTAAAGAAAGCACCTTATGATAATTTTGTAAAGCGAAGTTTTGAAAATTTTGATGGTAATAAAATCATAAAATTAACAATAGCTGATAATCCAAATAAAATATTACAATTTTTAAAAGAAAACTTAACCAAAAATACTTATTATATATATTATTTATCCCCTGAATTAAGGAATACTTTTCAAGAAGTTTGGAAAAAATATTTTAGTAAAATAAAACTTATAGAGTGTACAAAATTAATTAATAATGTTTTACCTGAAGAAAGAACCCAGTTAATTAAATATAAACATGAAGGAAAAACTAATCATCGCGGTATTAATGAAACTGTTCAATTTTTGAAAAAGAATTATTACTGGAAATCATTAAAACAAGATGTTAAGAATTATATAAATAATTGTGAAATTTGTCAAAAAACTAAGTATAATAGAATACCTATAAATGAACCTCTTATATTAACAGAAACTCCGTCAAAACCTTTTGAAATTATTCATATTGATACTTATAAAAGTGGAACTCATAAATTTTTAACTATTTTAGATAAATTTTCTAAATATGGTCAGGCATTGTCATATTTTGGTACAGCAATATCGGCTTGTCAACAACTAATACATTTTTTCACATTTTTCGGAATACCAAAACAAATAGTAGCTGATTGTGGTGGTGGATTTAAAAACGATGTTTTGAAAGAATTGTTAAATGTTCATAAAATAAAAATACATTTTACTACACCACATCATCATGAATCTAATTCCCCAGTAGAGAGATTCCATTCAACAATAACTGAACACTTAAGAATTTTAAAAGAAAAAGATAAAAATGCAGATATTGATTGTTTAATGCCTTATGCAATAATTGCTTATAATAGTACGATTCATTCATCCACAGGTTTTACTCCCTTTGAATTAGTGTCAGGTCATACAGAAAGTAAAGATCCTATGTCCATTTTACCTAGTGAAGCTTATACTCAATTTGTTAATGCTCATAAAATTCATACTCAAGCTTTATATTCATTAGTAAAAGAAAAAGAATCAAATAATAAACAAAAAGTTATAAATAAAGTAAATGAAAACAGAAAAGAGAAACCCCCTGCTATCGGATCAATTGTTTATAAAAAAGTTGAAAATAGAGGCAAACAGAAAAATAAATTTGAAGGTCCTTATACATTAACTAAAATTTTAGAACACGGAAAAATTGAAATTGAAAATATTAAAACTAAAAAGAAATTAATTGTGCATTTAAATGAAACTAAAATTATTCCAATTATTTCAGATTCATCATCGGATTCATCTTCCGAATCCAATTGATGCAAGCTAATGATGTCCTATTCCATGATGTTATTAATTATCCCGGAATACTTCCTTACAAATTAGGTACAACAAAATTAATTTCTTCCTATTGGTCATTTGTTCAAATTTATAACCTAACTCCAATTATATCCCAATTTTATGCAATTAAAGAAAATACAATTAATTTTTATAATAGTATTAAATCTCAAGAAGTATATGTGAAAGAATTTGAAAATTCATTTATTCCATTATTTACTTTACAGAATAAAATAGAAAAACAAATTTTTCAAATTAACCCATTGTTAATCGAAAATAATCATGTCATTTATAAAAGAGGAATATTTAATCCTTTAGGTTCACTAATAAAATGTATTACAGGAAATTTAGATCAAGATGATGCAGATAGAATAAATAATGAAATTGAACAAATAAAACTAAATCAAGATAAAATTAAAAATAAATCAATTAAACAATTAACTTTATTAAAAGAAACAATTAAACAATTTGAAATGATTACAAAAAATATTTCACATAATCAAAATATTTTAAAAGAAAAAATTGATTTAATAGAAAAGAATTTAATGCTATTTGAAAGAAAAACAGAAAGTAATTTACAAACATTTGTAATAATAAATCAAATAACTTTACTGTACCAAACAATTTATGATATCTTAGAAAAAATTGAAGTAGCTATTTCTTTTGCAAAAATTAATACGTTACATAATTCGATTATAAATCCAGTGGAGTTTTTAAAAGCAATTAAACAATGCGATTTACCAAAAAGTTTAACATTTCCATTTGATTTATCTACAGAAAATATTATTCAGTTAGAAAAATTAATAATTATAAAAAGTTTTTCATTAGGAGCCACAGTAACGTTTATTTTAGAAATTCCTATTGTTGAAAAAGAAATATATCACTATTATCAGTTATTTCCTATATTTGTTCCAACGAATGATTCCCAATATTACTTTTACCTTCCAAGAAAACCTTTCCTAGCACTCACGGACAATGACTATGTGTTTATGGACAAAATTTGTGAAAATATTATAAAAAGACAATATATTTGTGAAGAAAATCAAAAAACTGTAATTAAAAATAGTGCTCCTTGTGAAGTCGAACTTATAAACTTTAAAGACCCTTCAAATTGTGAACCTTATAAAATAAAAATTAGTGAAATTCAATATACTAAAATTCAAAAAGGAACATGGATTTTATCAACTCCTCAAGAAACGGTAGCCGAAGTAGAATGCGCAGAATCATTGAAGAAAATACCATTATTAGGAACATATCTTATCGAATTAAAACCAAATTGTTTAGTTAAAATTGATTCATTAGTATTTCAAGCAAATAAATATAGTAAAATAAACTTTTAAAAAATATCTTTACCAAGTATAAACGTAAATTCAAAATTTTCTTTAAAAAGTAATAATCAAACACATTTATCAATTAATTCTTTAAATTCAATTAACTTAAAAGAAACTCAAGAAATCAAACAACGAATAATGGAACAAAAAGAAGTATTAGAAGAAATAAATCAACCAGTATATTATACAAAATCAAGTTTTTGGACAATATTAATGTATTTAATAATTATTGGAATCATAAGTTATATAGTTTGGAAAAAATGCAAGAAAACAAGAATGAAGATAAAACAAGAAAATGAAGAATCAAGAAAAGAAGAAGTTTGTGTTGTATAGAACCATATCCTGGAGGATATGCTTCTTTCTGAGGAGGGAGGAGTTACGGTTCCTGGAATAAAGAAGTTATTATTTATAAATTACGCATTTAGAATTACGCAGTAGACCTTATGTCTAGACGCTATGCTTTGTTTAATTTAATACTTTTATTGTTTTATTTCTAGTTGCGCATTATTATTGTAATTTGATATCTAAGTAAATATCACGTATTAATTATTATATAAAGAAGAAATGTTGTTTGTAAAGTTAGTTATAGTTCTACAGTTCTATAGTAGTAGTTCTATAGTTACTCAAAATAATCGAAGTCAAACTTTGTAATTTCTGTATAAATAAATTTGTTAGTTCCAAGAGAAATATTTGTTTTTAAAAAACAAGTTTTGCAACAACGGAACATAACTCACATAGGTTGGATACATTGGAGTAGCAAAAAATATAGTTACATATGAATCACAAACACATTATTATAAAAATTAGCATTATTCCACAAGGACTTGACTTTATATTACACAAGAACTAGTTTCCTGTTTTCTTTTTTAGCAAATTTGTCGGTTAATATATCAAAGTTAAAGTCCTTTACAATAGGTTTGTTCCAACACATCAAGAAACCGTTCTTGGAACGGTGACGCGCATGTGCATTATTAAAAATGCGTTCCAAGCACGAAAGAACCGTTCAGTGAACGATAATTGTTTTGTTCCAACCCGATTTGGTATCGTTATGGAATCGGTTCAAGAACGATGATTTCGATACTCGACTGAACGCAGGTATCAACGGAACTGACTTGCGCAGTACACATCCATCCATGCATTAGTTTGATTTCCATGTGCTGGCTTTATTTGTTGTTTGTGTATTTTTGTCGAATTTTAATTTTGTGAAAGAACATTATCCAATATGAGTGATAACGAAGTGGAGGACATTTTTGATTCGGATCAAACCAGTGATAGTGACTTGGAACTGGAAATTATGATAAATGAGGAAAGAAATAAAAATGAAAATTATTTAGGTAAGAAAGAATCATGTTAACATTCTTTGTATTTAACGACTTGACATTAAAATTTATTTCAGAAGAGACAGTACCTCAATATTCTCAAGAAGTATTCTTTGAACATTTTAGATTATCTAGAAATACTGTTGAAAATATAGCTGAAAGGTATGAAACTAGTCCATATTATCATAGACAGATGGGTCAGTATGGAAACATTTCAGCTTTGCATCAGGTTTGTACTTCATTTAGTTGCCTAATACCCATCTACAGAGAATTAATTCTATTTTGTACTCAAGTGACGTTCTGTACTTTGTTCACTTTCAGGTGTTAATTTATTTATGGTATATTGGGCATCAAACTGCAAGTTTTAGAGATGTAGGCGATCGCTTTAATATAACAATTAGCTCAGTCAATACAGTTGTTAGACGTCTTACCTTATTTTTAAGCAATTTATCTCCACAAATCATAAGATGGCCAAATGCAAATGAGAAACATATTGCCGAAGTACATTTTAGAGATAATGGATTTCCCAATGTGATAGGTGCTATTGATGGATGTCACATTAAAATAGATAAGCCTGCAACTGATCCAGACTCATATATAAACCGAAAGGGATTTTATTCTCTACAGGTAGGTACAAATTTTATTTTAAAATATTTAAATAACTTGATTTTTAGTTACAGGCTGCTTGCAACCATCAAAGAAAAATTATAGATATATTTATTGGGTATCCCGGATCTGTCCATGATAGTAGGGTATTCAGGAATTCCCCTTAAGTAGAAACTTGGAAAAAAATGTGGCAGGTATTTTTTATTAGGGGACAGTGCCTATCCCTTGCAAAATAATTTATTGACGTCATATAAAGATAGGGGTAACTTAACCAGAAGACAAATCAATTATAACCTCAAACTATCAAAAAATAGATATGTTATTGAACACTGTTTTGGTATCTTAAAACAGAATTTCCGACAATTACCTACATCATATAAAGTTCAGAAATATATCATTTATTGCACATTTTATAAGAGCAGCTTGTGTGTTGCACAATATAGCTATAGACGATGAGTTTGTAGTAAATGTTGACCCAGAGATACCAAATTTTAATGTTATTGTAGATGAAGATGCAGGTGAAGATGAAGAATTTGAAATTGATGCAGGTGTTCTTGTAATTAGAGATAGGGTGGCTAACTCATTACCAATTTAAACATGTATAAATAATAACGTTTATTATAAAAAAATAAAATATATTCTTAATACAGTCTACAGTCTCTTTTTTTAAGTAAGTACTGTTATTTCCCAAATCAAAATAAACATATTTTTGAAACAAACTATATTATTATTTAACCAACAGCTAACTATTAAGTAAACAAAACAAAAACAACAAATTCTATCACATTAAAAGTTTAGGTACTAATAAATAAAAAAAATTATAAAAAAAAACAATACAAAAAAACTCTTATCACTAATATTAGGAACATTGCTGTACTGGCAGTTACACCTACTATTTCTTAAAATTTCATTCCGTTCCTCGAGTCATTTATTGCGAACTTTTATTTCCTTGAGTTTCTCACGTTCAATCTCTAGTTTTGCTTCATAATAAATTTTTCTATCCATTCTTATATGTTCAATATTCGTTAATCTTCTATTTCTTCTTCTGTTAGTTGTAAATGATGATGCACTTGGTACTTTAGCACTAAGTACTTTGGCTGTTGTTTCAGTACTATATTCTGTTTGTTCCCTAGGACTATCACTTTCTACTGTTCTTTCTACCTCAAAATTAATTTCTTTAGTTCTTTCATTTTCATCTAATGAATGATCGACTGTATCACTTGACAGAAGAATTTCTGGACTAATGTTCTTTTTTTTCCCAAATATTTCTTCCATTTCATTTTGGTATTCGAAATATTTGCGACCTCTACCTAAGTAGAAAAGAAAATGCATTAAAAATGTATATATGGTATTATTCAGAAATTGAATATTGTTAATAACTTAAATGGCTTATGTGCAGAAAAACAACTAGTCTTTACCTGTTTTATTCTGATTATCGACAAATTTTTTGTAATTTCTTTCCAATACCTTCCATCTATTTTGACAATTACTTGGAGTTACAATAATATTTAATGTTTGTAATTCGGCTGATATCTTCTGCCACATCATTTTTACACTTCTCATATTATAAGTGCCCACTTGTTTTTATATTTGGCGTAGCAATCGATCAACAATTTTGTATTGTTGACACTCCACTTGTAGTCCGCATTTATATTATGAACGGGGGTATTTGCTTCTATATTACTAATATTTGGGACTAACAAGTATTCTTGTAACTCTAAAAAATAGTTCAATTTATACATTGACCTTTTAGTTATAGTATAACATAATTTACCTCCTAAGACACTATTCATTTTTCCAGCTGTATATAATTTTTTTTGCTAAACAGTCATACAGAACAAAAACGTATGGTTATGTTTAATGTCAAACGAGTTCGTTATTAAACCGTTCCAACCATGATTGTTTTGGAACCGTGATTAGAACGGTAAACATTTGGCGCCTGCGTAAAATATCCTTCAGAACGATTTCAATAACGATTCTGGAACGATTACAAATTGTGTGTTGGAACGAACCTAATATCTTACTTCGAAAATAGCACTGCAAGGTTAGAAAACCACTCTTGTCCCATTGTACATCTGAGCCAATTGTTTATTCGACGCATTGCTGAAAATGATCTCTCATACGTCGCACTGTAAGATGGTAGAGTGAGGCTAATTTGAAAGAGCTTTTTGAAATGCGGATAGATATCACCTTGATCGAACACCAAATCTTTCAACACTTTCACTAGTTATGTCGTTCGGATCGTAGTTCTCTGCTTTGATGATACATTTCAGGATACCCATTTCTGCGAACAGCACAGTTTTGTTCTAACCTGGAACCATATACTTGTTAATAAACGATTCGGCACCGTTTTAATTGAGGCGAAGAAACTCTTCACTCGCAGTTGCCACATCCAACGCTTCACCAGTGAATTTTTTTTTTAGTTATTCAATCATGATTTTTAAAACATGTCTAAAATAAGCTTTGTTTCATGGTTTTCAGCATGGGATTCCTTTTCAACGTTTCTCGTTTGTCCAACAGTAAACAGTACAAAGTAACTATCCAGATGTTTTGAAACCATTCGTGGACGTTTTGGTGGATGTTGTGAAATGTTTTTTTCAATGGTCAGACTAGACGAAGAAGTGGTAGGCTGGTCTAAATTCAAAATATTCCCAGAGCAGAACAAATAGGTCATGAACTCGTGCAAACTCTTTTATTTCTTGCCACTTCTTAATTATGATTCCTCTAGCAGCCTTTGCACACATTGCTATGCAAGTATCTTCTCTTTAAAGTGCTTTGCTTAAAATATTGATGTCAGTGAGTATATCCAGGAAAAATATCAAGCATACAAGAAAGTCGATTGAAGTTATTGATACTAAAATGCCTTTGGCCTGGGAAGACTTTTGGTTCCTTAAATCTTTAGCTGTCTCATTTATAACGCTACAAATTGCCTTGAAATTTATGTGAACAGATAGTACAGGGGTGGCCCGACAAGTGCACCTTGTGTCACTCAGTTTGTGGAGTTCAAAAGCGCCTGGAGCCTTTATTTGAAGCTTTTCTTGAACAATCTTATAATCTGATTGAGTGTCGGGGTGCGAAAAAAACTCGTACAAAGCCTGCATCATATTGAAAACGTAGCAGCTGAAATCATTACTATGACAAGAATTTACGAGAACTAAATTTACTTTATGTGCTAAGCAGTGTACATAAGTAGCAAATGGATGGGTGTCCCTGCAGTCCATTATTTACTCCAGACATTACGCTTGCACCGTCATGTGACTGACCTATTAAGGTAGCATTAATTCCTACATCTTGAAGGTGGTGCAAAATAACATTTGCTAAAGATTCATCCTTACGGTCCAGAGACACATCTTTCATAGCCAGCAACCTCTCTTTTATCTCTGTTTTACATAAGTAACGAATGCAAATGCACAGTTGCTGAACTTCGTGAGATTTTGCTTCATAAACCATTAATGAAAAATATCCGAACTCATTTACCTCGGACACTATTTTTCTGACAACTTCTTTAGTAACAATGTCAAGGAGTTCGTTTTGATTGTCATGACTGGTTAGATTAAAATATTTTTCAAATTTTTTTTTAAATTTATCATTGTATTTAGAAAATATCTCACACAATTCTAAATAATTTCCCTTGTTCCCAGAGCTCTCAGATTCATGTCCACGCAATGCCATTCCTTGTCTAGCCAAATATAGTAAAAGATCTAAGTTTTTCTTAAAATAGTTCAGCATCTTTTTTTAAGCTATGTTCCAGCCAATCAAATAAATGCTCATTTGAGTGTTTAAAATCAGACTGTGGATATGAATGTAAAATTGGACGAGATGGCCCTGTCTCTATGTTTCCCAGGCCCAATGTGTGGCAGTCACCTTCTGATGAAAAATATTGTAAAATAGGTTGTTTCTTTACTCACTGCACTGCAGCCAGGTTGAGAGGAATGTGGTTCATTTGAGGCGTTTAAAGCAAAAATGTGGCCCAAGCCAAAAATATTTATTATGGAGAAATTCGCAAACGAAAATAATGGACATTTTTGAAGATTAATTACGAAATTATTAGAAGCGATTTTAAGAGTTTCTTAATTTATTGTAATTCAGTTAAATGGTGGGATATTAAACATAGCTTTTGAACAATTTTTTTTTGAAAAATAAGACTTTGTTGTGGCTTGGGCCACTTTTGCATAACCTTTTATTAAAGCAAAATAAATTATTTTTAGGTAAATAATAAGACATTTTTAAACAAAACTCAACTTAAACTCTTTTTAATCATTTTCTTCTTCCCCTTGATCTTTAAAAACATTCGGGTCTTCTTCAACACGTGCATTGTGGACCAGGATAAAATTCATGGTTTACTGGTGGAATATAATCAAGCAAAGATAACAAGTCCTGGTATTTCTTTTCTTGTATGGGCTTAGGTTCCTCAAACAGTTGAAGAAGTCTGGCCATTTCGTGGAAAGTTTGCTTGCCTCGTTTTTTTACATTAACTTCGTTAAATAAAACATTTTCGTTATTGGAATATTTATATTGGATAATTTCAGGTTTTGCTTTATCATACCGAAGCAGTTGTATTCGTAACCATTGTACTTTTTCTTCAACTTCCGTTTTTTTACGATTTGTTAATGCCTTTTCTAGTTCTTTCGTTGAGAAAAAATCGCTGTATGTCATAACTACCACTTTGAACGGATTTCTTTTCTTGGTTTCAAGAACCACTTGCACTTAATCATTGGGAACAAAAATATTTTTATAGTGTTTTTTGTTTTTTCAACTAGACCAAAGTCCTGATCGTTTGGAAGGTAGGAGTGACCAGAAACTAAAAATTTATGGTCAATGGTGTCAACTGTGTAGTCGCTGGATAATGCGATGTATGTACAAAGGGCAGACATTTTGAAATTTCTATTTTTACCACCGCACTGATCGCTGTACATTATTAACTTTCTTGTGGTAACAAAGTTCTTAATCTAGTGTGCAATACAAGAACCAATTTCCTGAGGACCCCGGGATGCAATACTCTCGTCCCACATGTACATGTGTACCATGCCAGTTTGAAGATGAACGTCCAAAGTTGCCTTTTGTAGTACGCAACTCCTGTTGAAATGATTGGCGTTGCCAAAGTTTTCATTAGGTCAAATGAAATTACTGTAAGATCATTGTCCGATTTTGCAGCTTCAGCATCGTTTCTCATGCCTTGTCTAGCAGCTTCCGCTCTTGTTCCGCTTTAATTGCCTCACATTCTTGGCCATCTGCCATAGCTGCTTTAATTTTAATGTTAAAAGCATCACATTTGCGACAACTATCGGATAATGGTGCGTGAAACTTCAAATTCATCTTTAAATATTTGACGAAAAACAAACAATGAAACGGGCTGTTCAGTATCATTTTTATACAAATTGTACATCTTGGTTACTCCTGTTACAAAAATCGAAATAAATACGGTAACTGGTGGAATGTGATAATTTTTTCCTAAATGGTTGGGGGTGAGCATTTTTGACAAAACCACTTTCACCACCAGCATTCACTATCACAAGCATCTGCCCTTTTGAAACTGGTTTATGTAGGCCCTCATTAGAACTATCAGCCCAGCTCTTTTGGTTTGTCTGGCATGAATGACTGTATGTTATATAAAAATCACAAAAAGGACAATATTGTCTTCAGTCTTCAAGATTTTTGGATTATTAAGCCCATGCATCATTCTAGCTGCAAAAACTTTGGTTTGAGAAGCTTTCATGAGATGACCCTGTTTCTAATGATCTAAAAGAAACATGGAACAATTTCCACAATGAATTAGTTCTTCTAAACAACCTGTCGATACCCCGACATGTTTTGCTTCCGCAAGCGCTTACTATTGATTTGCATGGATTTTGTGATTCCTCGGAATTAGGAACAATCCGAGACACGTACTGGCCATTATCCGAAAGAAATTTGGCTCGCATTACTGTTAGTAAATGTATAACTTGCTTAAGATACAATGTCAAAAACGTACAACCGCTTATGGGTAACCCACCTACTGCCAGGGTTATGCCGTCTAGTCCCTTTATAATTACAGGCGTGGACTACGCGGGGCCATTTCTAATTAAGGATAGAAAGGTTCGTGGATCTAAGACTTCAAAATGTTATATAGGTGTCTTTATTTGCTTCGCAACCAAAGCGATACACCTTGCAGTAATTTCGAATCCTAGGATTCGTTTATACAAGCCTTGCGCAGATTTATTTCAAGAAGAGGCAAGCCATACAAGATTTATTCTGATAATGGAAAAAAAATTGTTGGCGCACAGCGAGAATTGAGATCGATTTTAACCTCAAACCAATCATCTATTGAAATTACAAATTTCTTGTCATCTCAGTTTATAGAGTGGTCATTCATACCACCTTATTCACCACATTATGGGCGTTGGTATTGGACATACTTTTCAGATAGGACAGCAAATTACTAAATTTCAAAAAACAAATTGGCTTATCTTCAAGTCTTCCAACAGCGTCCATAAATATAATAAACAAATAAGCAAAATTGGAAATCATTAATGCACAGGACGGTGAAGCCGGTCCTGTTCTTTATAATGCAAAAAATTATCAATAGACTAATGTGATTTGAATAAAAAAGGTATGTAAAATGTTGAATCTGGAACCGTTAGCGAAACTGATACCGAAAACCGTTTACACTACCACTACACCAACACACACTTTTATATGTTTATATGCCTGACGCGCGTTTCGATAACCAAGTTATCTTCTTCAGAGACCGAAGGTTTCGGTAAAAAAGGTATGTATTTAATTAGTTCTAATAAAACTTTGAAACAATCATATATTTGCACTAAATGCATATTTGTGAAAAATTGATTTTTTATAACATTAATAATATTACAGTGAAGTGGTTTTTGTTTAACTACTATTAATTATTTGACTCTACAGCAAGTTTTAATAGCGTGGTTGAAGACTACGCTCTAAGATTTTTATGAACTTAAGATTTGTCAATAATTATGTTTTTAGCTTACGAAAAATATAATGTATAGCGGTTTACTGATCAATTATTATATTTTGTCTAAAAGTAATAGCTTACCTTGAACGATTATTGAAGACACGTGTTCGAAAGCACGCTTCTGATACATTTTATTAATTTTCAAATAGTATGTGTACAAATTGTGTGTGAATTGTGTAGAAAAGATTTTTTATTATAATTAAAGCATAATTAAATAACTTACAATGAAAAGAATAGAAAAAAGTCTACATACCAACAACCAAAAGGGGAAATTTTACAAAATGAGTACTTGAGGATTTGTTCAAACTCTTCCGACGACAGTATCAGTTGAAAAGGATATAAAATTGCTTGGCGATTCATTAAATAGTCTAGCTCAAGACGGAAATTGTGTTTTGTGTCATTTGTCAGAAGAAATGCGTTCGTTATTCAATTGCAAGCGAGGGACGCGTTCTTTGATTGGCCTCGTTCAAACAGATAAATAGTTAGCATCTATAAGGGGTGTCTTATGTACATTAGCATTAACAGTGAATCGGGGTCGGTTTTAACTGTAATAATAAAGGTGTCGTGTACGGTCGGTAATAGTGCAAGGTGACATGACGATAGACATGTTACAAGTTTACCTAATAGTGTTAACACTTCTTTACTCATCAAAATAAATACTAACCACACACAACACCTATACAAACGTCGAAGATGTCCTCTGTCGAAATCGTCTAAGCACGTTTTTGAAGCGATTTTTCCTCTTTTTGTTTGGTGTCACAAATGAGGAACATTCACCGTCTTCAATTAACTGCATTTCACAAACAATTTTTTAACGCTACTTAAACTAACACCTGTAGCCTACCACACGCTCCTGTACTTTTTCAAATCTGTCAACGGTTCCTTGTTTTTCGCTTCCTTTCTCATAAAATGAATAACACTATTTAAAACTTTTCCTTTGAAATTAACAGCTTCTAGAAGAGGCATTAGTTCTCCGTCGGTGGGATGTTGTTTAACGGAGACTATTAATGCATTAACGACATGAGTCACATTACGAGATGGACGTTGTGAATTAAGTGGTGATGACGGTATAGTCGAAGAAATAGGATACGGACTCGCAGCTTTAACGATCAAGTTGACCTATGCCCAGAAAAGAATATGCTTGTTGTCAAACCATTTGGTCACTATTACCTGACCGTCTTTACTTCTTCCATGGCTCCACGTCCTCTCTTTTTCATAACTGCATCTGATTCCACTGGACTCTCTCGTCGACCGTTGTGGCAAGAGGACGTGTTTCTCCCACGTAGAAGGGAACACGTGAATACATGAATTTCGCTTTTGTCCGGTTTTGTCAACGGGTAAATCGCTCTAGTGGGGTGATTTGTGCATGTGCTGTGTAACATCTAAGGGTAAGCTATCAATATCAGCTGCGTATATCACTATTGCCCTTACGGCTTATACACGATTTCGGTGCTGTATAACCAGATATTCAACATAAAGCCACTTATAACACCGGTTTCACCCATCGGGCCCCTCGACAGTAGTTGTTTACTTCGACTTTTTTAGCTAGCCAGTTAGCGATTCGCCCCCTGTGAAAATGAATCCTGTTCCCTCCACGCTCAGATCATACCTTGTCCAGATGAGGTCTGAGCACGGTCTTGGGGACCAGACCATTCCGGGTTTGGACTTCCTTATATCTGCCGGTCTCAATGGTGGCGACGACTTGGCTACAAGCCTCGAATCGTGGCTGTCGTCCGCCATTGGAAGACGCAACGGTAGACCTCCTAGTGGTGCCGTGCAATCAGCTACCCCCGAAGGGGGTGAGCCCCCTCATCAAACAAAACGAAAGCGCCAGAAAAAGCGTAGGCGCACGGCTAGGAACTATGGCATGTGCGGCACAGGCAGTAACCAGCGATCCGCAAATTACAAAAAAACGCAGGACCTTTACTGCCTGGGCCGCGCAGTGCTCATGGATAAAATCCTAGCGGGCAAACCACTTGATGAGCGGGACTTCCTCCCTGCTGTGGAAGGCGGGATTCTCGCCTTCGAATCCCCCTACGACTGCGAGCTAATTATAGGCCGATTACGATTGGATCCGCCTTGGAGCGCCTTATGCACCGCGCCTTGGCTGTCAGGCTTAAGACTGCTGTTTCCCTTGAGGCGAATCGACCGATCGACCAGTGGACATGGTTCGGCTGCTCGATGGAGCAGAGGCGTTCTTTGCCGGTAGGGGTATGCTACTCAACCTGGCGAAGTGCGCGGCCTTCTGCGTTGAGCGGAAGAACTGTGGCCTAGTGACGCGCTCCGTACCTCTGTTTAAGGTGGGGGGGTCATTCATCCCGGTTGCCGACGAGGTCAACTCGTTCATCTATCTAGGGCATGCATCCAACGCAACTGGGTAATTGAAGCCCAGCCTCTCCAACCATCCGCAGTGGCTCGGCCGTGTGGGTTGGGCGGCCCTCAAGCCAGACCAGAAGTTGGCTGTTTTGAAGGATTTCATGATTCCTAAGCTGATGTACGGGTTGCAGACCCCCAAGGTCACCGGTCAAAGTCCGCGGATCGGCTTATCAAGAAATTTGTTAAGTCGGCCCTACAATTGAACATCCATACGCCGGACCCTGCAATATATTGCAGGATGTACGACAGTGGTCTTGGGGTTCTGGAACTCAGACATCACGTTCCCCAGGTTTACCTTAGACGATTGACTAACCTCCTCGACAGGCGGAACGACCCGATTCTGGTTGCCACTCTCCAGACCTACATTTGTCGTCGGCAGTTTGAGAGGCACCAACAGCTTGCGGGAAGCATTCCTGACCACCAGTTGTGGTGAGAAAAGCTATCTGCCATGTGCACCCTTACAGGACTGGAGCAGGCGACTGAGGATCCAGCCCCGCGAGCCTGGATAGCTTAGCGAATTATCTGAATTATTGGAAAAATGTTGGTAAAATATGGAAATTTAAATGGACAATTTTTTTAGATATAAAATTAATATATATTATATACAACCAAGATTTTATAAAAAGAATTTTTTTAAATATATCCATTCCTTATTATATACTAATAAAAAAGCACAATGTTTTTGGAATTTTTTTAAATTTAGATTTTGAATTAAAATTAAAATAAAATGAAATATAAAACGTAAATATATGAAAAATGATAAAAATAATAAAAAAAGGCAAAACAATATAATGACAAAAATGAAAGTTATTACTTGTTGTTATATAATAGAATCGGGTTTTTAATGAGTTTTTTAATAAACCTGTTAGCAAGATCAGCATAATTTCGAAAAAATTGTCGGGCTGCTGTTAATGGTGAGGTGAAACGTTGTAAAAGAACCCCAAAGAAAACTCGGATTTAAGCACGAGTTCGTAATGTCTCTCTTGTGATCCCCAAATAATAACCGGTAGAGTCTGTCTAAAGTCCCCACCGTAAAGACCCATCGGTAAGGGTCTCTTGGTGATATTTTTAAAATATCGATCGACTGCCTCTTCGGCATTTTTGGGTGTCATAGAAAATGTATCCCATACCATCAGAACCACGTCATTAATGACAGCTTGGCTTCTTTCGACTTCTATTGCCCAACCGGGTATGGTATATTAATTGGCAGTGTGAATGCTCTATGTACTGTGGAACCGACGACCAATAAATTGGCTGCGATTCCAGTCCATGCAACCGTAATGGCGATTTTATGGAAATACTTACGTTTTACCAGCCCCTACAGGCCCATCAACATAAAATAAACGCTCATTTACATTATTATCGTCATCCTGATCTTGTATGTTGTTTACTTTACGAATGAGCTCTTGAGGAGTTGGCACGTCTATGATTTTCTCTATTACTTTTACAATTTTCAAAAAAACTCTTCTTTGAACTGATGATTGATAAATTGTTTACATTATTATTATCATTATCGTAGTCTATACCATATTCTTAATTAGGATTGCCATTAATACCATTATCAGCTTGGGACACGCAATTAACAGCACCATCTCCATTGTTGTCATTATTATATAATGGTCAAATGTTCTCGGTTTCTTTTATTTCAATTTCTCTGAGGTCTTTTTCCTCTGCACTTTTTAATGAAAGACGATCAAAATTAATAAAATCATCAATTATATATTTACAGAATTGCCGCCAAATTTCGTTATATTCTGTAAAGCCCTCGTCGCATTTTACGTGGGTGCTGTTTTTAGAACGGCCTCTCTCAAAACACGTTCAAATTCATCGATGTCGCTCCTCTGGTTCGTGATTATAAAAATCTTAAAAAAACAGTTTCATGAGCCCCGGGACAGGACAAATATCAATCAAACATCCTATTAGCTTACTTACTTGGCGCCTGGCTTGCCATCTGCCTTCTTTATTATTACATGTATAATGTTCTGGGATTTCCGGATATAAGTAAGCTCGAGCGACAACTTCGTGCGTATTTAAAAAGAAGTAAGCTTCCAACTTTGAACGTAATTGCAAAGGCCTTTCTGTGTTTTATCGACTTCTTCTAATTCATCGTTTATTATTGTTCTTTTACCCAACAGGTGTACAGACAATGCCATCACTAAGTTGTGGTATTTAATATGTGGGATAGTATATAATAAACACTTTTTACACAAGACATAACTATATTTACTATAAATTAAATCTGAGTACAACACTTTATAAATAAATTAAATAATGCTATATTAGCAGTACAGTGAACTTGATCGTGAATATCATATATTGAACCCGTCGGTCGTCCGAGCATTGTTATGTATTTATGTTTATCTTTTGTTTATTCGACCTTAGTTAAAGACACGATACGACATTGAACGTGCCATACTATAAACAAACTACGGTGGTCTAGGCCATCGGTATTTTTTTTTATTTGACAATTTAATTAAGTATATAAAATATACGGGGTGTTCACATCACACCTTCCCCCTCAAGAGATTTCCTTCCCGAAGGATATCTAGGATATAATCCCTAATACAATCAAGTGTTTGTTTTATTTGAAGTCTATTGTAACGTTAATACATAACATCGATAGATTGTTTGTCATAAATAATTCCAAACAAATTCGTTTGTTTTCTTACTGTTTACGTACTACTACACTCGAAACGTATAAACATACCTAAAACATTTAAACAATTTACAAGTACGAAGAATAATAAAAAAAACTCTTGTTTTAACTCAACTTCCAAGTTTAATTGAACAAATTAGGTTTAAAATTACAATTACAGCTGTTTTGCTATATAAGTATTTATATAGCGCTATATAGCGAAAATGCTACAAACATCATTCTTGAAAAACTGTTAGGACTAATGTTAAGCACAAAAGATAACCTGGTGTATTGAAATGAACCTGATTCAGTACTATCGAAAGTGTACTTTCTAGAAGACTGTTCTAACGGGATTTGGTGAAAACCTGCCATTAGGTGACTGAAAACCACAAATCTTCTTAATTGATCTAAAATCGAATCTATTCTGGGAAATTTATCTGTGATGATTTTTCTGAGATAGGTTCTATTATTCTTTGATCCAACAATTTCTGTACTTGACTATTCAGTTCTTTAGTTTGACACTGAGGTGTTCGGTAGTTTTTTATATAAACCGGCGTTCTATCTTTAACTGAAATTCTTTGCTCGTAAAAGTTATTGAATGAAACTAGCTCTTTTTCTCTTTAACAGCACATAAATAACAAAAAAAAATATTTATGTCACACTTTTTAAAAGAAAATAAATAGTTCCGGACTGTAATATAGCTAGGGACGTTGATTCCGCGATCTCCCTCTCGCAGTACGGATTAAAGTATTTGTTTTTTTTTGAAGAGATATATAATAAATAATGAAATTAAAATATAATGTATGAAAAATAAGAAGAAAGGTTTACTTTACGGCTTACCGGGCTAGGATGAAAGGTGCATCGTCCAATCCTGGCGAATCTTCCTTTAAAGCGCGCAATGCGAAGAAACTCAAAGGGGGTTTCTTTCCTTTTACATACGAAAAAAATTAACACATAGTGTGCCGGCTTCACAAAAGTTTTCGGTCAAGTCCCTATCGCGATTGAGCAATATGTTCTCTACCTTTTTCGATTCTGTCTTCCGAACAGCGACTATAGAAAAACCATGATTCTAAGTTTATCAATAGGACGGTCAAATAGGGAAATATAAAGGATTGGAAATAAGAAGGTCTAAGCAAACCTTTATCAAAATTAATTTAAAAAATAATGCAAATTATTCATCCGAATACCAAGGTTTACTTATTTATATGTATTTTATTTATTTAACAATAGGAATACAATATGGGACGAGTCCAAGAACAGTATTCTTTTTTCAATATACAAAAATAAGTAGATTATAGATTACAAACAAGAAGTTATGAATTATTATAAATTATAGAATCAATAAGTGCTAATAAATCGTACAGATTTTTACTAAATACTAAAAGTTAAATATGGCCCTCGTAGAACTTCTTTAAAATGGTACCAAAAATTGCCAAGGAAGAAGAAATATAAGATTTGTTAAATTTGCTATGGTGTTGTAGGATTTACAGCAGCGATACAGTGGAGAATTGTAATGATAATTAGTAGAGCTTTGATTGATGTTGTCTAATGTTATGAATTGGAACATTTATATTTATTAAGTTAACGATATCTACACAATCAATAAGATTGTTAAAAATTTTGAATATAAATTTTATATCATACAATTGTCTTCTATCCTCAAGTGATATCAAACGGAGATTTTTTTAATCATATAAAAACTGCTAGTTTGAGGATAAAATTTGAAGTTTAAATATTTTATAAACTTGTTTTAAATTATCTCTATTTTGTTAATGTATATATTATATAGAGGGTTCCAGATGACTGATCCAAAACAAAGTGAACTATTAACATACGCCATGTATAGCAAACGAATCGATTCTACCCTTTTAAAGCTTTTATAAGTTCTAAAAATATGAATCCAAGTACTTTATAGGTGCAAATATATTGGATATGTTGATCAAATAGCAGTTTACTATCAAAATAGATACCGATGACTTTAACCATGGGAACTCTGGTCAAGGACACGTTATCAAATATATAATTTGTCAAAATTATGTTTTTCTGGAAAAGGTGATTATATCACACTTTTTTAGGTTAAGGTAAAGACAATTGTGTTGATGTAAATATTAAATAAAACAGGTCCCAGGTGAGACCCTTGAGGGACTCCTGAGGTAACATCAGTAAAAGCAGATGAAAACATACCTATCTTGACAACTTGAGTTCTGTTACTGATATAAGAAGAAAACCCTCTGAGCAGATTTCCATGTATACCGACTTCAGCAAGTTTCATTATTAGGATATTGTGATCGATTTTATCGAATGCCTTGCTAAAATCGGTATAAATAGCATCGACTTGAAATCCTTTATTTATACTATTAAGTAAAAATTGTGAATAGTTAATTAAGTTGCTTCTACGGAACGTTTTTTCATAAAACCGTGCTGTTCTGAATTAATTATGTTTTTTAAACCGCTAGAAAGGTAATCACAAATAATTGATTCGAAAAGTTTAGCGATGATACACAATTTCGAAATTGGACGATAATTATCAACAATAAGCTTGTTACCGGATTTTAAAATTGGCACAATTAAGGTCGTTTTCCAAACATAAGGAAAGTAACCCTCCTTGAAGGATTTATTAAATAAAATATATAAGGGTTTAGATATTTCAAGAACGCATTTTCTTAAGAGACAAGTAGGAATATTGTCTATACCTGCTGCTTTGTCCGGAAAACTATTAATTTTGTCTATAATAATCGATATGGGTATCTGATAACTTGATATATAGTTATAATTGTTGTGATTGGTCCCCGCATAATTAGGGTTAGAATTTGTAGGTTTAAAAACAGAATTAATATAAGAAGAAAAAGTGCTACAAATTTTTTCGCCACATGTAATTATTTCTTTGGTATTTTTTTTTCTAAAGCTTTGTTTAGATTTTGCAAATTGCCAAATTTGTTTATAATCAGATAAAAATAGAATTCTCTATGCGTCTAATATAGCTCTTAAGGGCCCCATTCACGTTGAGATCGGTATCGATACGTGTATCGCGACAGGTGGCGATACATGTATCTAAGATTTGTATTCATGTGTCAACTGCTCCTACACGTTGTCACTGGTTCATTAACAAAATGGTGCCACCTGCCATACCTGCGCTTGTAGCAGTGGCAGTTGTTTTATCAGATGTTTTAAAGAAGAAAAAAAAAGAATATGGGCAAAGAAATGGTTATGTGAGAGAAACAAATATACAGTGGTTAATTTACTACAAGAATTAAAGGTCGACGAACCAAATAATTTCAAAATCTATTTACGAATGAATGACATGTTATTTAATAAGTTATTGAATATAGTAACACCAAAAATAGAAAAATATAGTCAAGGTCAATTAAATATTTAGAACGACCTCTAAGAAGCCTAAATGTAAGATAATCAATTTGGTTTTTATACTTTTTCCATTTTTTGTGAAACTTGTTCTTTTCCTTAACAACCTTGATTGTACCCATGCTAAACCAGTGGGGATATTTTAATTTACATTTAGCAAAATAAGGTATATGCCTAGAAATAATATTAATCAATATAGAGTAAAAACTATCAACACTACTTAGAGTATTCAACGTGCCTAATACGTCGTTCCAGTTAATGACATCAATATCTCTACTAGTATTAGTATAATTAGCTTTTTTATAATTTACTAAACTATTAAAATTTGTAAGTTTATTAAAATCTTACTTATTATGCATGGTGAACTCAAATTCTAGAGTATTATGAGATTTGTCTTCATTAACAAGAGGTGAAATAGAAATTTTAATATCACTAACTTGAAACTTATTATTTAGTACTAAATCCAAAGTATTATTGTAAAAATTGACAAAAAAGTTACATTGGGACAAACCGCAATACGAAAAAGAGTCTACAAATAAATTAGATTCCTGATCTGTAAAGTTTAAAGGAACACAACAACTGTAAATAGGGTCTAGAGACCAATTAATATTAGGTAGATTAAAATCTCCGCAGATCAGAAATGTATCATCTGGATTACATTGAACAATTTGGCCTAGTTTAGAACAAACAAAAAAGTGTTAGACAATAAGAGTCACCTGGACATATAAACACAACACACATGAAATTTTGAGTGATTACGCTCACTACACTATACACCCACAAGTCTTTAGCTTCAGAAGACCAATCTGCCCTAGCAGCGCTACAGAAGCTAGAATCCACAGCAAAGAGGACGCCACCACCATCTTTTTTTGCAGATAAAATAGTACTCTCTCGATCTCTTCTATAAACATTACATGACTCATAGAAGTACTCTGAAGAAGATATCTGACTATTTAACCATGTTTCGGTTAGACATATTATGTCAGAATTACAATTAAGTGAGTTTTTATATAAGAAATTGAGTTTAGTTTTTAAACCACGGACATTCTGTTATAAAACATGAGAAAAACAAAAATAAACGATAATTAAGATAAACGAAAAGAAATGGAAAATATTATGAATCTCAAAGTGGCTATGCGAAAGTAATATAATATAACTAATACTAATCCTACATAGAAATTTATAAAATAAACAAAAAGAGAAAAATAAAATGAAAATTAAATTAAATTAATTTCCGCGGGAATACAACAGTTATTATAAGTTAATTTATCACTTTTTAGTGCAAATATATATATTTTTATAAAAATTTAATTTACTCGCACACTTCTCATTCATACTAGCTTGAGTACCATCCTCTCAAACCCCTAGGGCTGATTTTCTGATATATCAGCTGGTTCGGTGTTTTGAGGGCTTTGCTGATTTCTCCAAGAGGAGTTATATCTGCTTTTTCCCTGATGCTGATTGACTTGAAAGGTCAGCACTCTTTCCTGACCTGTTACACCTTCGTCCGTGGCCACTAGCTTAGTGATGACCTCCTGAGGTGTGTTAAAGTTTCCTGCAGCTATTATGGTCTTTAAAGAACCGTTAACTGCATTCTGCATTATAGATTTGGTTATAGCCTCAGTGGTATATTTGTTGACTAAGGTGGCTGGCATTCCTTCAGCTATGTACGCTGCTTGAAGTACGTTTTGACGTAACGTACTGCCGTATTCTCATGGTTGGCTGCGTTAATCTGTAATAGTTCTAGGGCATCTGTAAATGCTTGCAATTTGCTCGCTTCACCATTGAACTCATTGGGTAAGATTTTGCTGGCTAAATTAAAACACTCATTCATACTAAGAGCCATATTTCTTTCGCTATCGCTATCACTACCCTCGTCTAACACTTCAATTTTTATTATTTGTCCTATAAATTTGGGTACGCTATATTTATATATATGAAACGACCGGATAACCTTGTCTCTTATTCTATCAAAAAGTTTCTCACACGATAAATGTTGATTATCAGCAAGTTGTTTAAAATTTTTATTAACTAAGGTAGCAAATGTGTTATATTGTAAAACTAAACTGTTTATTATTTCTATCCTAATTTTTTTGCCTTTCGAAACCTCCTTTTTAAGTACAAGTTTACTCTATTAATTTCTTCGTAACATATGTTCAATCTATTATATAACTGATTCCAAATTATAGACATTTAATAAGGTAAATTGTTTTACATATATAAGATAAAAATCATTTCACAAGAATAGAATGTTTACAAAAACTTATGGTTTGCGCTTAAGACGTTAGGGCTAGATCTCTTCTTAAACCTGAAGGGTTGCTGTAGATTGAGTGACTCTACTGTTGCTGGCTAGGTGCCTTAGAATGTTTCTCTTTATACTTCTACTGTGAGTTTTCCAGATATACCATATGAATTGACAAAGTAGTAATAATATATATTATAATGGTTTAATTTTTCTTTAATTTTTATGTTTAATTTATTTTAGTTTATTTGTTAATATCCCTCGTTGGTATTGTCAATTTATTATGATTTAAATTTAGTGATTATTATTATTTATAATTTTGTTTTGTTTTATTGGTTTGTCAAATGTTTTGATTGATTTTAATGATTAAATACTATTTAATTTTATATAAAGTTTACTTGTTCTTCTGTAATTCTATGGTTGGGCGCCTTATCAAAATTTTAACTAGCTCAGACTATTTGTTTTGAAATTTAAATTTAAAATCTGACTCTTATCAGGGTAGGATTCAAATTAAAATATTATTTAATAATTAACACGCAATAAATTTAATGTCAAATATTTCAAAAAAATTTTACAAAAACTGTTAATTGGTTTTCATATGTTTAGTACAAATAAATAAATGAATAGCCTTATATGAAAAGAATGAAGATGATACATACAAATAAAATTAATTTACAGTCACAAAATAACAAATACACAAATACTAAACCTTAACTATGACACGTACCTTTTATTATAAAGTTCGTTCTCTAAAAATTGCTACTGTCTAAATGGAATGGCACGAAAAATTCGGATCGGCTTCTCCTCGTCTGCCTTCGGAACAGTTATACCACAATATGGCGGCTAAGGACCAGTTACAGAAAGAATGCTCAAATTTAATCTTTCAAATTTTGTTGGAATCAGTTTCTGATTTGTCAAATTTATTACTTTGGTAAGTAATTTAATAATGGTTGATTATTTAACTGCATGTATTTTTAATTTTACATGTATTACTTTAACATAAACAGCTTTTAATTAATGCAAAAAATTTTCTTCTAGTTAGTAATCAATTAATACATACGATGTTAATTGCTCTGCTACCAAAATCAAAAGAGAGTGAATCATCGATTTTCCGGCCTTTTTATAGGCTTCCAGGAAAAATGACAAGTATGACATCAAAAAACGAAATTTCATTGTTTAAATGCAAAATTCTTGAATACGAAGGTAATGAAATTACAAAACTAATAGTATCTTTGTTAACTTATAGTGAGATCTCATCCTTATATTTACCAAAAAAAAATTTATTTTTTTAATTTTAAATAGATTTTTTCCTTGTAAATTTATTATTAAAAAAATAGGCTGTCATATTTTCTAGACTTTAAAATTTGAAATAAAACTATCAATTGTACTTAAAATTACTATAAATCAATTAAACTAATCCTATCTTAATTAAAAATTGCTATTTTTAAACCCTAACAACTATTATTTAAACTTTTAAAAGATTTTGTCATTTGTATCTCTTACACATTATATAAGATAAGAGTCTCTGTGTTAACAAAGATTAACATTTTAAAATTTATATAAACACCTTACTCACTTATCCTACATACATTTTGTTACATAAAATGTCCTTTGTTAATGTTTATAAACTAAATTTTTCAATAGTTTTTTTCACTGTGCACTCTTTAAGTGTTCTATTAAAAAAAATTATGTGATTAAGACCAACACTATTGATATGAGAATTAGTTTACTATATTTCACCACACCTACTACATGTTTTTAATTGTTCTTGTGTCTTTTTTTAGGTACTCATGATCTATTGGTATACTTGTTTGTACAATATCGAAGACTATAATTTGTCTTTTTATATTTTTGTAAATACTTCCTTTTTATAATATTAATTTAAATACTTTACTAACTAAAATTACATGTTGATTTCTTAAACATGTGAAAACCATTAATACTTTTGATTTTTATTTTCTTTTTATTGTTTCAGATTAAACTTAGAATTTTAAAAGAGAACTAGGACAAAAAAAAATTGTTATGTAAAAGTGTACTTATTATGGATTGGGAATATTTAATTGTTATAAAATAGCCAAATATGGATCCTAATCAATATAAAATGCCCATTACATTCTTTGTTTATTTTAAATGTATGTCTTGTGAAAATTATGAACTTGGAAACTTTAGATGTACAAAAGAAAAGGTAAATGCTGATTCTATAAAACTTATTAATATATCCTTTTATTGTAAATTATAAGGTAAGTTCTACTTATTAAATTTTTAAGTATTAGATATCTATCTCAATATATATATTGTAATAATTAAATATTCTATAATAGTATAATGAGCATTATCAACAGAAGTTGTTTAATATTAACTTAATCAAATAATTTTTATTATATTGTATTATTTTATTGTATATTTTGTGTATTTGTAAGAAAATTTTAAGTTGGAAATTATTTTATTATGTAATGTATCGATATTATATTTAGTACATAAATATGTTATTTAGAACTTAGTAGAAACTTCGCGAAAATTGATTATATAATGTGTAAAAAAAGAACAGATAATGTGTAAAAAGGAGACAGATATATTTTACTATATTTCATTCTGGAATGATCAATGATAGACGAAGTAAGAATGTCTTGTCATAAATAGGAAAGAATGAGATACACATATTTTCCCAGAAATGACTAATCTCTAGAACAAAAAACGAAGCTTCTAGAAGTTTGAAACTCATAAAAGACTGAACAGAGGTCGTTAAGGGAAGTTTATTATTGGAAGTCAAACAGAGAAGATCAGTGAGTGTGAACAGTCAGTTAAAAGGTGAACAAACAATTTTTAAAGTAGTTATAATAAAGTGACGTTAAAAATACAAAGTAAAACAATTATAAAGTAAAACAAAGTGCCAAAAGTGACATTGAAAACTAATCAAAAGTGAAATTAAAACATTTTCGGTTGATGTAAAAAAGAAGAGTACTTACTATTATTAATACAACTAAAGGAACTATAATCCATCAACACTAAAATTTGAGGAACAAACAAAGAACAATAATTACACAAGAAACTAATCGTCTAACAACACTTCAGTTTACCAAAATCGCAAATACCACGTATCACTTCGTTCGTCTCCGTTTTTCATAGATCACCTACAGATTTTTCCACCAATCATGAGACAGGACTTTACATATCAAGGTCAGATAAAATTGTAATTTTTTAAAAAAAATTTTGTAGTAGTTAGTTGAATTTTATAATTTAAAAAAAAAACAAAGGAATTTACTTGATATTTAATAATTAGTGTATCTGATAATCTTACTTGCCATTACATAAACAACATTGGTTAGTTTAACTTAATTCACATCAAGTAAGTTCTTTTATAATTACTAAAGGCCTCTTTTTAATATTTTTTCTAATTAGTTTCATTATTAAACTTTCAACATTACTGTTTTAATTTAACTATTTTATAATAAATTTATAATTATAATTAATCAATTTTATTCAAATACCTTCTACCTAATAACCCAATAGAAACTAGCATAACCAAACACCCCCTGAGAAAAAGATCTTGTTGCTATTAGTACATTTAAATAAGTAATATCAATCTAATAAATAAATCAATCAAATCAATAAACTTTCTCTCAAATCATAATATTCTTTACAATATATATACATATAATAATACATATACATATATATTACATATAGCAGCAATTTTGCTCCTACGTCCAATTTACTGCCTGTTCTTGCACGATTAAGTTGCTGCTTACCATGCCATTTTCCTGTAATTGCTGTTTCGATGCTGTGCCTCCCATTATTTCTTCTCGGCATCCAGTATTTCTTACAGGAACATCTTATTACTTCTTACCATTAGCGTGCAGGATCGCCATGTGGTATTTAATATGTGGGGTAGTATTAAAATGTTGAATCTAGTAGTGTAAACGGTTTTCGATATGTGGGGTAGTATGTAATAAACACTTTTTACACTAAAGACATTATAACTATATTTACTATGAATTAAATCTGACTAAAACACCTAATTACTATAAATAAATAAAATAATGCTATATCAGCAGCATAGTAAACTTGGTCGTGAATATCATATATTGAACCCGCCGTCCGAGCATTGTTATGTATTTATATTTATCTTTTTTTTATTCGACCTTAGTTAAAGACACCATACGACATTGAACGTGCCATACTATAAACAAACTACGGTGGTCTAGGCCATCGGTGTTTTCTACTTAACAATTTAATTAAGTATACAAAATATACGGGATGGTCACACCACAGAGTGGGCGCGATCGTGCATTTTATATTCAAATATTCTCCACATCGCTTCCATCGCACTTACATACCTATAATCTTGGTATTCTTTGATTTCGTCTGATGCCTTCTTACAATTCCATCTGTTGATTGCAATTGAGCATCCGCCTGAGTATTAATCTCATTATTACCGTCACTTGTTACGCGAAGGGTTATGGAAGCTGAGCCTTCTTATATATATTTGTGTAGATATTTCATTGAGTAGAGAGATCCTACCAATTCGATATTTATATGGCATTGATATTTGCTTAATAGATAAGCAATGTATGGTACAATCCTTTTGTTGGTAACCCTACATCCCAATGAATCTACGTAAATCGTTCTGCCATAATAAGGACGTTTATATTCCGGTTTCTTATTATCACCTTCATGAAGAGTTGTATGGAGCTTATAAGGTTTTGGATTAAACTTTTTACACGTCCCATTCAACATACATTTAGCCGACATATTTAATATTCCGCATGGTTCATGTACATGATATTCTTTTACTAAACTGTATAAAACTGGCTAAGTATGTCTATCTGGTATATATGCTAGTACAATTCGATCGACGGTATCAACATCCAACACTTTGTCATCGATATGCGTAGTTAAAACTATATGTGCATGCGGTAAACCTCTTTTTTGAAATTCGATGACGTAGTGGTAGTTTTTTATTACTCCGAAAATTTGTTTTTGCGTTAAGTCGTCCATTAATTAAAATAATTTGCATGGAACACTCTACAAAGTCAGGTCTGTTTTCCCATTTTTGTCTTTCACCAAGATTATCTATAATTTCGGGCCACCTCGGGTTACAAGTCATCGTAATAAACAAATCTGGCTTACCATGTCGGCCAATGACCGTCATAGCATCCAAATATTGTCTCTGACGATTACGTTCACTACCTTGAAACGAAGTGGGAAGTAAAATGATCCTTCGTCCAATCTCGTTCAAATGAAGTTCTTGGCGATGAGCGTTTAAACGTCGCAAAATCGTTTCACTGGCAACTCGAAATTTATCTTGGTTTTGTCTGAGGAACCATGCACCATGCGTCAACAATGAATTGTTGAAATAGTTTTCCACTACAATATAATGTGGAAAAACCATGTCGTATTTGCATACGGTACCTGTAATATTCATTGAAGGTTATTGTTTTAGGTCTATTATTGCGGTTTAATCTACTGTCTGTGTATCTGTATTCGCTATAGCAACCATTATCTCCTTCTGGAAATAACAGCGGATATACCATTGGGTCAGCTAAAGGTGAGAGGTTTTTGAGTTGGTGATGCCTTCTTTCTGGCTGAGACGCGGATGGGTTATGTGGATATAATACTAGATTACATTAAAGGGAGGCTCTTCCCCTTGAAAGACGGCAGCGATTTCGCTCCGACTTTCGGGCAAATTGTAGTTACACCGTTGATAGTTTATGTTACCTTGTGCAACGATACCCACTATTAACCTACGTTCAGTTTCGTCATCATCAATTAATCATTGACGTTCATCCAGCAACATTTCCTCTATCGTTTTTTATACACGAATAAATCTATTACATGCCCTTAATGCATCTTCTACTATTTTAAGAGTAGCCGGAGACACTCGAGCACGTAAAAAGTCATTACGATGCTCAAGAGCCTCTGCACTATCCAAAAAATAGTAGTGATTCAATGTGGGATTCCTCAAGTCTTGACTCGAAGGAATCCCACCAAGGATGTGATAAACTTGCCCGCAAACACTAAAAGTCCAGTGCCCTTGTGCTCCACGTAAGCCCATTGCAGGCTGGCTAGTTTTAAACGAAGCCATCGCAAAGAGGCTGATGATGGCACGTATTTCCTGCCTAAACTCTGCCGAGCTTAAGTACAAATTCCTAATAGAATTAGATCATTGACTTAAACGCGGCAGAGTATAAGCCCTATCTTTGCGGAAAAAAATAGAGCACCACAGTAAAGACACATCTCAGTCAGTAATCCCAATGGGTCTTCACCGAGATGCTCTATTTGTTCGTCCGTCCTAGTAATTGCAAATTTATGGGTAACACGTAACGGCACAACAGCATGTCTGCGACGTCTTTGTCCCCTCTGAATATCCTCACGTGGATTAACAGGTTCTGGAGGAGGCATTAGTTCTCCATCGGTAGGATGTTGTTCGACAGAGACTATTGATGCATTAACGACAGGAGTTACATTACGAGAAGTAAAGCTATTTTAATGAATTTGTACATATATAAATAATGTATATTATGTATATGTATGGCTATTACAAATTTTTGAAGCAATTATGGTCTTAAATTTATGTAATGTTTCACATAAACAAAGAGTAGAAAAAATAACTTTTATGTTAAAAGATAAATGCACCTAAATATCGGCAACACACAATACATTTATATTTTACCAAGATGACACGAGTATGGGAACAAAGGAAAATGAATATTTTGTATTACATAATTTGTAAATTCAAATGATAACTTTTAACAAAATTAAAAAGAAATTGGTTTATAATTTTTAAATGCATTGTTTAAATCATCCTTTTTATAAAACAGATAAAAAATGCACAATTTATATTTAAATCAAATTGTTATTAGTTAAAATTATTATTAATTTATATTTAAACATGAAAATTTATAAGTGAAATCATAAAAAACTCACCAAAAATAGTTTAAAACGACAAAATCACAATTTAACATACACTTTAAAACAAACTTTGACAACACTTTCATTCAAACGATCTAATGATGTTTATAAATGGCTTTGTTCATTTGTTATCGAATTGGCCAATAAAAATCGGATGTGCATTAAACATTCATTTTTAAATTCTCATTAAATCCTATAGGGGTATATAGAATTGATGGTAGATGTTATAAATGTAATTTAAGAAAAAAATGTAGTATGGGGGTACAACAAAAAAGTTGGTATACATAATTCTTTTATATTAAAATAGTAATGCCCCTAAATGTCGGCAACACACAATACATTTTTATTTCACCAATAAGAGACGAATATTGTAACAAAGGCAAATGAATTTGTAATATTACCTACATAATTTGTAAATTCAAAATACAATCAACTTTACATAAATATAAAAGAAATAATTTTTAAAATTTTATAGTTTAAATAACAATTTTCTTAATAAAAGCGTTCAAAAATGGAAAAATCTTATTTAAATCAAATTGTACTCAATAAAGATTATTCTTAGTTTATAGTTAAACATAAATTTTTATAAAAAATCCTTTAAAAAAAATTTCACGTAAATTTATTAAAATTTAAACCAAAGCAACACGTAAGATACTAATATTATTTGGTTATATTACATGTTTTTTAGTTTTAGTTGATAAGTAATGCCATTTTCATAAATTTTAACACAAATAAAAAATAATATATATCATTGGATGGCTATTAAGTATCTTTTATGAAATTATAATATTAATTGTACATAATTTACCACATAATCAAAGAGTAGATAAAATATTTTTTATATTAAAAGAGAAATGCCCCAAATATTAGCAACACACAATACATTTTTATTTTCACCAATAGGAGACAATATTGTAACAAAGAAAAATGAATTTTTAATATTATATAATTTGTTCATTTAAATACGATCAACCTTTAACTAAATATAAAAGAAATGATTTTAAAATTTTTTATTTAAATTAAATTGTACTTTTTTACGTAAATTTAACTAAAAAATCAAAAAATGATATTTATAAATTATACATTATCATATATATTATTATAGGTTACTAGTAATAGGAAATAAAATTTAATATTTCATAATTTGTTAATTCAAAATACGTTAAACTTTCAACTAACATGCTATTTAAAATGATTATTAATCTTAATTTATATTTAAACATTAAAATATATAAATAATATTAAAAAACACTTAACATCTAACGGCTTAATGGCGTCTAAAATTCCTTTGTTATACGCGATAGTAAAATTGCTTTGTTCTAGAAACTTCTTACCAACGGACCAACGCATGCGCATAACGCCTATAGGGGTATATGGAAATAATATGTTTATTGTAATACAGGGATACATCAAAAAGATGCTATACGTCAAAAAGACTTTATTTAACAAAAATTGAATACGAGGGAACATAAAAAAAATGTTAAACGTTAAAAAAACTTTATTTAGCAAAAATTGAGTACGAGGGTACATAAAAAAGTTGTTAAACGTTAAAAAAACTTTATTTAGCAAAAATTGAGTACGAGGGTACATCAAAAAGTTGTTAAACGTTAAAAAGACTTTGGTTTCTTAAATATGTACTGGAAATAAGTTATTCGAATTTAAAGAGACCGATGTATATTTTCTTTAAAAATTTCTAATGATTTAGCCCAAAATTTACAAATTTTTTTGTTAATGGAAATCAATGGAATAAAAAATGTTTTTAATATTATATTTTGGTTTTAAATCCAATTAAAAAATTATTTTTTAAAATTTTTGTTTAGTTCTTATTTTTAAACCAATAATTTTTTCAAAATCCTTGACCCCAAATACCCCTTTCTACAAATTTTCAGCAAAATCGTAGCATTTTTATTTTTAAACGATTTCCCCCCCGGACCTGATAAATTTTTTATTTTGGAAAAACTGATTATGAGGTATTGTAGAAATGCAAGTGTACCAAGAAAAAAATTAGGACACAATCCCCCACTCCCCCCCTTTAAATGACACTTGTTTTAAAAAATACAACTTTTTTCTTAAAATTTCTATCAAAAAACTTTTAAATACTTTTTTGTAAAGAATTTTAAGTCCTTTACATAGAAATTTTGAAAACTCATATCGAGATATAAACTAAGGTCAAAATTTCGAGAAAAAATTTTTTTGAAAATTTTTATTTTATGCCCATCGAAATTCTGGGCATCAACTCTATGGGAATCCATATATTTTTTTCAAAACTCCAAAATTTAGGCGCCACAAGTGGCGCTAAATTTTGAGGTTATGTCAAAATTTTTAGTAAATTTGTAATACCCAACATACGCCTATGCCTAACAACACCATCCAAATGCTCCATCATCAATTTGAGGTCATTCTTGGGGGGGTCAAAAGGGGGGTTCAGGAAAAAAATCTACCCTGTCAAGTAATGTTATCTTGGCAAACAGTGAGCGACACTGGTCGCTCTGAAGCGTGGCAGACAGAACCGGATCGTTCTGTCTCTCGATGAGGTTGGTTAGACGACGGAGTAAGACCTGGGGAACATTATGTCTGAGCTCCAGAACCCCAAGCCCACCGTCACGCATCCTCGCATATAATGCAGGGTCTGGCGTGTGGATGTTCAGATGGAGGACCGACGTTTGATAAGACGGTCCGCCGATCTGAGCACCTGCCCGGTGATCGGAGGGTTCTGGAGTCCATACATCATTTTCGGGATAACAAAATCCTCAACCACCGCCAAATTCTGATCTGGCTTGAGGGCTGACCGACTGACTCGACCGAGCCACTGCGGAAGGTTGGCTAGGGTGGGCTTTAATAAACCGGTTGCATTCGTGGTGTGCCCTAAATAATTGAAACTGTTGATATCATCAGCAACTGGTATGACATTCCCATCCAACCTAAACAGCGGCTCGGTGCACGTCACCAGGCCACTGCTCTTCCTCTCCACGCAGACGGCGACGCTCTTTGCCGGATTCAGCTGCATGCCTCTTCCAGCAAAGAACGACTCATGTCGAATCATGTCCACAGGTCGGTCGGCCATCAAGATCACGTCGTCAGCGAAACCTATCGCGGCAACGGACACCCCCTTCGCCACAGTGGCTGTGGGGCGGTGCCCGTTGACCCGCCAGATGAACTCGTCGACGACGCAATTGAACAGAAGTGGGCTAAGTGGATCCGCCTGCTTAACTCCACGCCGTATCGTGATAGGTGGGCAGATGTTCCTTGATCGATGTTGTGGATCCTTTAAGTGTGGTCATCACGTACTCTATAACCTCGTTTTCAACCACCACTCGATGAAGTGACCGTCTTATCGACAGAGTCGAACGCTTTCTTCACGACCAGCGCCACGACGGCATAAGGTTTGCGCGCCGCACGGCGGTGCCTGATGTGTGTCAACTATCGTAGCGTTGGCCAAGGTGCCGTCCACGTCTGTGAATCCTCGCTGGTTGTGGTTCAGGGAGATCGTCGTCTTAATCCTGGTGGACAGCACACGGTGCAACAGCCGCTCAAGTGCAGAATCGATTGTGATGGGTCTGTAGTTGGCTGGGTCCCCTTTCTTGTAAACAAGAACCGTGCGGGACTTCGAAAAACGCGGCAATTGCACACCGCGCATGAAGACGATCGAGAAAAACGCCGCCAGTAGGGTGTCAACTAGGGCCTTCACCTGCCGCACAGTCACTCCGTCGGCTCCCGGAGCCGAGTTATGCCAGCTGGCTTTGGCCGCACACACTTCATCCGAACTGAACGGGCGGAACAACCGGTGCTCAGTCGGTCGAGGGTCGGCGATGGACTCGTTATCCTCAGGAGAATCCGAGGCAAGGATGCCAGCGAAGAGATTATGGACAGCTTCGGGGGACGGCAGTGAGTCCGGTTCGTCGAGTGGTTTCCCTGCCAAGATGCGATCTACGAGCGATGAGCGACACAGGTGGTACAAGTCCTGCGTTTTTTTGTAGTCCGCGGATCTACTGCTACCACCTGTGTAACTCATCCCGTAGCTCTTGGCGGGTTACCTTCGGCGTTTACGGCGATTATTGTTCTTCGACTCACCGGTCGCACTTCCCTCCTCCGGAGTACTGCCAGGATTCTAAATTGGAGGTTAGCTCGTCCTTTGCGTGGAGGCCGGAGTAGGCTAATTCGTCCAAGCCGCGAATCGCCCCCTCCCCATTGCAGTGCTGTGACCTTATGGTATTGAGATAGTCAATTAGCATCTGCGGGGCGGGGGAGCTGGATGGGAGGGGTGATTCCTCCGGGCACGTTGCAGTGTGCGTGCCCTCCAGCTGCGAGATGTTAGCCGCGGCTTGGGTTTCGGTAACCCGTTTGTGGTGTCTCTTCGCTGGCATCCCTGACCCGTCTTGTTAGCCTTGGCTGAGGAGGATGCTGAAAGTCCATCGACGCGTGGGATGTGGGATCCGCCACAGTTGCCACAGGTGTTTGTGGCGAAGTAGGTGGGAGAGTACCAGGCTCAGCAAGCTGTGTTAGTTTTCGCTTGATAGAACTGAGCAACTCCTGGTACTCCGGTTTTTGGCGTCTATGGCGGATTTGGTTCTTCGTTAGGCCGGTGACTTTGGACAGCTCATTCCGAACCTGTGCCTTCGGCGGAAGACGAGCTTCCGCTTTAGCCATGTCCTGAAGAAGCTGTACCTCTGACCGGCCAGTCGTCTGCGCGCGTTGTTGGGCGCGCTGCGTCTGATGGACCTTATTTTCGTGCAGCCGCACAACGGAGAAGGTGGTAAACTTGGCGGGACAGTACAGGCATGTCAGCCTTTCACTGTTCCCGCAAGTCTTCCGGTGTTTATCGCGACCGCTTCGTGTGGTGTATGACTTATTACATTGGTGGCAGCGGTACAAACCGTCGCTACCGGGCCATGAGCTAGCCGTAGTTCTGGCGCTCCTGTTTGATACGGTGTCGGGCCACGGTGTATTCGACATGCTGCTGGAAGCACGGTTGGCGGGGGGAAGAGAATCTCTCCTCGCCTCGCTCGTGGATTGTGTTCTTCCCTTGCTGTGTGGCAGTGATCTCCTGCGTTCATCCATGATGGTCGTGAATGATGGTTGAGTGGTGGAGGGATATAAAGTAGATTGCTCCAAGTCCGATGGTCGACTCGGGACACTCCGGAACTAGTTGCAAGTTCCTGCTGAGTATTAACGGTAACGGAAACACTTTTCTCTCAGGAAGGTAACGAGTCCTAGGGAAATTTCCTAAGTACGTAACCTACAGCCGAAAATATTCTAAGTCCTTAAAATGGTGGAGGAGCAAAAGTAAAAATATAAACACTGAAGAAAAAAAAATTTTTCGATGTTTATAAATAGTAATGAGGCCCAGTTTGGGAACTCTTTTTATCAACCTTCGTTGTTAATGCGATGTTAATGAGATTATAATGTGTTTCCATGACAAAAATGAATATTTTAACAGAATTCACGTGTAATTTTTAAGTAATTTTTTGTCGTTTTACCTGTTAAATGATGATATTCCACGCTGGCTTTTACTACACGCATTCCTGGGTTTCGTGAGTCCCAGTCCTCGAACTGTGGACAATAGCGGGAAAGGAAAGAAGAGTGTTTTGAGTATGTGGAAAAGAAACCAAGAAGGGATAGAGAAGGAGTGAGTTAACATCTGGAATTTATGGACGACCTAGTTGTCATCCATAAATTAATTGACTAGTTCAAGTGAGCTCGTTAGCGCAGTCATGGCGATCGTTAGCAGGGGCGATCTATCCGTGATGGATAGTCGACGAAGAGATCTAAGGTTTTTCCGAGGTAATATACCTCTTGCCCCAATGACAATTGGTATTACCTCGAAAAATTTTTTCCCCATGTGTTGGAGTAGCTGCGCTTTTAGGGGCTCGTATTTTATCGTTTTTTCCTCAGCGGCGGCTGTCAAGCTTCTCCCATTCTCGTAGCGAACCGTGTAGTCTACTACAAGAATGCGCCCCTCGTTGTTTATAACAAGGTCAGGCTTGAGTCGTTCTCCAGTGCCGGTGAGGAAGGTGGGCTCTTTGAGTAATAAAGCGTTAGGATATTTACGGGCTTATTCAGACTCTATGATGTCACCAATTTCATTGTCTGTTAATAACGCGATCCTTAACCAACATACATCCGATTACAGCAATATATTAACCCATCCGCGACGCTGTTAGGCAAGTGGTAGATCTCTTTGACCGTCTGCCGTAATTCACGATCAAGATCTTTAAGCCTTATAAATGATGGAGGGTCATGTGTCAGCGTATAGCGGTATCTAGGGTAAATATACCGAAACATGAGGTCCTGTTTCTGGATGGGTTTGAGAGGTAACTTCTTTACTCTCTCAAAGCAGTTCAGAACATGCGTTCTTACCACTAGTGCCTCCATTCCAGGAGTTCAAGTCCAATCCGAGATACCTTATGGCTTCCTCCGGTCCTACGTACCTGACGATTTCCTCGTTGATAGTTCGGGATTTCTGAAAGCCCAAGATTTGCGCGTCGGAACGTATTCGAACGCGCAGCACTTGGCTATTGAGAGGTTCATGCCTAGGGATTTGAAGAAGTCTGCGGCGGTTGCCAGATCTTTCCTAGCTTGCTTTCTGTTGGAAGAGAGCAAAACTAGGTAATCTGCCAAGGCCAGACAGGAAATCTTCGCAGTCTCAACAGCAATTCCCGCATCCCTATCGTCATAGTGACATAGTAGGGGATCCACCATACAATTGAAAATCAGAGGGGAAAGAGGATCTCCTTGCTTGACTCCACGCAGGAGTCCGACTTCCACCTCTCCCTCGTTACACTTGACCTTGGTGGTGCATCCTTCATAAGACTTGCTTATGTACCTGGCGATGAAGGAGGGAACTCCGGCTCTTCGCAGTGCTGGTACTATCGCCTCGTGAGGGACAGTGGCAAAAACCTTGGAGATGTCCAAGATGGAGCAGAACCCTCCCGTTTCCTTCATGTTCTTCATCGTCTGCCGGAACACCACGATGTTGTTAGTCGTTTCCACCTCGTTAACGAAACCTTTTTGCCGCCAACCGAGGCTGATATTTTGACCCAGTGAGTCATTAATGACACTCATAAAGAGTCGGCTGAAAAGGACACCTACCGTAATAGGTCTCCAATTCGCTGCTTCCTTCGGGTCTTTCTCACCTTTAGGTAGGACGCAGTACTCACAATGTTTTCAAGACAGTACGACAAATAGACCCTTTCCTGAATTGGAAAACGACACAACTAATAACGGGACATGGAAACATTGGAGAGTACTATATAAGGTTTAGACTTAGGGAAACAAACGGACACTGCAACCATTGTGACAAACTAGAAGACGTGACGCATATAATAAACGACTGTACAATTACGCAACGAACAGACGCCAGACAAACCTTAAAAACACGACTTAGACAAAGACAACTACCTTATCCCCCTAAACAAATAGACACAACAGACAAAGAATTAATAAAATGGGTTAACGAGTGGGGAAATGACATGATACTTGACGATGACATGACAGACATGACAGAATTAGAGTAGCAGGGCAGAATGAAAATTCCAACTATGATTGTGTAACTGTAACTGTGTGAAATATTGTATATCTATGTTTTTTGTAAATTCTCGCAAGAGAGCAGGGTCTTCTTTCGCTGGTAATTTTTGGAGAGTGGTGATGGGATGGGTTTCATTGACAGGGGATTCGCTAGAATTTGGGCAGTTGTACAGGCCATAAGCCGAAAGGTAGGTGGGCCTTTGCCCCTTGGCATAAAACCTTTTCACTCTGTGTGGTGAACGCTTTAGCGAGGTTTATGCGGACCATCTCAAAAGTTTCCTGTAACTGTTGCAGCCTCTCGGTATACTGGGTGGCCTCAGTCTGGTCGATATCTTCGGTATCTTCTTGCCTCGGTGGTGGGGTGCGGTAAACAGCTTTCGGTACCTCCAATTCTCGTCCAACGTTTAGGAATGCTGGTGTATAACCGGTTGATTCTTGTCGGGCGGTATTAATAGCAAACAGTAATTCGGGTAAGTTCTGGTCCCATTTGCGGTAATCTTGGTCGCAAAACTGAGCTATCATGGTCTTGAGTGTCTTGTTGGCTCTTTCCACGGGGTTGGCCTGAGGGGTGTACGGCGTTGTCCTGCGGTGTGTGATTCCAAGCTCTTTCAGCATGTCGTCAAACAGGTGTCCCGTGAATTGAGTTCCATGATCAGTTAGAACCACCTTAGGGCAACCAAAGCGGGTAATAATGTCTTCATACAATGCTTGCGTGACGGCTTTAGCAGTGGCTTTACGTATTGGCCGACACTGTACCCATTTGGTGAAACGGTCCTGGAACACTACTAGGAAAGTATTTCCTACTAAATCTGTGCTGACACACTCCCAAGGATGATGGTTGTGGGAGGGTTGCATCTTTCCGGTAGGTTTCTTCTGAGAGGACTTGTATCTTTGGCAGGAATCACAGCTACGCACGTATTTGGTTATGTCACGGAACATATACTCACCTTGTTAACAAAACAATAGCGCAACGATTTTTCATTTATTTAAGTGCAAAAATTTATAACTATCTTCCGGAAATGTACAGAATATAGAAATGTAATCATAAGTCCGGAAGAAAGACGATCGCCGACGCTTGCTGCAGAATAGACATTTAAAGTTTATAAATTGTTTTGTAACCATTTTTATTACGCTTTTTTATAATCCGATCTTTACATTAAACATTGTTGTGTAAAATCATTATTTTTATAAAAGTCAAAAGGTAGTTGTTATAGTGTAATTTAAAAAAAAATCTTTTTTAAAATTTAAAAAGTGTGACAACAAACATATCTGGCGCTGCGAACAGGATCCTCGTACAGAAACCACACGTTTCCCGGTCAATTTTACTTGTTTGACGAGAGTCCACCCAACCTGGGATCAGAAGGAAGAGCATGCTGAGGAAATCTACAGTGATCATCCTTTTGTAAGTTTTTAATCCTTTTTATCCTTTATGAGCATTTTTAATGATATTTCGCTGGATAATTTACATTTACTTATTGAAAGAATTGATTTAAACGAATCCAATATTTCTAGTTCATCTATTTCTGATTTAAATATTAATAAAACAATCAAAATGCCAATGAGTAACAGTGATATCTCTAGCATTTGTGCTACTTTGCCTGAATTTTCTACTGGAGACAATCTCTCCACATTTATTAAATCAGCCGATAATTTAGTTAACTTTTTATCTAATCAAGGAATTACTCCTGCACAAGAATTTATAGTAAATTCAAATATTATGTCTCGTATTAAGGGAGAACCCCGAGATTTTTTAAATTATTCTAACAAAACTATCTGGACAGACATCCGACCGGCCTTATTAGCTAAGTACGGTGATCGACGTTCAGAAGATATTTTAGTCACTCAATTATCGACCACGGTGCAAAAATTTAATGAAACTTATGATCAGTATCATCAGAGAATTTCAAATTATTTAAATGATTTACTTCAACACATAATATTAAATGATAACCACGAAACTGTTAATTTTAAAACGCCTTACTTTAAAAACTTTTTGTTCCGGTATAAATGAACCCTATTGTGAATATTTGTCACATTTTCAAGTTACTTCTCTTGAAGAAGCCCAACAAAACCGAGTAGCTTCATCATCCAGACAAAATTCAAACAATTTTTCTCAAAATAATCCTAGAAATTCATCAAATAAATTTTCGACACAATCTAATAATAATCAACCACGTAATTTTAATTCTCAGGATAGGATAATCGTCCACGAAACATTTCACAACCAATAAATTCTTCATGGTCCCCTCGTAATTAACCGTAACCAAATTTTAATTTTAATAAAAATAATTTTCAAAATAGAAACGCTTTTCAACCTACAAATTATCGTAATAACGCTCCTAATTTCAATAGAGCCCCTCATACTGAAAATAGACCAAATGTTCAACAACATAATTCTACTCCTATGAGCGGTGTACAGACAATTCGTACACAAACTCAACCCATGAGTGTTTCTACTAGACGAACACATCATTTTAATATAAAGTCTTTAAATGACGAAGACGCTGAAAATCTCAACGAAGAGAATTTTCAGGATTTTCACGAGAACCTTCCCGAAGAACCCCCTGTATAAATATTAATAATATTCGAGATTACCCTCAATTACCCTATTTTGTTATGCCCAATTCTAAGTTAAAAGTTTTAATTGATTCAGGTGGTTCAAATATCGTAATTTCTCCCAGTGCCGCAAATTATTTTGACAAATCTCACATTTATCATAAACCTTTTATATTAACTTCTATGAAATTAACTCATAAATATAATTTGAATATAAACACACCCTTATTTAAAGAATATAACATAAATGAATTTTGTGATGCTCGAATTGCTGAATGGAGTGAAGATTTCGACATTTTACTTGGTAATTCTGACTTAGAACGATTTAACGCAATTTTAGATTACTCGACTAAGACATTGACCTTAAGAAAGCATAGGTATATTGTTAATTTAACCCATAACTGGCAATCTGAAATAACAAATGTTTTTAAAGAAATATTACGACCAAATCAAAAGTTGTAATTATTTTAGAGAAAATTTAGAGTCAACTGTTAAAGCTATTTTTTGTACTGAATTATTACAAGACATTGAGGACGAACAGAAACAAATAGAATGTATTAAAAAATATCATATTGACAATCATAACGGAATAGTAGAAACTTATAAACATTTAAGACACAAATTTCCAATTTTATTAATAAGTGTGAAATTTGTTTAAAAAATAAGTATGAAAGACATCCTTATAAACTTCCACAGTTAGGACCGCTTCTTCTATGGTTTTGGCAATACCCATGTGTCCTGCTGTCGGTGCGTCGTGCATTTCCTTCAACACACTGAGTCGTGTCGGCTTAGGGACACACAGTTTCCATGGGTCAGCTAGTTCTGGCTCTGTGAGGTCGTTAGAGTCCCAGAAATGACGGTATAAGCGCTCGTCTCGGATGCAGTAGTCGGGAAACGCCTCAGGATTCTGTTGGACTTCTGCTTTCTTCTTTTCGTACCACGAGCATCCTGTTAACGGCTCGACGGTTGCTATTCCTTCTGTAACTTCTCCGGTATCTTCTCTAGGATCTCTAGACAGGGCATCGGCGACTTTATTCAATCCTCCTCGTCGGATCTGACCTCAAAATCGTATTGTTGTAAGAACATACTCCAACGAGCAAGACGGCCTGCTGGGCTTTTGATGGAATGGAGCCAGCGGAGTGATTGGTGGTCCGTAATGACCGTAAAATGGTATCCTTCTAGATAGGGACGCATCTTTTCGATTCCCCATACGATGGCTAGACACTCCGGTCACGGAGTGGGCTTTTTCGGCGGATGTCAGGGACCTACTGGCGTATGCTATCACCTGTTCGCCATTGTCGCTGGTTTGGGTCAGAACTGCGCCGAGGCCTTGGTCTGAAGCGTCTGTCTGAAGTGTAAAGGGTCTATTGAAATCGGGACAGGCGAGGACTGGTGCTTCCGTTAGGCAGGTTTTGAGTTTTTCAAAAGCTTCGTCTTGTTCTGGCCTCCATTACCAACGGCGATTCTTCTTTAGCAGGCGGTGTAACGGGGCTGCTACTTCCGAAAAAGCTGGTACAAAACGTTTGTACCATGAGGCCATCCCCAAGAATCGTCTTAGGCCACGTACATTAGTTGGGGCTGTTAGTCCTACGATGGAGTCCACTTTCTCTGGATCGGTGCAGATTCCTTCGGATGTTACTAAGTGGCCGAGGTATTTGAGGGATCTTCTTCCAAACTCACATTTCTCTGGGTTAACACGTAGATTAGCGGCGCAAAGACGGCAAAACACTTCATGGAGATTAGCGAGGTGTTCCTCGAAAGTGCTTCCTAGCACTATGATATCATCCAAGTATGTGAAACAATACGGGTCCATCTCCGGTCCAATAATTCTATCCATCAGGCGCTGAAATGTAGCGGGAGCAGCATGAAGTCCAAAGGGCATAACACGGAATTGATATAGTCCTCTGCCGGGGACGGTAAATGCGGTGATTGGTTTGCTGTCTTCTGTGAGTGCCACTTGCCAGTATCCTTGTCGCAAGTCGATACTTGAAATATAGCGGGCTCTACGGAGTTTGTCTAGTACGGCGTTGATGAACGGCAACGGATAGGCATCCTTCTCGGAGACGGAGTTGACTTTCTGGAAATCGATGCAGAACCTTGGTTTGCCATCTTTCTTTCATACGATGACTACCGGCGAGCTCCATGGGCTCTCTGAGGGTTCTATAATTCCTTCTTCCAACATCCTATCTACTTCCGCGTTGATCACTTCCTGCATTCGGGGATTCTGAGGTCGATAACGTTGCTTTATCGGTTCCAGATTTAAAAGGCGGATCCGGTGCTCCAATAACGGTGTTACCCCTCGTATGTCCTCAAATGACGGTAATTCCTCTTGCAGGAAGGCTTCTAATCGGTCCTCTTCGGCTGGAGTCAATATTAGGGGTGGCCTAGATTCAGTGGTGCCAATGGGGAAACAAGGTACGGGCCTAGCATCCACAGTGACGGGACGGTTGTCCACCAAAACTTTTCCACTCCCTAACTCAAGGGAAAAATGTCTCTTTCGGAGAATGTCCATTCCTATGACCATGTCGGAGGATAATCCACGTAGATGGCCAAAAGTCTCCTCAAAACGGTGATTTCCAATCTGGATCTCCACCTGATATTTTTCCGGGACGCTTACGGTCTCTCCATTTGCCAACCTGGCCGAACTTGCAGTGGTTGAAGTTTTTGTCACTCCCAGTGTGCTCCACTGTCGGGCTCCGGCATCTATTAAGGCTTCTACGGTTCCACCTGGTATACGGACGGAGATATGCGGTCGGTTGTCTTCGTACGGTACGGTCAGTGAGGCGTCATCAGGGCTTTGCTGCACGGGCCTCGGTTCGTCGCAGCGCCCTATTAGTTTTCCGATCGTGGACACGGACAATCACGTGACATTACTCCTTCTCGTTTACATCTGGAGCAGAAGATCCGGGGAGCCTCTCTACATTGACTCCTAAAGTGTCCTGTCTGTCCGCATCGCCAACACTCTCGTGGGCTCTCGGCTGGCCTTCTCGTGTTTGGTCTCTGGTTTGCTGAATTCTGTCCATCCGTGTTTCTAGGGGGCGGCGTCGTGTTTGGGCAAAATGGTGGGATACGTGGTGTCACAGCGGGTGTCCGTGTGAGTTGGATCTCTGATCGTAACAACTCATATTCCCGGACGGCTTTGGCAAATCCCTGAATGTCGGAAAAATCGGTCCTACGAATCTGAAGTCGAAATTCCGGATGCAAATTGCGGTAGAGCCAGTTAAGTTCTTGCTCTGGGGTGATGCCTCCAAGTCGGCGAATTAATGTCTGTAGATCCGTGATGTAGGAGGCGCTATCTTCTTGTAAGCGGTGTGTTCGTCTACTGATAGCTACTTCCAGGTCGATACGGTAGTTAACCGGAAAGAAGAAGTCGTGGAAGGCGGTACAGAACTCTCTCCAATTTGTCCAATAGTTACGATTATTCCTAAACCATAATGCCGGCATTCCGTGCAGTAGTTCCGGCATTGCTTGCAAAACTCGATCGGCCGAAATTCCCTGAGATTCTCTGATTTCTTCTAATCTCTCTAGGAAGGCGGCTGGGTCGGCTTTTCCGTCAAAAGTGATATGCCAGTCTTTTACTCTTAGCGGCGAAATTATTGTGTTAGAAGACGGATCAGGTTGTGACGGGTGAGGCTAAATTCCGGCTAAAGTGCCTTGGAGTGCATTACTTACAGTGATGGTCGGGGCGGTTCCTAATTGGGTCGCGGCGGCCGTAGTAGTCACTGTAGTTGTGCGGCAGGTGGCGGCGGATGTTCCAACGGGGACGGGAGTCATTAGTGGTGGCGGTAGGGGTGTTGTTGTTTCAGGTTTACCTTCTCGGAGAAACTTAACCAGGCGTTTCCGCTTCTCATCTACAGTGCCAATGACTTCCAAATTGAATTTCGGTAGTTCTGCGTCCAATTCTTCTTTCCTTAACAAGTATACCCATCCTACGCGGGTATCACTAGAATCTCCTACTATACTCGGACTGGGCGGGTTGTGGGGTCCGGTAGACCCTGTACCGGTGGTTGTCGTATCGTTGGGTCCTATCCTTCTTTTTGACATTTTGGCGGTATTCGATCGTTGCACGTCTTACTCGGTTCACAGTCAGAACTTCACTCTCCGCAGGAGAGAATCTTTAAAACGGTCTCTTTTGTCGGTCAATAGGTGGGGGTATTCGCTTCTGCGCTCTCGGAAATCTATCTAACGAGGTGTCACACGGGGCTATGGCTTTCTTGATAGCCGAAGTTGACAATCGGTAAAAATAACAGGTCAGCGGATTTCCAACGGATTTGGTGTAGCACAAAACGGTCCCTACTCGGGTGCCAAATTTGTGACGTACTTTCGCGTCGCTATGTCTTCCTTGACACCTTAATGCAGGTTTCGGATTGCCTCGGGCGCCACCTTCGGTTTTAAGTGCCGAAGGACACTACTCGGGCAGCTTCAGTGAAGAAGAAATACTCCAGGGGTCTTTATGGTGTTGACCTACTTAAGTGGCGGCCAGAAGGGTAGGCTTTAATTACCCGGCTGGGTCGGATACCTGAAGTTTGGCGGCTATAACAATCACAATTGTAAAAATTGTGTAACGAATCTGTGTATCCTACATATATATTTATAAAGATTGGTTATAACCAAGGATACACAGATTCGTTACACAATTTTTTATAACCAATCTTTATAAATATATATGTAGGATACACAGATTCGTTACAGGTCGGGGTTTAACTGGGATGGTGGAGGTGTGCAATGAATGTTACGCAAAAGCTACCATGCTTCGGGTGAATGCTCAATGCGGGGTTATTCACGGCGGAGTGATATGCGAAAGCGGTTTTTACGAAAAGCGGGCAGTCTAATTACCAAGCGGATACTCTACATGCGGGGTACATACAAATTGCTACCAAACTCCTATGATAATAGGTTAGGTTCTATTCTTGGAGACTACGAAAACCCGGATTGCAATATTATTTATACGGAAAGTATCTTAGGATCGGTTTCTATTTCTCTCATGAACTTGGGAAGTACTCGTGATACCCACCTAGTACTTCCTCCTCCTTATTAGCGGGCTGATAAAGGTATAACTACCGTCGGAGACCCTCGTGATACCCACCTAGTGTCTCCGACGCACAAAAACTATTACGCAACTACCGGAGTACCTGTGATACCCACCCGGCACTCCGCCTTCCTTATCAGCGGGATAGCAAGGGCAAAAATACCTCACCTAAGATATCTTACTCGGAATACGGACTTACGTTTGTGTATATGAAGAATTGGGCCGGCAGAATAGAACCTGAAACTCTACAAATCTATAATAAAGCTTTTCTTACCCAAACGGAGCAATAGTTGTTCGTGGCAGCACTATAAACGGCTGGTAGCTAACTGACCTCTCTAATGATCTACTGATTTATATATTCAACAGATCTCCCACTCCTATCTAACGACTTGCGCAGAATTCCAATATCGGACTTATTTCCGTCTCCCCAATCTAAATAATTATTAAGTATTTCTTTCCGGTTCTCCTTAATTCGGCTCAGGACTGCACGTGGTTGCACTATTTAGTGTCGGTGAACAACTGGCCTGCTAACTGTTCTCAAATTCCTAACTAGCTATCGGTTCTCCCACTTCTAACTAGAAACATGCGCAAAACTACGATTCGCGGACTTAGAAAATTCCTAGTATCTCGATTTGCTTACCGGTTCTCTCGGCGATCGACTTCCCAAAAATTTTTCTCTTTTCGATCCGTTTAACCCAACCGTATCCCCTCTACTTAACTAATTAGCAGTTGCGCGTCGTTTCAACAAAATCCGGTTTTATTTTAATAAATAATACAGCGCGGAGTCGTTGGAATATACGGAACTAAACATAATTTAAGTAACTTCGTTACAGATGGTAAGTATTAATGTATGTTAGCCGCTACTTGGTCTAAATAATCAGAAAACAGTTACAGTAATAAATGTTATACTAATCAAGTAACAAAATAGTTATTAGAATTTTTGAAAAAATTAAATATAAATGGCATTTTCATGAGAAAAAATAACTTTTTATTCTAGATATGTGATGAAAAAATGAAAATTTTAAATGTTAATGCAAGATATCCTGGGAGCACACATGACTCATTTATTTGGAGAAACTCTAGAATAGAGCAGCTTCTAAGAACAATGCCCGAAGAACAATTTGAAAAGGGTCCTCATTGAAAGATGTTTTGGACTTCTGAAAAACAGGTTGCGTTGCCTCTTAAAAGATAGAGTGTTACATTATGCTCCCATCACAGTTGCAAAAATAGTTACAGCATGCACAATTCTGCACAATATTTGCATTGAAAATAATATCCAATTAATTGATGATGAGGAATTTCTTAATGAAGAGATACAAATGTATAAGGACGCCCTTGTAGAAGAGGTGGAAGGAAATAATTTAAATAATTTCCTTCAACGAGGCAGGCAAATTAGAAACTTTCTGGCCAGAACATATTTTTAATTTTTTTTTAAATAAACTAAAGTTACCACAATTAGTCTAGTTTTACTAGGTACCTATATGTAAAACTGTTATGATAAAACTAAATTCTGTCTGGCTCATGATAAGAAACATACACAAGTTTTTAAACACATTTTTTATTGAAATAAAAACAAAAGTTCTCTTAAAACTAGCAAAAACATTTCAGTCTAAATAATTTCCCCATAGAATTATAATCTATGATTATCATAGACATAGGTACATATGTTATCACCATAAAAAATAAACTAGGAACAATAAAATATAAACTTACTACACATACAAAGGGACATAATTGACATCTAGTCATTTTTTACCTATTAACTGACCTTGTTACTCATAAGTACTTTACATGATGCTAAAAAAAATAAAACTAATCTTAAAAGTAGCAAAAATATAACTGTCTAAATATTTTACTATAGATTGATAATCTATGATCATCACAGTCATATTATTTTATGTTATCACAATAAAAACTACATTTTAAAAACATGGAATAAATGATGAAAATGCCTTAAAGTTCGGTTTTTATACATTTAAGTTTTTCTTTTCTTATCTCTAATTCTTCTGCCTTTAGCTGCAGTTCTAGTTTTCTTAACTGCAGGTCTTCTTTTCTCATTTTCAAATTTTCTTCATGGATTTCCAATAACTTGTTGTTAAAGGTTTCCTGAATTTTATTGGAGTCTTCAGTCACTCTGACCAGCTCAAGAGCAACTTCATTTCTAGAAGTTTTAATTCTTTTTCTTGCCGTTCTCATAGGAGTGGCACTAGTGGTTCGCCAGGGAGGTCTGACTCTTTTGGATGTCTCAGATTCTGCAGGAGGTGTTTTAGTTATTGAAGGATCCATACTATCAATAGTAACTTCTTCATGCTCTACCAATTCTTGGGAATATTGGTGATCCCACATATTTGGCATACTGCTCTCAACTCCTAATTCTGGAATGTCTAATCCCTCAATAACCAATTTTCCACCTGAAACAAACAATAAAAGTTGGTTAAAATTAAATTATAATTAAGGTTAAAACTGAATTAAAATATTATATACTTACAGATCCACATTATATTATTTAGCTTACAAGTATTTGTGCTTTTTGCCTATTGTATTATATTTAACTATAATAATTTTATACGTCCTTTTTTATTTTGATTGTTATTATTATAGTATACAATTAAACAACTTACCAATAATTCCAATTATTTTTTCGTCACAATCATCAACGAGCTCCGCATTACTTGGACCTCCACCAGTTTTATTAGCCTCTTTTCTATTTTCAGAAACTTTTTTTCTTCTTGATTTAATGTCACCCCAAGTCTGAAAAAAGTAATTTGGGCATCAGCTTGTAAGTATAATAATCAAAGTATGAAAATTTTGGCTAACTTCTAATTGAAAATATTTCACATACATACCTTTCTCCATTCCTTCCAAGATTTCATCGCACCCGGAATAGCATTAAGCTTTTTAGCAACTTCCTGCCACAATAGAGATGAAGTAGAATTAGTAAAATGGTTCGTTTGCTTATTAGTAACCAATTCCGGGTGTTCCTCAAGGAATTCAATTAGAGTTTTTTTTTGAATTGGTGATATACACCTTTTAGCCATTTGTAGATAACGTAAATCTTAAGACGTAAATAATAATAATAAGAGATGTGAGGTTAAATCACTACGACAAATGTCAAATAAGTCAAGTAATAGGTTCGGAATATTGTAAAATACAGCGATACCAAAATGTGCCCAGCGGAATCGATTTAGCGTACCAAAAACGTATCGCTTTACGAGAATACCCGTCCAGACATTTGTCCATCATAATGTCCCAAAAAATGGGACCACAAACTGAACCCTGTGGGCAACCTTTGGTTAGGTTTTTGGTTTTTTTAGAGCCAGGACATCCAGAGCATGTATACCTGTCCTGACAGTAGCTTTAAAATGATTTTTGTAAATTTGTATGGGGCACTGTATCTCACGCAGTCTTTTGAAAAGTGCCGGCCACCAGAGATTGTCGAATGCTCCGGATATATCAATAAAGATATCCATCACATATTTTTTATTGTTACTATCAACAAGGTGTAGAGCTCTGTTAATAGCATCCTCTGTGCAGTTAGTTTTTCTATAGCCATATTGGTCAGGATGCATCATTCCCATGGTTTCTCTTATTTGTTGTAATCTGGAACATAGCAACTTCTCTTGAATTTTCCCTAAGATGTTCAGAAGGCATATTGGTCTGTATGATTTGGGTTGTTGGGGGTCTAGTTCCTCTCCTTTATTTATTATTACAACCTGAGACTGTTTAAAGATATTTGGAATTCTTCTTTCTGTCAGACATTTATTGTAGAGCTTGGTCAATACAGGTGCTATAAGATCCACAACAGCCTGAAAGACTTCAGCTTGAATTCCATCAGGCCTTGGGGCCTTTCTTCTTTTCATTTGTTTTACGCATTTAACAATCTCTGACTCTGTGAAAGGTTCCACAGGTCCGGCAAGTGCCCTATACTCTTGAGCCATCAGACTCCTTGTTGTTTTCTGTTGCTCAGTCTCATTTTCATGGGTATCCGACGGAAGTAAAACTTGCAGTAATTCCTCCGCGGATTCTTCCCATGTCTGTGTTAGCGTCCCATCTTGCCTCTCCAAGGAGGCAAGGGCACTTTATCTTTTTTGCAACAATTTTATAGGGCACTTCCCACATGTTGTTACGGTTTTTTTTTTCTCGTTCTCATTTCTAAAGCTTAAACTAAATAAGTTTGAAAACAAATTAAAATAAAATGTGTTTATAATTTTAATATTTCACGTCATTATTTAAAACCCCGGTAGATAAAATTCTAAAACTTCTATTTATATTGTTTATTTTATGTGTACTCGTTTTAAATTTGGAATAATATTGGTGAAGTCCGCATTGAATAAACTAATTATGCTTATCTTCAAAGTGGTATTTCTTCCTGCACAGAAGAGAAACAGTAATACAAATTTCGAATATTAATATAGGTATTTCGTTGATAAATGGGTAAGGTTTTTTTTATATAAATAAATTTTAGTAATGTTTACATTCTATTCGTGGTATCAGCTATTTGCAATTTGATGGCAAGTGACAGTGTTTGGGTATATACGAAGGTACGTTTGGCAATTAGGAACCACTACTTGTTCGTTTGAGTCGCTATAAATACTAGAACATCTAATTGTCGTTAAAAATATGTTTCATGGGCAGTACCAATAAATTTTAAATAGTTGAGACACCTGTTAATTTCCTGGAATTGACACCGACTCGCAGGAAATTGATGTGACGGTTTTTGAAGGGCATTCTTGGGTAGGAGAAAGACGTGGATGGTGTGGTTTGTAATCTTGGTAACAGTATATGATTTTAAATCATCTTTAATTGGGATATTTTCCTCGATTACTATTAAGCAGTTTGAGTTCTTGGGTAGTGTTATTTTGGTAGTGAAAACAACTCATTTCTGTATTCCGTTGGGATTTGGAAATCCACATCGCAGCCCCGTAGCCACGAGGTATTATCGTCTTGACTTTAACTTTTTACCATCAAGATTAAGTATATAATTAACCCTAGAAGTAAGATCCACTAAGATCCACCTGTTAACCTGCAAGGATATTTTCGTTGGATAATTTTTGCATTTGGTTCCTGGAAAAAAAAAACCTCTGATCAAGGGTATGTAAATCTTTCTATAAAGTAATGCACTAAGTATAAAATTATATTTCAATCTAATTATTTTGTTATTTCAAATATTATAATTTCTACTGTTTTGAAAAATAATATTAGTTTAGTTTTCATATTAAAAGATTAGTTAAAATAAAATTAAATTTAATTGAGTTAATCCAAGTACATACATATTATTATATATGTGTCGTGTAAATTAATTAGTTCAAATATTTCCTTTCTTTTGTTAAAAAAAAAAAAGATTATTAGTTTCGTTTTATAATAAAAGCTAAGTAAGATATACTTATAATGAAGTGAATTTTTGTTCTAAGTATATGCATTTTGTATACATGTATGTGTTATTATCATTTATTATTGTCATTTCCATTTTCAAGTAGTAATGAGTGAGCTAATTCCTTTATATTCTTTTAGGGTTTTTTTTTATCCCCTTCTACTGTATAATATTATTTTGTCTTGGAAATTTTGGGATGTACTTGGTACAATGTTCAGCAATACATATTTGGTCATCTAGTGGTATCAGCGACTGCTTGGAGACATCATACAAGAGGGTAGTTTTGCAGCTTCGATCATTTGCATGTCGGAAGGAGTTCACGCAAGTTTAAATATTTTTTTATGCTCTATTTTTTTTTATGATTAGGTGTAAAATCATTGAAGTTGATTTTGGACTGAGTTTATTTATTTTTGTTTTAAACTTTATTGCATTTATATGATCTTATTGTTTACTTATTATCACTAAAGTGATAGTTAGTTGTGTACCACTTTGGAATTGATTATATTTATTAAGTGCTTTAAATATTTCATATATACCTATATACGTTTTATTGCCTATATAGTATATAAAAATAATTTAAGGTTTTAAATCATTAACCAAGGTATTTACTTGCTGATGTAAGCACAAACTAGATTGGTAATCTGAGTGAACTAATAATTTAAACAATTCAGCGCATGCGCCTGAGCTCGAGCGACGCTTTTATTTTTTTTTTACGTAAATTATACCTCTAGTGACCTGCATTATTAATTTCGAGTATTGGTTATTAGTATTTTTTGTATTACTGTGTGGTGCTTTTCTTATATTTTCAAGTATTGATTATAGGAATCAATTTGATCGCATCAAAATTATTTTTTTTTATATTTTATTATTCTTTTTTTTTAACGTGTTGTCAATAAATGTAAAATTAGATTCTCGCGTATCATTGAAAAAAAAAATATTTAGTTGGTAAATTTCTAAGTATTAACACTTAAAGCGTTGTTGGGAAACAAATTTACCTGGCGCCCATATCTCATACTATATACATACTATTGACTCACTCCCACCTCCACTAGAGCTGGTCGGCAACGCTTATTGGTAGGTGACATTTTGGCGCCCAACGTGGGGCGTGAAATTCAATCGAATCTGATTATTTTGACACGTTAAAGTATTCTTTTTTTTTGTTCTATAGAACGATTTTTTTTATTTTAAATTTTCGTTAAATATATTATTGTCTTATTTTCTTTCTGATAAAAGTATTATTATTATGTCCCACTATAAAATGGAAGTCAATAGACTTAGTCAAGATGAATTGGTTTATGAACTTACTATCCGTGGAGTAGCAACTGGAACGGTGGATGAGATGCGTAAGAATTTGACGATGACCTTGCGATTGGAGAGAACTGGAGGAAGTTTTTCATACCCGAAGTATCCATATAAACCAGAAGAGGATATAGCAGCAGTTACAACGAAATTAGATGAATTGGAACCTTTAGTTGCCGATTTTAATGATTCTTGTAGTAGTGGAAATTTTAAAAAGCTTCAATCCAAGCTAAATCATGTACTCCATAGGGTGGACCATATTCCAGAAAGTAATATTACACGTCCAACCCTTCGAAGTAGAACTCTTACCATTTTGGATAATCTTCATCTGAAAGCTAATAACTTTGAAAGGCTCTCTAAGATTCCACCCCAGCTTACATTGTTACACTTTGATGCAAACACACCCGTTGGAAGTTCAACCCCTACGCACGATCAAGATTTGCAAGAATCTACCCCATTAGCTGTGACATCTAATATAAAACCAATTTATCCCAATAAATGGGATTGTAAATTTTCTGGTGATAAAAGGGGTTTGTCTCTAAGTGCATTTTTAGAAAAAGTTGAGGAATTAAGGGTAGCACGTCATGTGTCTAAAGAAGTTCTTCTTGAGTCAGGTATAGATTTATTTACGGGTAGAGCGTATCAGTTTTATTTAGCTTATAGAACAGAAGTGTCAAACTGGGATGAATTCATCTCACTTTTAAAGGAAGAATATTTACCTCCAAATTATAATGAAAAACTGTTAGATGAAATTCAAAAGCGTACTCAAGGTCCTGACGAGTCAATTGGTGTTTATTTAGCGGTGATGGCAGGTTATTTTAAACGCTTAACTTGCTCAGTTTCAGAAGATGTTAAACTTAAAATTTTAATGAGAAATATTTCACCATTTTACCAAACGCAACTAGCTCTCATTGAGGTTAAGTCTGTATCTCAATTACGTGAATTAGGTAGGAAACTAGAGGCAAGGAAGGATGCGGTAGAAAACTTTGTCCCTCCTAGAAAAGGTAATACTTTAGAACCAGATCTAGCGTACGTCGAGGTTAAGAGTAATATTGATAGTTGTCAGGTTTCTTCTTTTAGAGAATCTCAGTCGTCCAGTGAAAACTCAAAACCAGTTATTTGTTTTAGTTTCGCAGTTAAAGCTGCGAAATTTTGTTATCGTTGCAAACGAGAAGGTGTTACTGTTAAAACTTGTCCGCAATGCAATTCTCAGGGAAATGCCAACCGACATGCTTAGATGATCGGACTTCGCATGTCGTTATTCATCCGGTCAACAAATTAAAAATATTATTGGATTATGTTTTGGAGCATGCAGAAGGTGAAGAACGTCCTTATGTGACAGTAGAGGTATTGGGTAAATCTATCTTAGGTCTGTTGGATTCTGGCGCTTCTCGAACTATTATTGGCAATAAAGGTTTAGCAGTTATCCAGGAACTAGGATTAACAATAAATTGTAATCGTAAATCTTCTTGCTTGGTTGCTAACGGTACTCGTTGTGATTCTGTTGGAGTTGTACAGTTACCAGTCAATTTAATGGGAAAATTTCAACTTGTGGAGGCGGTCGTGGTACCTGAAGTCCCTCATCTATTAATCCTTGGTGTAGATTTTTGGCGAGATATGGGGGTAGTTCCTGATCTTAGGCAAAATTTTTGGTCTTTTAGTAGTGAACCAGTGATTGTAAATGAGGTATCTCATATGGTTAGTCAGACAATTTTAAGTCCGCTAGAAAAATCTCGACTTCAAGCCGTTGTTGGCCGTAATGTGGCACTGATGGGATCAGGTTTAGGATGTACTACAAAGGCCGAACACGTAATCGTAACAAACAGTCCTCCAATCAAACAGCGATACTATCGTGTAAATCCAGTGGTGCAACAGCAAATAAACCAGGAGTTGGATGAAATGTTAAAGCTTGGTGTTGTGGAACCATCCAACAGTCCGTGGTCATCTCCAATTCTTCTCGTGAAAAAGAAAGAGGGTGGGTTTCGCTTTTGTGTCGACTATAGGAAATTAAATGCCGTTACTGTTCGTGATAGTTATCCCATTCCCGTAGTATCAGACATTTTGGATAAACTGCGTGAAGCAAAATATGTTTCGAGCCTGGATGTCAAATCGGCATATTGGCAAGTGAAGATGGAAGAAAATTCAAAACAATACACTGCGTTCACGGTACCGAATAGAGGTTTGTTCCAATTTTGCAGATTACCCTTCGGGCTCCATAATGCTCCTGCTACCTGGCAAAGGTTGATAGATAATATATTGGGTCATGACTTGGAACCTCATGTGTTCGTGTACCTGGACGATGTCGTCATTGTTACTCAGACTTTTGAAAAGCATCTGTCAATTTTGGAGGAGGTATTTCGTAGACTTAGAGAGGCACAAATCACTGTCAGTATTGATAAATGTCAATTCTGCAGACCAGAAATGAAATATCTTGGGTATGTCGTAGATAGAAATGGCCTACATGTAGACCCTGATAAAGTAAAGGCAATGTTAGAATTGCCGGTTCCAACTAATGTCCCGGAAGTTCGAAGAATTATTGGAACATTCTCCTGGTACAGACGCTTTATACCTGATGCTTCAACAATATTGGCTCCTATTACAGCCCTTCTCAAGAAAAAGTCTAAATTCTTTTGGTCTGCTGAATGTGATAGTTCGTTCAAGAAAATCAAAGAATGTCTTGTTCGTGCTCCGATTTTAAGTTGTCCTGATTATGACAAACCATTCGTGGTGCAAACGGATGCTTCAGGCTACGGAATTGGTGCGTGTCTAACTCAACCCTGCGACGAAGGTGAAAAGGTCATCGCTTATTTAAGTCGGTCCCTGACACGTCAAGAACGAAACTTTTCGACTACTGAGCGTGAATGCCTCGCAGTTCTTTGGGCGGTTGAAAAATTAAGGCCGTATCTTGAAGGTATACCATTTACTGTGATCACGGATCACTATAGTTTACTTTGGCTTCAGAATCTCCAAAATCCAACTGGTCGTTTGGCCCGCTGGTCAGTAAGGTTGCAACAGTACAACTTCAAGATGGTGCATAGGAAAGGCAAAGAGTTGGTTGTACCAGACACTTTGAGCCGATCAGTTCCAGTCATCGACGTTATAACAAATAAAGATGTCGTATCATACCCAGTGGTAGATAAACATGATAATTGGAAAGTTGCAGCTAAGGAAGATAAATGGTACGCTATTATGTTGGAAAGAATAAGACGAAACCCTCAGGATTTTGGTAGATGGAGAGTAACCGAAGGATTGCTGTGGAAACATATACCTTCCGCTTATTCTAATCTAGAACCGGCTTCTGATTCGTGGAAATTGGTGGTTCCAAAGAACTGTCGTTTAAAGATAATCACGGAAGCTCACGAACCACCTACATCCGGACATCCAGGAGTATTTAAGACTTGTGCTCGAGTGAGCGAAAAGTATTATTGGCCAAAGGTAAGAGCAGATGTCGCGAAATTTGTAAAAAGGTGTAAGATATGTGCTCAACATAAAGTTTCACAAAATCAACCTACAGATAAAATTGTTTCTCATGCAGATGTACATAGACCTTGGGAAATGATTTCTCTCGATTTTCAAGGACCATTTCCCCGAAGTAAACAAGGAAACTCTTTTTACTTGTGGTTACCGATTTCTTAAGCAAATTTTGTCTCTTGTTTCCTTTAAGGACAGCTAAAGGTAGCAAAGTAGTAAAAATATTGGAACAAGATGTGTTTCTTCTCTTTGGGGTACCCAAAACGATTATATGTGACAATGGCTCTCAACTACGCGGTAAGGAATTTGCGACATTAGCGAAGAAATACAAATGTAATATAAAATTTACCTCCAACTATAATCCAAGAGCAAATCCCACTGAACGTCAGAACCGTACCATAAAAACTATGATTTCCATGTACGTGTCCCAAAATCACAAAACTTGGGACGAAAATATAAGTCAAATCGGTTGTGCAATTCGTACAGCAAAACATGAGGGAACCTATGTTACTCCATACTTTGCGAATTTTGGTCGTAATATGATGTTGTCAGGTGAAGACTACAGTAACAAGGAACTGTTAGAAATTGAAGATGGAAATCAGTTGGGTGGAGCGACTCGAAACGAGTTGTTTAAAGAAATGTTTGCCGACATGAAGGAGCGTCTTGAGATAGCTGGAAGGAAAAGTTGTAATAGGTATAACTTAAGGCGTCGTGACGTTGAATATCTGCCAAATCAGTTAGTATGGCGTAGAAATTACGTGTTATCTGATGCCTCTAAATTCTTTACAAAAAAATTAGCTCCGAAGTTTGTAGGTCCATTTCTTATTAAAAAAAAGATCTCTCCATGGAATTATGAATTGATGGATTCTAAGGGCATATCCAAGGGAATATGGAGTTCCAAGGACTTGAAGCCAGGTCCTGAGGATAATTTTAAAGAGTAAAACTAAGATCAAGAGAAATTTTCTGGGAAAATTTCTTGTAGCACAGGGGGAGTTGTTACGGTTTTTTTTTCTCGTTCTCATTTCTAAAGCTTAAACTAAATAAGTTTGAAAACAAATTAAAATAAAATGTGTTTATAATTTTAATATTTCACGTCATTATTTAAAACCCCGGTAGATAAAATTCTAAAACTTCTATTTATATTGTTTATTTTATGTGTACTCGTTTTAAATTTGGAATAATATTGGTGAAGTCCGCATTGAATAAACTAATTATGCTTATCTTCAAAGTGGTATTTCTTCCTGCACAGAAGAGAAACAGTAATACAAATTTCGAATATTAATATAGGTATTTCGTTGATAAATGGGTAAGGTTTTTTTTATATAAATAAATTTTAGTAATGTTTACATTCTATTCGTGGTATCAGCTATTTGCAATTTGATGGCAAGTGACAGTGTTTGGGTATATACGAAGGTACGTTTGGCAATTAGGAACCACTACTTGTTCGTTTGAGTCGCTATAAATACTAGAACATCTAATTGTCGTTAAAAATATGTTTCATGGGCAGTACCAATAAATTTTAAATAGTTGAGACACCTGTTAATTTCCTGGAATTGACACCGACTCGCAGGAAATTGATGTGACGGTTTTTGAAGGGCATTCTTGGGTAGGAGAAAGACGTGGATGGTGTTAAAATCAGGTGAAATATAGATCTCAACACCCTAGAGTCGTGCCGTGAAAGCATCGAAGGACCACTTGAATTGAGGTTCAAGGCCTAGTTACCCATACAAGTACGACTTGTAGAGGGATAACACCAATTAACATAAATTTTACACTTTATCAAATAATATATCAATGTAATTAAAAACAATGTCTTTTTGTACCTCTTTTTATTTAATAAATCACACAGATTAATACTAAAATAAGTGAGCGGTACAATTTTGATAAAAATGCATAATATTAAGTACGCAGAAGATAAGGTACAGGCACTAAAGTTTATAGTAAATATACATATACATAAAGAACACAAAATACTGTAGATATACATGAGCAACATAAAAGTCAATATAAATAATATCGATGATTTGACATAAATTGTTTAATATCTATAACACATGAGAAAATGTCACTTACGAGAGAACGAAAATAGGTGGCAACGAATAACGATAATAATCAGGAAATATATATAAATGTGGCAACAGCGTCCACATGAAGCTTGGCGGCAATAAGCCAACCGGTATCCAAAAGTTAATGTTTTTATTGAAATAATATTGAAGTTAATTGTTAACTTACAGTTGTACTTGGATGAAACTGAACACTTCACTATTAACATACATAATAAATTAGAAATAATAAAATATTTACGTAATAATAATTATTAGAAGAAAGATACTTTTTAAAAGTCAATGAGACGTTGTTCAGTCAAGAGCTGGATCGTTACTACTGATTGTGGTTGTTGGCACTTCACGCACCTGTTCGATTTGCGCATATGGGGCGCGGGTTATTTAAAACATTACTTTGTAAGAATTTTGAAAGGAAATTCTTACATGCTGGGGGGGGGCGGAAAGAAAAGAGAACCTATGAGGTACTGAACGAGATATCGATGAGGTGAACCTCAAAGGTTTTATTCCGAAAAAGGAAGAGGAGCAAGTTTAACAATGGGTCTAATAAATTCACCTTCGGCAGTTTTTAGACGAGCTGCACGAACTTTACCATCTTTCCCAGTGAGTAGTTCAATTATCCTGCCTAAAGGCCAGTTTAGAGGTGGGCGTTCTTCGGACCGTATAAGAACCAATTGATTTTCTTTAAGATTTTCCTTGGCATGTTGCCATTTGGGGCGATGCTGGAGTTGGTGCATATAGTCGGTTGACCATCGCTTCCAAAACTCTTGTTGGAGTTTGGAGCACAGTTTCCAAAGGGAAAGTCGATTTTGAGGAACTGACATTACTTCCTTTTCAGGATACGCAGTCAGAGGACGACCTATTAAAAAATGTCCTGGGGTTAACGGAAGAAGATCCTTGGGATCATCAGATAAAGGGAATAAAGGGCGACTATTAAGAATAGCTTCTACCTGGAATAATACAGTGGTTAACTCTTCAAAGGTTAAACAAGTATTGCCTACCACTTTGGTAAGGTGAGATTTTGCGCTCTTAACAGCAGCTTCCCAAATTCCTCCCCAATGTGGAGAACGGGGTGGTATGAACTTCCACGATATTTCGTTGGAAGATAAAAACTTATTTATTGAATTAAAATTTTCTGAAGATTGAAAGAACTGAGACAAATCTCGAAGTTGATTCCGGGCTCCAATGAAATTAGTTCCATTGTCGGAAAAAATAATTTGAGGATTACCCCTGCGACTCACAAATCGTTTGAGCGCAGCTATAAATGAGTCTGTGGTTAAGTCAGACACAAGTTCGAGGTGAACGGCTTTCGTAACCATACAGATAAATATTGCAAGATAAGATTTAAGCATTGGAGCTTTTCGTAACTTAGAAGACCTTGTAGAGATTGGTCCAGCAAAATCGACACCAACTTTAGCGAAAGGAGGACACTGTTGCACTCTAGCAATGGGCAATGGTGCCATAATTTGAGTAGCGAACTGTGCATTAAATCTGAAACAGGTGGTACACTTTTTGATTAAAGATTTTATTTTTCTTAAGCCATTTAAAGGCCAATATCTTTGTCGGAGGTTGCCGAGAACATTCTGAGAGCCAGCATGGCCTAACCTTAAATGTTCCCTTAGTATAAGTAAATTAACTACATGACTATCAGCGGGTAACAAAATCGGGTGTTTTTTGTCATAATTGACATCTGCCATTTGAAGTCGTCCTCCAATACGGAGCAAACCTGAATTATCCAAGAAAATATTGAGAGGTAACAGCTTCTTATTCTTAATGGGTTTGTTTAGTTTAAGAAGACTGATTTCAGGTCCAAAGTGGAAGCTTTGCAGTTGCTTCATAATAAAATCGTGAGCGGCTTCGAGCTCATTCAAGGTAAGGAGAGAAGTTTCATTAGACCTTTTAAGAAGTACATTTGCAAATCGAATAACAAAAGCAACAGATCTTTGTAAAGATTTAAAGTTAGAAAAGCGAGAAAAATACGAACACCAAAAGTTGGGTTCACTTACAAGAGAAGTTAGGACTACTTTTTTGCACTCGGGTAAATTTTCAACATATTCGAATGTATCGAGTGAATTGAAATCATCACCATCGCACAGAAAAGAAGGTCCTGAAAGCCAAAAGGAGCGACAATCGGAAGAAAATTTTCCTCTGGATAAAAGATCCGCAGGATTCAGCTTGGATTTAATGTGTCTCCACTTAGCATTTTTGCTATATTCCTGAATAGTACAAACACGTCTAGCGACAAATGGAGAAAAATCACTAGCTCTTCGCTTAACCCAACTAAGGGACACGAGCGAGTCAGTCCATAAATTTACGGAATCTAAATATATTACCTTTTCAAGCATCTGGTAAATTTGAAAGGAGAGTTTTGATAGAAGTTCCATGGCACAAAGCTCCAGCTTGGGAATTGTGAGTTTATTTTTCAATGGGTTTACTCGAGATTTAGCCGCAACAAGTCGAGAGGAAAAAGTATTGTCGGCATAAGTAGTTACAATGTATACACACCCGCCATAAGCAAGCTGAGATGCATCACAAAAACAATGCAATGAAATTGATAACTTTTCTTTGTCATCAAATAAATGTCGAGGAATGGATAGTTGAGAAATCTCTATCAGCATTTCTATAAATTTTTTCCAATCGGAAAGAATCTTCGGATCACTAATAGGGTCGTCCCACGAAAGTTGCGAACGCCAAATTAGCTGCATTATTAGTTTGCCTGAGACAATTAAGGGATTTACCATTCCAAGAGGATCGAAGACACTAGATATAATTGAGAGAACCTTGCGTTTGGTTAAAACTTCATTTTCTTGAACAGAGCTGCAGATAATTAGAGAATCGGAAACAGGGTTCCATTTAAGACCTAAGACTTTATTAGGAGCTTGATCAAAATTTAAATCGAGATCACAACTATCGTTAGATGAAATAGTACTTAGAAAACTTGAAGAATTGGATTGCCATTTATGAAGTTGGAACCCGTGTCTACCTAACACTGTATTTAATTCATCGTGAATGGCTAATAGTTCATTATGAAAATCAGTACCTGTCAGAATATCGTCCATGTAGGTTTGATGCAATAAGGCTTTTTGAGCCCTTGAAAAATCAGCATTTTTGAGGGCAATGTCTTTTAAAACCCGCGTTGCCAAGTACGGCGCACAGTTTTGACCAAAACTTAGAGAAGAAAGCTGAATACATGTAAAGTTTTTAGAAGAGTCGTCTCTCCACAAAATGTTTTGAAAATGTCTTTGGGAGGGATTGATACTGATATATCGGTACATCATTTTGATGTCCGCGCAAATTACAAACTTGAAGCATCTAAATCTACAAAGTATATCAAACAGGTTATCCTGTACCTGATAACCTTTTGAAGTGAGATCATTTAATGAATAGCCACTATCGGTTCGGGCCGAAAAATCCATGACCACACGCGTTTTGGTGGATGCGACACCTTCGCGAATTACAGCCCTGTGAGGAACGAAATAATTAAATTCAGAAAATTGGTGATTATATAAAGAGAACGGGATAATACGAGCATGATCCAGAGATAGATACTCTTGAATAACAGTTTTATAATCATTGAAGAGACTAGGGTTGACAGCAAACTTTTTCTCTAAAGAGAGAAACCTCTGGCGAGCCATGCAATAGGACTGTCCTAATTTTTTATTTGAGTTTTCATAAAAAGGCATATCTACCTGGTATTTACCAGTCGGCAGAATAACGGTACTACTTTTAAATTTATCTTCGACGAATTGTTCGTCAGAAAATTTCTTTTTGAGAATAGGGACTTCTTCAAGCTCCCAGAACCTTTCAATAGAATGATGAAGATCCAAGTCAGGATTCACTTGTTCCTCGCAAACGCTTAGGAACGTCGACACGAAATTATTGTAATGAGAGTGGACTGGAACCAAGTTCCGAGGAATCGGGCCGGCAACGACAAAACCTAGTTTGGTGTCCACAAATGAAGGTAAATTTTGTCCCAAGTTTATTACTGTGGGTTTGAGTAAATTAAAATAGAGATCAGCTCCAATTAACAAATCGATAGAGCTACTCTGGAAAAAATAAGGGTCAGCAAGTTCGATTCTCACTTCATTTGGTATCATTAATGCCCCAGGGGGAATAGAAATTTGAGGAAGATTGTTTGTTATTTTTTCAATAACTGAACAAGAAATTTGAAATACTTCGTTAGGAGATATTAAAGATTTTAGACGTAAATTGATAGTTTCCTCGCAATTAGTGCAAATATTATTACCTAGTCCGGTAATAGATAAAGATCGACGATTAGTAGGCAAGTTAAGATTTTTCGCAAAAGATTGACTCACTAAGCTCATTTGACTGGCTGAGTCCAGTAAAGCTCGACCTACTACCCAACGCCCATCTGGACATTCGATACTAACTAAAGCCGTGGGTAGCAGAACAATAGTATCAGTGGCAGACATGGCTGCCAAGGAAGTACGAGAAGTATCAGGTTGACTATTTACATTTGAATTAACATGGATCGAAGGACGAGAGTGATTTTCATTTAAATTAGAATTGCTAGTTGAGGAAGACCTTTCTTGAGGTAAAGATTGGTTATTCCTAGCGGGATTAAAGTTATGTTGTCTATTTTCATTAAAATGTAGTAGAGAATGATGTGATTTGTTACATGAAGAGCATTTCTTTAGCGATTTGCATTCAGAAAGATTATGATTTGCATTAAGGCAATTGATACAGCACTTTTTAGTTTTAGCTAACTGATATCGATCACGCGGAGCTAATGATATGAATTTAGGGCATCCATAAATAGAATGCGACCTATCATTACAGCAGAAACAAGTTGATTTTTTAGACATAACTCGGGAATTGGGGGGTTGCGTAACACAAGATACAAATGAAACCTTATTCTTTTTATTTGAAGCTTCCTTGAACTGACTCCTAGAATTATTTGGTTCGAAAAGATTTAAATTATCTAAAACAGATTGACGTTTTTTCAAAAATTCAAAAAACTCTTCAGTATTTGGGATTGATCCCGAAACCCTTTCTTTTTCAAATTCACGACGAGAATTAAAATCGAGCTTCTGTTCTAATAGAAAAATTACTAGTGCTTCAAAATTCTGTTTATCTGTAAGTTCCAAGTTAACAATGAGTTCAAAAGTTTTTTGAGAGGAAATATAAAACTCCTTTAAATCCACCGCATTTCCCTTCGTAAGTGACCTTTGTCCTACTAAACCTTGAAAGAGCGTATTTAGCATTTTATACTTATCATCATAAGTTTCTTTTAAGATCCTAATAGCTACATCTAAATTTTGGTTCGTAAGGCTCAGAGAATCCACTAATTGTAAGGGTTCATCCCGAAGTAAGGACTTTAAATAATAAAATTTCTCGCCATCAGACTTGAGCTTAGAATTGTTTAATACTACGGCAGAGAACAAGTCGAAAAAAGCTGCCCATTCTTGTGGGAGACCAGTAAAAGGCTTTATATTAATTTTAGGAAGTGCTACGTTTGACAAATCATTAGAAGACGAATTACCTTTATTAAGAATGGAAGAAAGTTTAGCAATTGCATTTTCAAATCTATCTGCAATTATATCCTCACCTTCACCGTCGGATGACACAATGTCATCTTCAGTCTTGGTGATAGCAGATATATCTAGCTGAACTTGTTGATAAGTTGAATAATGAGAATTTAAACTAGTTAGTTTAACGTTTATAAGTGAAATATCTTCATTTCCGCTAAGGTCTTTAATAAACCTTTCAAAACGGGTTAATTGACCTTTGAGCCCCCGGCGTCTATTTTTTAAAGAGTCAAGCGCCATAATTAATAGATTCAAAGAGCCACGAGAAGAATAAGTCTACAGAATATACAACAAAATGATTATCGAAATCAAATACAAACAATTGTTTTGAGAATATTACATATTTTAGCGAATTAAGTGATAAAGTTAAACCAAAACTCAGCAATAATAATAATATGAACAAAGAAAAATATTCACAACATGTAAAAATAGCAATAACGAATCCGCAATGGAAATAAATTTATATTATATTTGCTAAACGTAGCGGAGAAATAATGATACAACCCTGGTAATATTATAACGGACAATTTAGAAACGAAACAATTATTGAAATACACTGATATTAAAGTAATCAGCTAAACTAGTTTTACAAGTATATGCCCGAAAAAATGTATAGCTATTTATAAACCAAACAACAATTCGTTTCAATACACTAAAAGGAAATAATAATTATAACATGAATAAATAATATTATGTTCTATTCTTAAATGAACAAGAATAACTTAAAATAAATTTAAATGTATAGCAAACAATTTTTACCAGTCCTTGTTATAAAACATTTACGTAAAGCAGTATTAAATCGAAAAGAAATAAATGTATAAAAAGTTTTAACAAACAAATCCACTATAGATGAGGGGACGTATTGCACCCTCTCTATTTAAAGAAAGTGCCGTTGAGTTTTTTCGATGAAAAAATTCCAGTAAAAAACTCGCTAGTCGCCTTCCAAACAAACATCTGCAGGTGTTCATTCGCGAGGTTGCCACCTATTCCGTACCGCAATTTTTCCGCACTCCGAAATCCGATAGTTTATCCACTACTTTTGTTAGCTTATTTAAATGAGTTTACAAGCGTAGTTTACAACTACGACTAAAAGAGTATTTAGATAGAAAATGATAGTTACTAATATGGTAGCAGCAAGGTTGTGCAATGGGAAGTATTTATATAAGTTTTAATGGAAATGAAATGAATGAATATTATCAGTCAAAATAACAGCTGTATCCGGCTCGAAGGACCAAAAGAATGTTAAAATCAGGTGAAATATAGATCTCAACACCCTAGAGTCGTGCCGTGAAAGCATCGAAGGACCACTTGAATTGAGGTTCAAGGCCTAGTTACCCATACAAGTACGACTTGTAGAGGGATAACACCAATTAACATAAATTTTACACTTTATCAAATAATATATCAATGTAATTAAAAACAATGTCTTTTTGTACCTCTTTTTATTTAATAAATCACACAGATTAATACTAAAATAAGTGAGCGGTACAATTTTGATAAAAATGCATAATATTAAGTACGCAGAAGATAAGGTACAGGCACTAAAGTTTATAGTAAATATACATATACATAAAGAACACAAAATACTGTAGATATACATGAGCAACATAAAAGTCAATATAAATAATATCGATGATTTGACATAAATTGTTTAATATCTATAACACATGAGAAAATGTCACTTACGAGAGAACGAAAATAGGTGGCAACGAATAACGATAATAATCAGGAAATATATATAAATGTGGCAACAGCGTCCACATGAAGCTTGGCGGCAATAAGCCAACCGGTATCCAAAAGTTAATGTTTTTATTGAAATAATATTGAAGTTAATTGTTAACTTACAGTTGTACTTGGATGAAACTGAACACTTCACTATTAACATACATAATAAATTAGAAATAATAAAATATTTACGTAATAATAATTATTAGAAGAAAGATACTTTTTAAAAGTCAATGAGACGTTGTTCAGTCAAGAGCTGGATCGTTACTACTGATTGTGGTTGTTGGCACTTCACGCACCTGTTCGATTTGCGCATATGGGGCGCGGGTTATTTAAAACATTACTTTGTAAGAATTTTGAAAGGAAATTCTTACAGATGGTGTGGTTTGTAATCTTGGTAACAGTATATGATTTTAAATCATCTTTAATTGGGATATTTTCCTCGATTACTATTAAGCAGTTTGAGTTCTTGGGTAGTGTTATTTTGGTAGTGAAAACAACTCATTTCTGTATTCCGTTGGGATTTGGAAATCCACATCGCAGCCCCGTAGCCACGAGGTATTATCGTCTTGACTTTAACTTTTTACCATCAAGATTAAGTATATAATTAACCCTAGAAGTAAGATCCACTAAGATCCACCTGTTAACCTGCAAGGATATTTTCGTTGGATAATTTTTGCATTTGGTTCCTGGAAAAAAAAAACCTCTGATCAAGGGTATGTAAATCTTTCTATAAAGTAATGCACTAAGTATAAAATTATATTTCAATCTAATTATTTTGTTATTTCAAATATTATAATTTCTACTGTTTTGAAAAATAATATTAGTTTAGTTTTCATATTAAAAGATTAGTTAAAATAAAATTAAATTTAATTGAGTTAATCCAAGTACATACATATTATTATATATGTGTCGTGTAAATTAATTAGTTCAAATATTTCCTTTCTTTTGTTAAAAAAAAAAAAAGATTATTAGTTTCGTTTTATAATAAAAGCTAAGTAAGATATACTTATAATGAAGTGAATTTTTGTTCTAAGTATATGCATTTTGTATACATGTATGTGTTATTATCATTTATTATTGTCATTTCCATTTTCAAGTAGTAATGAGTGAGCTAATTCCTTTATATTCTTTTAGGGTTTTTTTTTTATCCCCTTCTACTGTATAATATTATTTTGTCTTGAAAATTTTGGGATGTACTTGGTACAATGTTCAGCAATACATATTTGGTCATCTAGTGGTATCAGCGACTGCTTGGAGACATCATACAAGAGGGTAGTTTTGCAGCTTCGATCATTTGCATGTCGGAAGGAGTTCACGCAAGTTTAAATATTTTTTTATGCTCTATTTTTTTATGATTAGGTGTAAAATCATTGAAGTTGATTTTGGACTGAGTTTATTTATTTTTGTTTTAAACTTTATTGCATTTATATGATCTTATTGTTTACTTATTATCACTAAAGTGATAGTTAGTTGTGTACCACTTTGGAATTGATTATATTTATTAAGTGCTTTAAATATTTCATATATATATACGTTTTATTGCCTATATAGTATATAAAAATAATTTAAGGTTTTAAATCATTAACCAAGGTATTTACTTGCTGATGTAAGCACAAACTAGATTGGTAATCTGAGTGAACTAATAATTTAAACAATTCAGCGCATGCGCCTGAGCTCGAGCGACGCTTTTATTTTTTTTTTACGTAAATTATACCTCTAGTGACCTGCATTATTAATTTCGAGTATTGGTTATTAGTATTTTTTGTATTATTGTGTGGTGCTTTTCTTATATTTTCAAGTATTGATTATAGGAATCAATTTGATCGCATCAAAATTATTTTTTTTTTATATTTTATTATTCTTTTTTTTTAACGTGTTGTCAATAAATGTAAAATTAGATTCTCGCGTATCATTGAAAAAAAAAATATTTAGTTGGTAAATTTCTAAGTATTAACACTTAAAGCGTTGTTGGGAAACAAATTTACCTGGCGCCCATATCTCATACTATATACATACTATTGACTCACTCCCACCTCCACTAGAGCTGGTCGGCAACGCTTATTGGTAGGTGACAATGTCTATCTCTAGGTTGTTTTTTACAAAGTTTTCCCAGCTTTTTGCTTTGACTTCATTTATTTCTTTCTTGTATCGGTCTTTCGTGTTTCTGTATACATGCAGTAGTCGTTGACGTTCTGCATGTATACCACACCTTTGATACTGCCTTCTTTCTTTTCTTAATTGTTTCCTCAGAGTTGTTAAGCTCTGTTTCCACGCATAATTAAAGATATTATTTTTCCCTGTTATCTTTGGAATTGCTATGTCCATTGATCTTTTCAGTTCTTTTGTTATTTCTTTTGCCAGGTTATTTACATCACTGTCCTCCAGTGCCAGCGGCAATTTCAGCTCAGCTTTCAGCTGCTCCCAATCAGCTCTTTGTAGATTGTATTTTTTGTTTGATTTGTAAGGCTGTAACCCAAATGCATTGGTGCTTGACTGTATTGTGAAGCTTATCAGGTTGTGATCACTGGTCGTTAACCCACCATTTACCTTTCAACAGGTGATCCGGTTTGCTGCTTTCGCATTTGACATCGTGATGTCTATGTTACTCACAGCACCAGCTCTGTTTTCAAAGGTTGGTGGATTACCAGCCCTGTTGTGTGTTTCCAGCTGTAGTTCGTTGATCAGATCCTCTAGTATTTCTCCTCTAGGATCCGTAATTCGCGAGTGCCAAAGTACTGATTTAGCATTGACATCAGCCATCACAATAACAGACTCGCTCCTGTATGCATTGAAAATGCTCCTAAGTTTGTTTACATAGGGTTGTAATGGTTCATTAAATTGAAAGTACATGTTGACCAATATGTGCTTGCCTTTTTCCGTTAGTTATCGCACACAGACGCAGTGTTCATCACTAAACTGTCGTTCTAGGAAAAGCCGATATTTGTTGTTGAATAGCACTGTCGCTGCCATGGGATTGTCCCCCATGTATGCGACTTGTGCTTTTAGTGGCATATGTTGAATGGTTCCGCTTCTGGAGTATGGTTCCTGCAAGCAGACCACATCCAGTCGCAGTTTCTCTGCAACTTTACGTATTTCGTGATTGACCGTTGAACTCTTCATTCCATTCAGCTGTCCTACCTTAACCCCTAGGGGAGTCTGGTGTGGATTAAACTGGCTGGCCAATTCTTTTTTGGATCTGTAAGGATTCGTCCATAGGTCTTCACGAAATCTTTATAAAGATCATCTAAATCAAGCTTATCCTGCCTACTTTCAAAGACTTGCATCAACAGTTTTTGTAACTCATCCACGTCTGTTGGTATGTTGGAGCATCTCAGCTGAATCCTGTCTACCGCATTGGGCAACGGAAATGTGATGTTATTACCTTTGGTATGCTTATGCCTGACCAAATGTCTTAGAGCTGGAATCCAGTTTGACTTTTCTTCCAGTCTCGACAGTTGCATTCTTCTTTCCATATCTTCATATGAAAATTCTACCGCATGGTAATTTGTCTGTTCTTTTGTTTCAGACTCTTTTGTTTGCTCTTTAACCTTCTTTTTCCTTTTGAAAGATAGCATTCTCAACCTGTCTATAAGTGTTTTACTAGGTCTCTTGGATTGTCCATTGTTTGTTTGTTATTCTAGACTTGAAACTGTATCGTTTGTTATGGTATCGTCAGAAGTGAACTTAAATACCATAATCGGTTTTCTCGATCAAACGATCCATTAGCATCTTATGTGTCGGACAATTCTTACCATCTTTTGTGCAATTTTTATTTCTTGTTTTACAGGGTATGCATACTTTTGGGTTCCCTGGCTTTATTACAATCTTTCTTTTCGTGATCCTCACCACAGTGAGAACACGAATTTGATGTTTAATTACAATGCTTAGCTACATGGCCAAGATCTTGACATTTTACACACCTGGGTACAACTAGGTAGTATTTAGCATTATAGCATGCGAATCCAAGGTAGATTCGGCCACTCAAGATTCTTCTCCTCATTTCTGGTGTTACTTCTAATACCACATGTGCAGTTGCTTTTCCTTTCGGCCCTGTTTTAAATCTTAGTTTCACATCGTTACTAAAGGTCTCTTTCGGTATGTCATCATAGTTTTGAGCTCTGATCGACTCAATTATATCTTCGTCACGCATACCAGTTTGGACATCATAGACGATGACCAGGGGTCTGCGTTTTCTAGGCAGTTCGCATTTAAACTGCCTCTTGACCTGTTAATTGTTCATTATCTGGTCCAAGTCCTCCCTGGTTGCCGTTTCGACAATCAGAGCCTTGGACGTCGTTCTCATTTTTGAGATCTTTAGCTTCGATGTTTTAGGGTTTAGAATCTTGGTTATGGCTTCCTGTACCTTCTTTCCCCTACCTGCTGTCTCAGACATTATAAATAAAGTGTTTTTGGGTTTGGCTACTTTGTTTTCTATTTCTTTGGTCTTATTTGTTATCTGTTTTGAGGCTATATTTGCATATGTTGGCTGCACCGGCTGCCTCGCTGCCTGTGCACTCTGGGTACGTAGTCTTCCAACTTCGGCCCTCAATTCTTTTATTTGACCTTCCAATATGGCTTGCTCAAGGCCCCAGGTTCTCAACCTGTCTTTTAATTGTTTCCTATCCTTGATCGTGAGTTTATTTCCCTTATCTAGCACATTTTCTACGAAGAACATTGTTTCTTTTAAGCGATCAATAACGCTCGACCCAGTCTTGCCGGTTTCCCTATTACTATTACTAACTACATCTATATCTACATTACTAACTACATCTACATTTTCTAATTCTACAGTTGTAGCTTCCCCATCGCTCGAGGCGAGGGAAAGTTTCCTCCCTTTGGGAGGTCCCATTTTATGAGGATCACTCAATTCCCACAAGTTTTAGCGTACTTAGCCGTACCAACGATCTTATTGCTGGAGTACCCCGACTTATCGCTTTGGAGTCGTTACCACCCCTAACCACGTGGAGGTGACGCTATTCTATCTAGTCTTATAATACAAATTAATATAAAAAATAAAATATAAGAATTAACAGATTTTTCTGATAATCTTATTCACTTTCTTTCGCTTGCTATTCGCTTTCTACTGCAGTACTTCAACAAGTATCTGCAGGCCCTGGGGGCAGTGGTTAGGGACATTTCATTTTTTTTTTTTTTCATTTAACTTTATTACAAATGACCTGGCTCCTTAATAATTTACTCCAGGTCGGACTTGAGACAAACATGCAATAATTTCCTAATCCTACTTGAGTTAGCCTATCCTATTTTTTCTACAATACTACGTGTTAATTGTTAGTATTCCCTAATCTACTAGTGCGGATTACATGCTACATGCTTTAGATTTTCATGCAATTTTTACATTTAAATATTTAATTCAAAGATTTTCATTTCTCCATGCATCTTAATCTATGTTAGTAACCTAGTTAAGTTAATCTAAATCTACAATATTAGTACTAAACTATCTACCTTACGTTCTAACATGCAGTTCATTGGTAATTTTACAAGCAAGTTTATATACCGCGTACGCTTTCCCTTCGGTAGTTCGGAATTCAGAACTTTTCCAGAAGTTTCACCATACGCGGGTGGTTTCTACTCCTTTTCTTCTTATCTATTGTCGAAGATCTCTTGTTGTTTTTTCGAGATCTTCTGTGATAGTGAGTTAAGTTTCGAATATATTTCTATTATTTCTTGGACTGGTATTTCTTGCAATTCTTCGCGTAGCTTTTCAGGATCTCCATATAGTTTGCATCTCAGCACAACATGCTCTGGCGTTCCAACCTCTCCACCTTCGCACCTGTCAGTGTCCTTAAGGCCGAATTTGTGGAGATATACGGGATACGGTCCATGTCCAGAGAGAAAGTGAACTAGACCAGATGATGGTTGGAAGTGTTCTGGGATTTCGTTGACATTTGGCAAGAATTGATATACTCTTCTTGCCTTGGTTGTTTCCCATTCTGCTTGCCACATTTTGTATATCTCTTTGTCAACTTCTTTTACTCTTCGTGTTCTGTTTCCAAGAATTTCTTCCACCTTGTCTATTCTTTCCTTCCTGACCCAATAAAGAGCCGCCCTTCTCTTTAGTTCTAGATGCATCGGCAGTACGCCCACTAGTGTTGTGAGTGCCTGCGTTGATGTGGTTCTAAAGGCTCCAGTCATTCTGATCAGGAAGCCTCTTTATGCTCTGTCTACTTTCTCTCTGTTCTTTATATTTCCTAACCTGTGCTGCCATACGCTGCTTCCATGGGCAACCATTGATGAAAGCACCGCAGTCAGGTAGACTCTCACCTGTCGAGTTGGTATCTTATACTCTCTTTGCGCTAAGTTGGCAATTTTATGCATAGCGGATTTCGCTCTTTCGCATACCGTGGTTATATGACTACTGAAAAGTCTAGACTCATCTATATTCACTTCCAGGTATTTGAATTATTTTGACCTTCTTATGTTTCTTTCCCTATATTGATGAGGGGATCTTTGGACAGTTTCCCTTTGATCAGACAGTATGTTGTCTTCTCTCGGGAAATTGTTAACTTCACTTTCTTGCACCACTGGTGTACAATACTCATGATGTTGTTAGAGTTCGATTCCAGATCCCTCCTGTTTCGGGCTTCTACTATTATTGGTAGATCATCCGCATATGCTACACTGCCAACCGCTTCATGTTGTTGACCTAGAATGTCCGACAGTTCTTCAAGCATGACATCCCAAAAGATTGAGCCGCACACCGATCCCTGTGGACACCCTTTTGTAATTTTCTTTGTGATCTTTTCACTTAGACAGCCAAGAGCTGCAAACCTGTCCTGACAGTAATTCCGAAAGTTCTTAAACAGGTCTTCCGAGCATCTCAGTTCTCTGAGCCTCTTGAAGAACGCGGGCCACCAGAGATTGTCGAATGCCCCGATATGTCTATCGAGATCATTACGACATATTTTCCCTGGCTACTATCTACTATCTCTAACGCCCTATTTATTGCGTCCTCAGTTGATTTTACTTTTCTGTACCCAAACTGATTTGCATTCATTCCCACTGTTTCTCTGTGTTCTTTTAGCCTTTTACACAGCAACTTTTCTTGCAATTTTCCTGTGTTCAATAGACATATGGGTCTATATGATTTGGGATCCATCGGATCTATATGTTCTCCTTTGTTAATAATGATTACATTGGCTTGTTTGAAATTGTTGGGAAACCTTCCTTGTCTCAGACATTCATTGTAGAGCGCACACAGATCCGGTGTGAGTTTCTCACACAGGGCATGCAGCTCTTCCACATGAATGTTGTCTGGTCCTGGTTCCTTTTTCTTTTTTAGTTGACTCATACACTCCACAATTTCTGCTTCTGTGTATGGTCTTTCTCGGTTTTGTCCTAGACTGCCCAATAGCATTTGCCTTTTTATGCTTAATTGTTCTGGATCCTCGTCCTCAATACTGTCCGGAGGCAGAAGCACCCTCATGAGGGTCTCCGCTGATTCCTTCCAGCAGGTGGTCATGGATCCATCTTCTTTCCTAAGAGATGTTAACATTGTTGGACTTTTGATCTTTTTAGTTGCTATTTTGTATGGCATACCCCGGCGTCGATTTCCAGGTGGTTCCCAACAAATTTCTCCCAGCTTTTTGCCTTTGTTTCACAAATTTCCCCTATGTATCTCTTTTTTATGTCGCGATACACTTGAAGAAGCCGTAGGCGTTCCTCGTGTATGCCACATTTTTGATACGTTTTTCTTGCTTTCCTCACTTGACTTCTCATTCTCGTGAGCTCTGGTTTCCAAGCACTGTTTTTTACTGGTTTCCCCTGTTTAATTTTTGGGAATTGCTTTATTCATTGCTGTGTAAAGGCTTGCTAATAATTCTTTTACTTTTTCGTTAATGTAGTCACCCTCCTCTGTCAGTCGCGGTGCTTTGAATTCGCGGATACATAGTTCCTGTCTTTCTTGTTCTATTTTATCCTGTTACCTTAAATCGAAGGAAATGAGATTGTGATCACTAGTTGTGAGATTTTCCTCCACCCTCCAGCCAGTTACCCAGTCAGCAGCTTTTACATTGGATATAGTTATATCAATGTTACTTGCTGCACCAGCCCTGGTTTGGAAGGTAGGAGGATTACCTGCACGGTTGTGAATCACAAGTTCCTGTTCATCGATTAGGTTCTCTAAAAGGTCTCCTTTCTCATTATTATGTCGCGAATGCCACAAAACGGATTTTGCATTAGCATCCGCGACAACGATAACCATCTGGTTTCTGTAACATAGAACTATATTCCTAATTTTTTTTTTATATCCTTCTATAGGCTCATTAAACTGACAATAAAGATTTGCAACTATAAACTGCCCAATAAGAAACATTTGATGCCGACGATTGTACATGATTGTAACTACTTTTGGATTGTCGCCCACACACGCAATTTGCGCTGTGAGTGGCATCTCTTGAATTTTTCCTTGCTTGGTATATAGCTCCTGCAAGCAGACCATATCCAAGCCAATTTCCTCTAAAATCTTTCTGACTTCATGACACCGCCGCACTTCTCATGCAGTTGATCTGTCCCACTTTAACCATCACGGATGATGCGTGTGGTAGTGGTTGTTCGGCCAATTGATTCTATGATTAGATGCGATTCTGCCATGAGTCATCACAAAGTCTGTGTACAATTTATTGATGCATAGTTTTTCTTGTCTTCTTTCAAATATTCTCCTGAGCAGTTCATGCAACTCTTCCACATCCGTAGGAATGTTTGAGCACTTAAGCTGAATTCTGTCGACCGCTTCCGGCACAGGAAAAGTGACTTTTTTCCCTTGAGGATTCAAGTATCTAACTAGCATTCTCAATGCTGCAAGCATTTGTTTGGGTTCTTCTAGCCGAGAAAGTCTCATTGCCTGATCCAGATTATCATACGAGAAGCCACTAGAAGAATCTACCTCGCCCTGACAACCCGTTTTCTGCTCTTTCAACTTCTCCACTTTTTTCTTTCTTCTAAAACTGAGAGCTTTCAGCCTGTCTCTGAGCGATTTCGATGGTGTCTTATTCTGTCATTTTTCAACTATATTTGAATCTTTTTCTTTTGTTATATTATTATCGTGCATTTCAGACATTATGAATCTCCATAGTCTATTTTCTGGATCAATCGATCCATCATTATTTTATGTGTAGGACAATCTTTTTCATTTTTTACACATTTTTTCTTCCTTAGTTTACATGGAACACACACTCTTGGCTGTTCTTTTTTGTCACAATCTTTTGTTTCGTGACTACTGGCGCAATGGTTACAGGTTGTTTAAGTTTTTGAACAATGTTTTGCAACATGTCCAAGATCTTTGCATTTTAAGCACTTAGGTACCACTAAGAAAATCTTTGCATTGGTACTTTCGAAACCCATGGAAATTTTTCCCATTAGCAATCTTTTTCTTAAGTTAGGAGTAACCTCGACCACAAAATGTGATCTTGGTTTCCCTTTTGGACCCGTCTTGAATCTTACTCTGAAATCCCTTAGGAATTCATTTCTGTTAAATTAATCGAAGTTTTGTTCGTGAACGGCTTTAGCTAACGTATCATTATCATAAGTATTCGGGATGTCATATAATATTATCAAAGGATTTCTCTTCTTGGGTAACTCGCACTTAAATGTTTTAAGTTCTTCATGGTTTTTAAGTTTTTCTAGGTCCTCTCTAGTTGCAGTTTCTACAACCAGAGATTTCCCAGTTGTTCTCATCCTATTGATTTTTATTTTTCCCTTTTGGGGATTTATAAGTTTCGTAACCTGTTCCTGTACCTTTTTGCCAGAGTCTATTGTGTCTTTACTTATAAAAAGAGTGTTTGTTTGCTTTTGTAAATTTCTATGTATGTTTCTTTAATTAGTACTCATTGCGGGTTTTGAAGCCACAGCTGAGTACGATACTTGCATAGGTTGTGTTGCTTGTTGAGCCAGCTTTTCTCTTAATTTTTTGTTCTCTTCTTTGAGATGTGTGATCTGCCCTTCAAGACTTGCTTGGTAGAAAGCCCATTCCAGCACTTTCTCCATCAAAGCTTCTCTACCTATTTTTGCTAACCTCTTACCAGGGTCCATATCCTTATTAATGAACTGCACTAAGTCTCTATCGCACAAATTAAATAAAGTGTCCTTTTGAGGGACCTTCCTCAACCCAGGTTGAGGTCGATCCATGTCCCTCCCCGTGGGGAGAAGACATTTTCGCACTGTCCCTTAACCACTAGTTTTTTGTGACTTAGCCCCAGCGTTGATCTTATTGCGGGAGGACCCCGACTTATAGCAACGCCTTGGTTTCCGCCCCTAACCACGTGCAGGTGTCACTTTTTCACTATCTAGTCTTTTTTACTTATAACAATAAACAGCAAATCAGAACAAAAGTTTCGGTTCGCTATGTACACAAAAACGCTCGATGCCCGCAGGCCGCTTCCTTACTATGGTAGTTCCGCTTCTACCATAGGCCCTAGGGGCAGTGGGTAGGGACATTTTTTTCATTTTTAGGTATAATACATGTGCCTAATAATTTAAACTGAACCGTGATTTTTATTACAATTAGTATTTCCATTATGCTACATGCAATTATTTTATAATTTTTTTACTTAACCTATGTTAGTCCTAAATACAAGCCTTAATCTATTAGTGCAGTTTGTTTATGTTTCTGTTTTTACAAAACATGCAGTTGTTAATTTATCTTACAAGTTTCATGCATCTGCACTATTACTTATATCTATGTTAGTATTATCTACAATATTATCTACAATTAGTGTGTTAACCTAGTCTACCTTAACTAACCTAACCTAAGCACTTCATCAATAAGCTATTTTTATATGGTCGATTCATCCTCCGGCAGTTCGGTTGTTCCAGAACTTTTCCAGAGGTGTTATCGACCATTCGCATACTTTTCTGCTGTTGTTTTGAGACTAGCTGAGCTAGTCTATTTAGTTTTTTGAAGGCATCTTCTTGATAAATTAGATCTTTTATGTCACCTCTTAAGCCGTTTCTCAGACCTTCAGGATCAAGCATATTTTCACACTCCAACACCACGTGTTCCGGTGTTCCAATCTCCCCACAAGTAGTAATACAATGTATGTTCTACGTTAAATGACCTTCAGTGTCCCCTTCCGATCGCCCGACCGGTAGAAAGTGTAGTAACATTGTATCAAGTTGTGAATATTCGCATATTATGTAATTAAGATTAATAAAAATATGCATAAATCAATACGATTTAATTGCATATGGAGTAATAACAATATGCATAATTTAAGAATAAAATGGCAAAGTAATTCTACTTTTAGTGAAAGTAATGGCGTGTGTAGATGAAAAATAATGGTTAAATTATGAATCAATACCGTATACGTAATTAATAAAAAATACGCATAATTTAAGAATAAAATAAGCAGGACCGTTAGTGTTACAACAGAAGTAGAAGAGGATAGTTTAAAAAATGGGTTTTTTAAAAGTGAATTTTATTATTTTGGTTGCAGTTTCAAATAATGTGCTGTACACAAATGTACCAGAGAATGCAAAACATGTTGCAATATGTTTCGATATGAAAAATGTGAAGGAAGAGTGTAATAGAACGACATGGACTATTCTAAGTTTAACAAAAGAAAATAATGGTCATCTCTCTGCATATCATATTCAGATTCCAGAAACGAATTTAACGTATTTTAGTTACAAATTAAAAATAATATTTAATGACAATTCTGAAGGTGATCAAGTGCAATGGCAAAATATGATTACAGATGGTTCTATACAACATGTCAACACAAATGAACAAGTCCATAAATTGTATATATTAACATATATTTCATTAATATTACTAGTTACTATTATTATTTTATATATATTATTAAAAATGAATAAGGTTATAATGCATTTCAAGCATTACTCAACGGTTTGTAAATAAAAAACAAATTAATTAAATACTGTTTTATTTGTCATCATCCATTATAAAATATTCATATAAGAAAAAACCATTTGTCAACGCACATACACATGTACTAATATCATGATAAAAACATTTTGGTGTCGAGGCTGCTAATGGTGGATTTTCATCAAATTCGTATACTGGTCTTGTGGTATATTTTTGTATGAAATTAGCCTTTTCCTTTCCCTTCACGAAAACCGTCTCTGCATTTTCAGTAATTTCCTTTAGAATGTGTCCAAATTTGTGTAAATGTGTATGACCGCTGTTCCAATGAATTCCATGATGATTTTTCATTAACCAAATTGCTTGTCTATGCAAGTCTGAAGGTAACAAATGTAGACGAAATGGAGATTTGAAAATATAATGACTTACTTGACATCCATTATAAGCTGCAAATTCTTTAACGATAAATTTATTATTTTCAATTTTAAATCCTTGAACATCTATAACAACTTTCATATTTGTAAATCTTGCAATTTAATCACAGTGTTTTTATATTTTTCGTAATATTCTATGTCTCGTTTGAGACGTGCTAATTTAAAAAGAAACCGACTAATAGCAGTTTGATACTCAAAGATATTCATATTTAATGTACAATAAGTAGGTAGGGAAAATACTTTTATATTCATTAAACAACATTCAATATATCCCCGCCCAAAAAATTCTACTTATAGTGAAAGTAATAGCGTATGTGGATGTGGTGTTCCTAATAGATAAAAAATGTACAATAAGTAGGTAGGAAAAATACCTTTATATTCAAAGTTAATCATGCGCATTAAGACGTGATGTGTTCTACCATTGTTTAACAATTTTAGTTAATGGATTGTATGAAAAATGTTTTTCATGTAAAATCAAACAATAAGCTGAAATATCACTTGTAATTGGAGTATCTAATTCAAATTCTATACGAAGAACTACATATCCAGATTGTATAACCTCTTTTTGTTTGGAACAATTTATGTGAATTAAGGGTGCTATATCTTTAAATTCGTTAGGAGTAAAAACAGGTTCGCTGTTTGAACGTTCACCATAATAGTAAGAAGTTTGAAAAGCAGCAAACATTTTATATAACGCAGCAAAATTATTGTTAGTAAAATCTAAATTTAAGTCATTATATGGATATTTTTCAGAATTAAGAAATATCTTGATATTTTTTAAATTGAGATGTTTAAACTGACTCATATTGGCTGTTATATTACTTCTAGCATTATTTTGAAATGCAATTACAACATGTCTAGGTGTCTCCACTTTTGTACTAGTTTTTACAGCCCAAGTGTGGCGAGAGGTTTTCGGTAAGCTAGGATATTCGATCAATTGCCAAGATCTGAATTTTATTGGCAAATCTTTGTTACTTTGTATAATTTTGTTTAGATGTAATTCATGTTTAATGCTCGGTTTTACGTGTGGAATTTTCCAATAAACGTGAGTTAATTCAACGTGAGGTTTTTCTGTATCATCTGTATGTGTGACCGAGTCTTTATCGTCACTAGACCTCAACAATATTAGCTCTTGTTTCATGTTTAAAATTATTTTATTGAAGTCTTCAAAGAATCCTGACCATAATTTCAACGGTATGCAAACGTTAAAATTTCCATGATTGTCCGTCAACTTAACCTCTCCCTTGGGAAACCAGCCTGAGTTGTTTAAACAAATACTTTCATTTGAATTGTAAGATAAATAACTTTTTATTGTTGAAACTAGACCAACATCTCTGACGGAATCAATTACTACCCCATTTAGTTCATATCGAAGTTCACGAAATAAGAAAGCTATTGCATTATTAATGAATTTTAATTTTGTCGGTACTGTGCCAGTGTCGGTTTGAAGTTTTCCCACAATCTCAAGATAACTGTCAGCCGGATATGTTATACAGTCTAAATCTTGCACTACTATACGAATCTCATCATTATAATTTAACTTTCCCGTAATATATGGTTGATACGTGTGATATTCATAATCCTCTACAGCTAAATCATTGAAGGGCTCATGATTAACTTCTAATATGTCCATTATAATAATAACTTGAAACCGAGTGATTTTAAAAAACGTTTGTTTTTAGGAGTAATATCGGCTATTCTTTTACACAAACTAGTACTAGTTCGTTGATTCTGCAATCTTTTATAGTTTTTTACACTATACGCCGGATGGCAAAAGTTTAAAACCATTTTTTTGTCGAATATGTAGAGTAACGGTAATCTCTTCTTCTTGAAAATTAATAATATCACCACGCTGATCGATAATTTTAATTGTTATGTTGTTAATTGTCTTAGCACTTACAGGATAATACAAGATATTTTGAGGCGATTCGACTATTTTATAGCCACTTGGAACAGTAGGAAAAAATTGGTGGATAATGTGAACAGGATGACCATTGAGATATGAACCAAGCGCAATGTTGCAATCAATTCCAATAGAATTAATTTGTAAAATGTTTATAGGATTTGTGGATATATGTGTAACATTTGGGGATAACAATACGTTTTTAAATCCAAATACTTCACCAATGGTATCATCAGTCATAAATGAAATTGTTTTGTTGCATCGAATCGATACGTGAGACGTGTTTAGATTTGGTATTATTTCAATTGTTGAATCTGACTCTAGTTTGATCATTTCTTGTTTGATAAATTGAATAATTTCATTGAGCTCATATGCACCTTTAGGAACAATTATTGTATGATATACGGGACCTCCAAATATGAATCTGTTATTGGTTTCATCAATGTTTGGTATTGTGTTAAAACTATTAAAATTAACTAATCCAACTTCATAGTCATATTTTTCATCTAAGTAAATAGGTGGATTGAAATTGTAATTAAGAATAGACGATCGACCACTTAATGTTACAGAAAATGACATTTTAACTGTGTGTGTGTGTGTTTTAGAAGTTTAAATAGTATGATTATAATATTGATGTATAAATTTAAGTGCGTGATGACCACAACTATATGAATTGTTCTGTAGTTTATCATAGTTGTATGTTATATATACAGGACCATTACTGTGAAAATACTTGACAAGTTCCAATGGTGGAGGTAAATTTCCATAACTATCAAAGTATATGATTTTTCTGTCCGATTTTATGTAAGATGTCCAGTGAGTTCCTTCCCCTCTTACTGAATCTGTATTTAAAATACCACATTCATTTTTATGGATTTTTGTCGGCAGATTATCTCTCATAAAAACTCCTCTAAAAAACGGTATTTTTAGTTTTTTAACATATTTCCACAGATCCTTATCGGTAAGCCCACGATGGGGCAATTTCAGTTTTTTGTCCCTTGTCCTTTGTATGGTCTCACATAAAGACCTTTTCCTTTTCTTCGTTTGCGTAATCCTTTTCCCTGTTTCACTGATTCCATTGCTATATCATGCCGCTTTTGTTCAGCCAACTGTTGCTTCTTATATTTAGCATCATTTACTGCCTTTGCTATGCCAGCCGCACCTCCTCCCAAAGCCCCTAATGCACCTATTAGTGGTAATAGTAGAGGTAAAAACCCACCTTTTCTTGGTGTTTTAATTATACGTTTCTTGATTTTTTTCGACCTATTTTTTCCTACGCCCAAACCTAGCTTACGTTTTCCCTTCATTACTGCAGTGACAAACAAGGAAGCTAGTTTTTCTCCTAAATCTTTGGATTTAACTCCTCGTTTCCAAGCTTTGTCTTCTAATATCTGATCGGCTATATGTCTATCTTGTAAATTATTACTTTTTGCGTATGCTATGTCGTGTTCTTTACAAGCTTGATCTAAAAGATTAATTCCCTTATCACCTCGTTGTAATCTTTGTTCTAGTTTTGTATTGGGTCCACAATATTCGTATCCACCAGGTAAATGAATTTCAAATGGTAATTTATTAAGTAACGAAACCAAATCTCCACCTTGATGACGCGATTGAAACAGTTTACGCTTCACCATTGTGTTCCCTTTATATATATATATATACACTTTGATTACCTAGAAATATATATATACATATATACACTGTCAAATGCGATGTAGTTGAATAGGTGAGAAAATGAAGATCAAAAAACATTTTATATCGTTACCTGTGAAAAATCACGATTTTGAGTGTAATGCCACAGCAAGTGGTAAACATGGATCCTTATTTGGTGGTGACTCTAAACGAGCATTAATCATCGGACCAAGTGGTTGTGGTAAAACTAATGCTATGCTATCCCTAATTGATCATCCTAATGGTTTAAGATTTGAAAATTTATACATTTATTCCAAAAGTTTACACCAACCAAAATATGCTTATTTACGTAATTTAATTCAACCCATGAAAGAAATTGGGTATGAAGAATATAGCAATTCTGATGATATAATTACTCCAGATGATATAAAAATTAATTCAATTATTATATTTGATGATGTAGCTTCCTGTGACCAAAAACCCATTCAAAGTTATTTTTGTTTCGGTAGACATAAATCTGTAGATTGTTTTTATCTATGTCAAACATACTCGGCCATACCAAAACAATTAATTCGAGATAATGCTAACCTTATAATAATTTTTCAACAAGGTTTCTCAAACTTAAAACACATCTATGATGATCATGTTAATATTGATATGTCATTCCAAGATTTTAAAGACATTTGTTCTTTTTGTTGGAAAGACAAGTTTGGCTTCGTCACTATCGATAAGGATTCTGAAATGACATCCGGGCGATATAGAAAAGGATTTGATGTTTACATTCATATATAAGGCAATGATAAAGTCTATAGCAATTCAAAACATGGAATTGGCCCAACGACTAGTTAAAGCTAGACAGGCGCTCCGAAAAAAGTATAAAAGTTTAAAGCAAAACGAAAACCAATTGCAAACACAATTGGAAAATACGTATCAGCCCATTACTCTACCAATAAAACAATTAATATCAACTATTGAAAAACGGGACTCATATCCGCCATCGATTAAACGGGAAACACCACCACCACCTCCATCAAGCTCAAAAAAATATCAACCAAAGCCTTCCGATTATACTCTGGCATTCGATTCACATTCACCCAAAGAGGATATCTTCAGTTCTAATAGAGACGACGACGATGTATTTGAGTCAAATAAAACTTTAGGGGGAAGTAGCGATGAAAATCTTAATCGGTTTATGGATGAAAGTATACGAGACCTTAGTCGAATGGCCACCGACCAAGGCATGCAGGAATATTATGAACAGTTTGAGAATCCATTACCTAGAGTTTACATAAAAGAAGGTATCGCTGACACCGAAGGGCAATTTGATAATACTCTAGGAGTTCATCATGATTTGCAGCTCGATAAATTTTCAATTGGTGATTCTCCTATTGACTTTGTTGGACCTGATATGAAAATAAAAGGTGTTACCTACAAGGGTACTCCAGGTCTTTATGAACTATTATTTAAAACGGACCCTCAAATCTACACTAAAAATGATGCTAAAGAATATTTTGATATTATACGCCGAACGAATGCTCTGTACACTAAAAACAACCCACAATTACCGAGAAGGAGAATTTCTGCAAAATTAAAAAATAAATTCACCAACGTCATTCAACCATTCCTTGGAATTCCCCTTGTTGCACCTAGAGAACGAGCTTTTTCAGTTCCCACTATGACTACGAGACAAATAGCCGCAAAACTAAGACGTGGAAAAGGTTTAACAATGATGCGATATTCCCATAATCATCCTATCGATTATAAATATTTTGATGATTTCAATGAACTGATTGATAGATTACGTTTGCTTGTAGCTTCGCAACAAGCTGGCAATAATGCCCACCAAAATGAAATAGTGTCTATTGTTGAAGAACTTAGAGAAGGTGGTTTAATTGCATAAATATACGACGTAGATTATTTTTTACTTTAGTTCATAGAAAACTATGCCACTAAACAAGTTTAACCAACATTATCTTACGTCGTCGTCGTCGTCGTCGTCGTCTACGACATCGTCAGCTCCTCCAGTAGGTGCACAATTCTATATTTGTGAAATTTTTGATTTTCATGTTAAAAACCTTATTCGATTAACAGGAGAAAAGAAAACTACCTTAAATAAGGATTATTATGTGTTAGACAATGCTGGTACAGCTTTTGTTTTCCCATACGATGCTAAAATTGAAAACATTCGTCATTACTCTGCAGACGGAGAGATTGTAATTAATGGTAAATCTTTCAAATACCATGAATTAACTGCCGCCGGTTATTCTATGAAAAAGGGTGATAAAATTTTATTTAAGTTAGGTACACCTTCTGCAATTTGCATTGAATTTATAGTGCAGTGTCCAGTAGTCAAAAATGAGTAAAGCACAAGTCGTACATGAACTACATAAACCGGCAAGAGTCAATTATAGAAGAAGACATGTTATAATTAAAGGATTACATGATTTGATTCAAGCTGATTTGGCTGTTATGATTCCCTATTCAAAATCTAATAAAGGTTACAATTACATTTTAGTTGTAATAAATGCATTTAGTAAATACGTGTGGGTTAAACCTATTAAGAAAAAAACAGGCAAAGAAATTACATTAGCTATGAAGCATATCTTAGACCAAATGAATGTATTGCCTAAAAACCTTCAAACTGACAACGGAACTGAATTTTATAATAAAAACTTTGAAGATCTAATGAAAAAGTATGGTATTAATCATTACAGTACATTTTCCAATTTAAAAGCAAGTATAGCAGAACGAGTTATTCGCACTCTAAAAACAATGTTATGGAAACAATTCAGCATGCAAGGATCCTACAAATGGTTAACGATTCTACCCAATATTGTTAATAACTATAACAATACAAGACATTCTACTACAGGTGCGATACCCAGTAAAATAAATGACAAAAACGCTAGGTACATTATTGCATACAATCGTTTAAAACAAGTTGATCCAAGGCCGTCAACATTCAAAAAAGGAGATTATGTTCGAATTAGCAAGTATCGACATGTCTTCAAGAAAGGATACACACCCAATTGGACTAATGAGGTAAAAAAAGTGAGAATTACTAATGCAACAACCTACATTTTGGAAGATGATAAGAATAAAGAAATACAAGGCGGATTTTATAAGGAGGAATTACAAAAGGTTAAATATCCCGATGTGTTTCTAATAGAAAAAGTTTTAAAACGAAAAGGTAATCAGTTATTTGTAAAATGGCTTGGGATGGATTCCAAATCGTGGATAAATAAAAAACACCATTGTATAAAGTTTAATATTTTATTAATTTTATAATGTAATTATAATGTAATAAATGTATATTTTAATTAAATATTTTATTAAGTTTTTCATATACCTTACATCTGTGGTTTTTATCTAAAATTGGATTTACAATTTTAGAAATTTCAAAAATTCGTTGCATAAACCGTTGTCGGTCACATGCGGCTGTAATCCATGGTCCTTTTCTAGCTTCTCGATATGCATATTTCCAAGCAATTAATAAATGTATTTTGTTTTTTGTTTCATTAAAGTTGATTTTAGTTTTATCAAATTTTTTCCCACCATCACTAGCAGCATCCTTCATATTTCTCATACGTCAGCGTATTTCGCTCTCTCTCTCTCTCTCTCTTTATTATTATTAACTTTAATATAATTCAATAGTAGTAGTAGTAGTAGTAGTTATTTTATAGTTGTAAATCTTCAGTTTTGAGTAGCAGGTGTGGATATCTGTAAATTATTTCTAGAACGATAGCGTATGTTTCGTTATTTAAATGTTTTAATGGTTCAATGATATTTAAAGCTGTATTAACTAGATTAGCAGTAATAGTAGTAGAATCGTTTATTCCCATTTGTAAAATCTTTAATGAACTAGCAAATTGTAAATTTTTCAATACTCTTAATCTATTTTCAATAAGTGGTAACATTTTCCATAACGTTGAAGTAGTATCAGCTCTTAGACAAACAGAAGAATCACCTTTGTAAATTCTTACAACATTTCCAAATGATAATCGTTTAAATTTAATATCAAATTTACCCATATCCAATGGTTCCATATTATGTTTTGTTTGTGATGTTGATAAAAAGTTATCAATGTCATTTCTACACGTTAAGAAAATTTTCCATTCCTGTTCACTAAATATTAAACAGTTTTTCTTCCACGTTCCAAATATTCCAATACACGGTTCATAATTTAAATATGGTGATAAACCAACCTTTACATATTTTGTTGTATATTTATTTAGAGGCAATTGATGTTCACCTAAAAAGATGTTTTCCTCACGTAAAGGAGTAAAATCCATAAATATTACTACTACTACTACCAATTCTATTACAATAGCTACTTTATATAAAGATATTTGCGGAAATCTGAAAATAAAAAAGATCTTCTTTAAAAAAGAACACTTTATCTCCCCACCACCACCACCACCACCACCACTTTAAAAACTATAAACGTTAGAAAAATGATTAAATCTATACAGTATATTAATCAACTTTAAAAGTGAATGTATTTTTAAAATAAAACAATGAATAATCAGCAGCAGCAGCACCACCACTACCACAACCACCAAGAAAATTGTCTTTGTTTTTGTCCAATAAAGGATCATTGGCTTTATAAGCGTCGATTATATCAATTTAATGAAGAAGAACTTGAAAAGTTTCCATTAGATTATTTAATTCAAAAAGCGCAACCGCTTGAATTGTTATATGCATGGCATAAATTACCAAGAGCATATCGAGAAAATTTTGATTTACAAATTCAACTGCCTTGTTTTATACATTACAATCGTCCCGACTGGCAAAGTCACATCGATGGACCACCATCATCACAGTCAAGATGCCATTCATGTAATTTAACCATCGAACAACAACAGCAACAAATAATACATGTTTAATAATAAAAATAAAAGTAATGTTTAATTTACCATGTTTTATTTTACACAATTATTTACGACAACAACAACAACAACAACAACAACAACAACTACATGTTTAAAAATAAAATCAATTTTAAATACACAATGTTTTATTTTAATAAATAATTATGATATATCATCATTTTTGTCAAATTCGTAATCGTCAAGAAATCGACTAAACTTTGCAGGTGAATTTAATTCATAAGAAGGGTGTAAATCCATGTCACATTCATATCTTTCCTTGAGTCCAAATAGCAGTGTTTTAAATTGATTTTGACACCACATTTTCCTTGACTGATATATTTTATGTAAATCTTTAGTATAGTAATAACTATGAAAATGATCTCTAATTGCATGTAATGTATAATTTAAGTTTTTTAATTCAATCATAAATAAAAGATGTCGAAAGCATGTTTGACATAAATATAAATTAAGAGAAACAACTTTGTATCTGTTAAACCAAACGCAATATTTATCACAATCAAATTTCGTTTTCCAATTACGATGCGCAATTATAGCATTGCGAGCTTTTGCTGATGGAATATCACGTCGGTATAAAATATCAACAGGAATATTAGGATTGTCAGAATCATCATCATCATCATCATCATCATCATTAACATTATTGTTGATAGAATGTTGTAAAAAACTCTGCCATTTATAATAATTATATTTTTTGATAATTTTTATAGTTAAATTTTTGGGTAGCGGTGAACGAACCAGAAAATCTATAACTGAATGAATTCTTTGACTTATAGTTTTAATACACATTTCTTCCAATCTCATGATGAGTAGGATTTCTAAAACAAAAAAAATTACCTATTCTTAAAACCCCAGGGAAGTGTATCAAATGAATTTGAAATTATCTGTCGTTTATCATCGTATGGACTTAGAGCAATTTTTGTTTGTTCTATACTACATACGTTGTGAGCGTATGAACGAATAGTTCTTTGATTTATTACTTTAGTGTTGAATTCTTTTAAACAATTAACATAATCTTCAAAAGTAATAACATTTTTGACAATATTTTTTTTTATACCCTTAGATTTTTTAGAAATACCCAAATTATTTAATCCAACAGCTATTTGATCTGAAGACATGCCTTTCTTTTCACATTTTCTTTTAAAATTAATTTTTTCTTCTTCATTCACTTGTATTTTATAGGCATACATTTTGGAACGAAGACCAGCAAAATGTGTAATTATTTTACCATTTGCCTCATCTTTCATTAAACCTGGTACTTTTTTATTTACTAATGGAATATTATAAACATTATTTTTGTCAAAATCTGAAGTATCAAATTTGTAAATATGTTTTTTTAATAATATCTTTGTAAACGTCTGTTTCACTAATTTCATAGATAAAACTATCTGTGTCTGTATACATTAATTTACATTTTTCTGCACCCACTGTTGCCATCATAAAATTATAATGAAAATCATACATGCAAATTTTTGAAAGATCTAAAATAACCATCCCAATGTAAAGAGGTTTATTAAATATTAATTCTATTTTTTTCAATTCAATTGCCATCAAGTTTTCATCGAAAATTGTTCTGTTGTAAAATCGAGGACTGGCAATCAAGTTTTTAGCCCCATAACGTCCCTCCCACTTTGAACAAAGATGAACGACTCTATGTAATCTTATGTTTTCCATAGTTTTTCCAAACACTGCGTTATTCGCAAGTTTGAATTGATTTTTTCAAAGTTGCTCGTAGCAGTAGCTCGTAATCGACTATTTAATTCAATGTAAGGTTTCAACCATTCTGATTGATTGAATTCCAACACTTTATGTATTTTTGTTATAATCAAACCATGTGCCAACGCTTGTTTTAAATTCCTATAATGTAATATGTAGTATTTTTTTTCATGCAAATCGGCTATTAACTTTGGCAGTTTTGAAGCTGGAGGAATGCTATGGTTAGCACAAAAAGGAAAATCTTTATGTAATTTATGTAAATTTTTTGGATACTCTAAATCAACTTGTAATATATACCCAATTGGAGAATTATCTGGAATTGTGGTGACATCAATATCTATACTTGACCATTTAAATCCACCAAATGGTAATGGCTCGCACATTGCGTGACCATACAAGTTATTAACATCCAAATAAAGAATCGTTTTGGTAGGTTTTGATGAATCATATTTATCACCCATATATGTATTGTTTGCTTCTGAATATCGACTACAACATACCGATATTCCACCTCGAATGGCTTTTTCTATAAACATTACCATGTCAACATCTTTTAAAATTTCTAATTTACATTTAGTGTATTTTAACATAGCGTCCCATGTGTATCCAGGCATTGTATAATACCATGCAGGGTCCAAGCCATATGTTTTCATTGCTGTTTCTCTGAAATTATCCATAACATCTGCTAGTAGCAGGATATCCGTTTTCATATACAATTTACTGTATTCTCCAAGGTTACTTATGCTGAAAGTGTTCCAAATATTTTGTGCATGAATGTAATCATCGTTGCACAATTTCACATCATTTAATTTATTATAAAATTTTTTCAATTGGTGGCAACTTATTTTCCTTCAATTTCTCGACACTATCCAAATAGTCATAAGGAAAAACACCTTTTCTAGTTAAAAGTTGAAATGTATCAGGATCTAAATGATTAAACTCACGTTTTAAATTGTGAAAATTTTCTAAACTTAATGTAGCAACAAGTTCATCAAGACTACAACCCATAAATCTAAAAGAATCTATAAATCTAAATTTAATCTTACTATCATTATCGTATAAAGTGAACGATATATATTTTTCTTTATTTAACGGAAGAACCGAAACATGTCCTCGTTTTGCAATATCTTTTATGATAAAATGACTGTCGTATCCGGAAAGGTTGTGGAATAAAATTGGGACAACAAACAATTTTTTAAATAAAAGATTACAAGTTTGGTGTGCGTAGCCTCTAAATAGTCCTGTAAAATGATCATGGTCTCTTACAATTATATCTTTTTGTTGAAATTTTGTTTCACAAATGTGACAAGTTTGTCTATTTAAATTTTCTATCGGTTCTATTAGCGGAACTATATTAATTATTTTACTCTCAACAAATTGTGCAATCTTTTTAATTTCATTTGAAAACCAATCCATACAATCCACACCTTCGTAACTATTGAAATAAGAAAAATTATCATTATATGTACATTTCATGTAATATCCTGCACAAATTGCTTTGTGATTTTGGTATTTATTAATTGTTTTTGATAATTTTGTTTTACAAGGTTCCAAAACAGCTTCAATATCAGCATATATGAGAAAAGGAATTTTTGTTTGTAGATATAGTTTTTAAATTCTACAAAATCATATTTTGGAAATGAAATTTTACAATGGTTTGTATTTTCACATAATAAATAGTGATTTCTTAACTTTTCCTCACTATAAAAATAATTTAAACAACGATCACACAAGTTAATTGCCGCTGTATGTTTAGTTACTTGAGATCGAATAAGTCGAGAAAGATTTTTAATCAAGCAATAGTGGAATTTTAATTCAATATCATCATCAGCATTATCTGACGCCGCCGCCGCCGTAAAATCATTAAACTTTGGAAAATATTTGTTTTGTATTAATAATAAATTTACATGTTTGTCCAATTTCTTTTTGTGAGTTTAGCAGGTACAACTACATATGATGAGTTTTTTCTGTTAATTCTAAAGCGTAAACGTTTACAGAAATATTATTTAATTCCTCAAATTTATTAATTTGTTTTAATTTCATAGGTAATTCTAAACCTTTAGTATTTAGCACAAGACTATAGTGTGGATATGATGATGTTAACCTATAATTACGAGTAGTTGGGTATAAAAACTAACAATACTCCAATAAAAACATGCCTCGTCTCTATTTTGAATGTTGATACATGCTTTTTTATTTTTAATTTGTGGTGGTAATTTTATATAAGAAGTTCCATTGCCTATTTTATATTCGTTTATTGCTACTTCTAACAGCAAAATTTTTCGTAGTGCCCAACCGCTAGATTCTTCCGCAAATTCTGACAATTTATTTAAAATATAATCTGTTACATGATGATGAAACCAAATTGCTAAATCTGTTGTTTGGTCTAAAATTGCATTAGGTGTAACAAAATACTTTTGATCAATTACTTCTTGATCACCTGCCATTTTAACAAAATCTGCCCAAAGTGTGGTATTTATTTTTACAATTAATTTATGTTTAATAATTTGTTTGATTTTCTTTTTAAAAAGATTAAAAGCATCTGATAAAAATTCTTTAATTTCTTTATGCTTAACATTTATAATCACTGCAGTTTGGACTCTACTATTGAAACAAGAAATTATATTTTTCCAATAAACTTTTGGATTTTTAGCAACATGTTCGTTTTCTACTTTTATTAAACATTTCAATCTTTTTAGTTGTCCAATTTTGGTTATTATTTTACTTTTTTGACCAACTTTTAGTTTATATTTCTTTAATGCTATGTTACATTTTCTAATATGTTTATTAATTAAATTTATTGATTCCTTTTCAGCAGAATTGGCTCTAATTAATTTTATAGATTCATCAATTTTAGATAATATTGTTGGATATTTGTCCATAATTTTATATCACAATTATTTATAAAAATATATAACTTACCAATTAAATCTCAATTATTTCAAACGATGATGCGAGATTCGGCTTGCCAATTTCTACTGTTCCTCTAAATACAATAGCGTATTTTTGTTCCTCAAAATATTTAATAAACGGTTTATACGTTTTTGTTACCCTCTGTGGAAGGAATGTTACGTTGTTTTCCAGTTCTAGCAAAACCGTTTCTCCGAACTTGCTTTGTACAGTTTTTCCTGATAGTATTTTTTGAGGTTCACCCAGAATTAATTGATTTAACTTGATAATTGGTTTGGTGTCTCTTTCTAGAAGAGAAGTAGAGTTTAATGTTTTTAAATCCATTTTGCTAAAAAGAATAATCTTTAGAGTTTATTTATTTTCTTATAACAATAACAAATTACTAATTTAAATAAAATGAAAATAACTTACTTGCGTTGCTGGTGTTGCTGCTGCTGTTGTTGTTGTCGTAAACGGTACTGAAACCTGGTGTTTTTGCAAAACCAAATTAATTTTATATGAAAACGTTGGCCTTTATATATTAAATAAATCTAACATTTTTTTTTTAATATCAAGGACAAAATACCTAATAAACAACTACCGCACCCATTATGCATTTATTAATGCATATTTATTATATTTACAAGAAAGTTACAGGATGGAAGTGTTGATTAATTTATATAATTAATGTATTAATTGTCGATTTATTCAGTATCAGTAAGTATGCAGGTTCCTATGGTTGTTTTTATGTTGATCTTCACCGACATAATTAGCTCATCGTTAGGTGAAACTTTCAATGAGACGAGTGCCTCTTTATGGTTAGAACGATACAGCTACTCAAGTAGCAATGCAAATATTGATTTGCCCACAGTTTTAACACAATTTCAAGAAAAACAATTAAAATACTTACTATCCAAAGTATCTGCATTTTATATCAGATTATTTAAATTATATGTAAAGTTAATAAATAAAAAGTCCAATATGCAATTGTTTTTTATTTTGATTCACCCTGTACATTTCATATTATTGGATCCAATCTGTATTAACCATCATTTTTTATCTATTAGGAACACCACATCTACACACGCTATTACTTTCACTAAAAGTAGAATTAGTTTGCCATTTTATTCTTAAATTATGCATATTTTTATTACTCCATATGCAAATAAATCGTATTGATTTATGCATATTTTTATTAATCTTAATTACATAATATGCGAATATTCACAACTTAATACAATGTTACTACACTTTCTACCGGTCGGGCGATCGGAAGGGGACACTGAAGGTCATTTAACGTAGAACATACATTGTATTACTACTCCCACAGTCGCACCTTTCAGAGTTTTTCAGGTTAAACCTTTGAAGATATGTTGGATACGGTCCATGCCCAGTTAGAAAGTGAACTAAGCCTTGAGTGGGATTAAAGTAACTTGGAATTTCATCCGATGAAAGCCGTCTGGCTGTAGTAGACGTCGTCCACATCACCTGCCATAATCTTCTGATTTCCCGCTCTACTTCTGATGGTTTTTCTACTCTTTTACCAAGTACTTGTTCTGCTTTTGTCGGGTTTCCTTTTCTTAGCCAGTACATAGTTGCTCTTCTTTTAATTTCTAGAGTTAGCGGCAGTACACCCACTAATGTTGTAAGTACCTGCGTGCTAGTCGTTCTAAAGGCTCCAGTTGCTCTAAGAAGAAAACCCCTTTGCACTCTGTCCACTTTCCCTCTGTTTTTAATATTGCATAGTCTGTGCTCCCATATGCTTGACCCATACCCCATCATCGATGCAAGCACCGTACTGAGGTATACTCTCACCTGCTCCAATGGTATCTTACACTCTGAAACAAAAAATGATTACTTATTTTATTCTGGTGTTATTAAAAAAAAATTTTTAGTTGAGTGGGTAGGTTCTTCCCTAACTGTCTTTATAGTTGGAGATAACAAAGCCGGTACTCAGGACTTGGTTATCTGATAAGATGTTGAATAATACATAAGAATACGTTAAACCGACAAAAAAAAAGAGAGAATTTAAGGGCGCCACTAATTTTCTTTCCTAAAAGAAAATTAGAAAAAAAATCAACTATACAAAACAGCTAACCTTTAATTGTTGTTATTTAGAGTATTTAAAATGGACAGAGATTAAATGCCTTAAAGTTTCTGTGTATCAAATAAAACTTCGTAAATGGTAAGAAAATACAAATTTAATACAACAGTGTAGGATTTGAGTCACAAAAAATATGCAATAAGAGAATTTTGGTTAGTAAGAATTAGTTATTACAAAAAAAATACTATAATGTACAAAACTGACAAGTTTAACATAAAAAAAACCTGATATCTTAACCACGTTCTTCAGTTCGTCAGGTAGTGATGTGGTAGGAACAGCTAACGAAGTTCTACACCCTTAATCTTGAAGGAAGTGTCCACCATTCTGGACCAAGGCCGGAACTGAAACTTGTTGGTTTCACGGGGTATCCAGGAACTGTTTCTCCAAAACAAATTTGGCCTCTAGAGACTAGGCCTTAGTTACTGTGCTGGTAACTATCAGATACTGTGCTGATATCTCCCAGTTTTTTGAGTCGATATCTCCCCGAAACTGTGCTATAAACATAACGCGTGGTTACAAAAAAAATAAGAGAACAGGAAATTTACATGATACATCTCGTATTTCAGTCCAGATACGTTTCTTAATATATACATACAAGTTTTATTTTATTAACTGAATCAGCTTAACGATTCGTTCGGGACAATCTTTATTATAAGAAATAATTTCATTCAAAAGAAACAAAGCAAAAAAACATTTTTAAAAGATAATTTATATTGTAAGAACGAATTTTAGCAAAAAAAAGAGAAAGAGAAAAATAAATTATTTACGTTAAGATACTTTTAAGCAATAATTTTATAACAGAAAGCAAAGAAACTTATTGATAGAAGCTAAAATGTCATAAAATGTCGTAGCCATCTTTTCTCAAAAAAAACCCAGGCTGACATGTATTTATTCGATATATTTAGCTTATAAGCAACAATTTAGATAAAAAGAATTATAAATATTAACATACCAGTAGTCTACGATAAAGTTACCCCAAACCAGCACTCCAATTTTCACGATATAGGTAATTTAAATTTATATATTTAACTACTGCACAGTTTCACGTAAACTATTTCAACGACAATCATGCCAAAATTCCACCATGCCGGTATCCTACCTCGTTTATAACAGTAGCCAACAATGTTTGAGTTGCGCAGTAATAAAGACTTCAATTATCTATTTTACGTGCTTTAATATATTCCAACAAGAGAAATTTTTGAAAAATAATTCGTTTTATTTCCGATAGTAAACCGTACTGGTTAGACCAATAGTCAATTACTCCAAAAATCTAAATATTGAATAATTTGTTAACTAAAAATGTAATTTGAAATGATAACTGCAAAGTTATCGTTTCATACCCCTAATAGCCAGAAAAAAAAATTTTTACCAAAAAAAAATTTTTTTGATAATGTATATATTCAACCCCCATCCCTATAATATTATTTTCAAAATTTTTCCCAAATTACGATAAGATAAGAATCTAAGATTTCTAAGGTATTAAATACTCACTCAATGGAACAGTCTACCAGTTAGCAACTGAACTTACTCAATACCCCAGGCAAAGACTAAGATAAAAAATAAAAATATAGATAGCTCTAAGAAAGATAACAAAAACTCAACGGAAAACAACCCCCTTACACAAGTTCTGACATGTCTGAACCCGATGTACACCGGCAGGCTAGATGGCGAAAGTCCCTAGGGTACAATATAGAAACAGAGGGTGGTTCCTGTTGGAAGTGATCCCACACAATTGAAATTGCGCACCCTTAGCTGCAAAGGGAGCCTCATTTTTCAATTCAACTGTCTCCACACTACACCGTAGCAACTTCAGTCACCCCTCACCGCAATGGAAATCGATCCCAGACAAGACATAACGTCCAGTTCAGAGTACTGCCAACTCAATGATAATATAGCATATCATTAACGCTAAACTGGTATCCTGAAGGGATAACCGACAAAAAAAAATACTTATAAACTAATAACAGGGAGATAAATCCAGAGAGATATAATGAATGGATCTCTAATTTCATTACACTGCGACCCAATCCTGTGAAGTCTTATCTCCCCAAGTCCTCTCGTTCTGATAACACCCTACACCCTCAAAGGTGATGGTTCCCTACTCTGGCGTGTCCATCAATGTACAGTGCCTCATCACTCGAATCCCTGGTTCAACAATTTTATCCTACAGGATGACCACACAGCCAGGCTCGCACCCATAATGAGATTAGGCCTTAACACAAAAAACTAAGAAAACACGGAATCTACTTTTTTGTCAGGAAAGAGAAAAAACCTCCAAAAAAAATTCCGTCATGGGAATACTATTGCAAGATATGGCGTCAAAATCGGGATAAAATGTGCTTAGATACTACTTCTCAAGAATAACTAAGCAAGTGTCAATATCGGGATAATCAAAAGCGTCAAAATCGGGATAGTCAAAAACAATAAAACGAAAGGAAAATCTTACTATGCTGAAAGTTCTACCTTGAAAGATAGACACAGAGAATCACATGGCCTACTTCGTTACATAGGGTGGTGCTGGAAAGAAAGAAACAACACATAAATCAGCTGGTTGTAGATGCGGTATAAAAGAACTGCCAAGAGCCTCGCACTCACATAATGTGGTCCCTAAGGCACGAGCAACCCCTGCTGAACTCACCTACAAATCTGACACAATATGACAACGAAACTACCTGCACCAACCTCAACCAAATGATAGAAAACGTGGCCTAAAAGGTGGTTAGGTTGAAGGACTCTTACCTCCCCGCCTGGACAATCCTCGGGTGACGGAATTCTCAAACCCCCAGTCACAGGGAACAGATAAGATACAATCAGGTAAGATAACAATAATAACACATCGTGAATATCATCGAAGATAACAAAGATTTTTGGAAACTACAAATACTTTCTCACTGGAATGGACGAATATTCTTACAATAACATATGTATCGCTACATCATGTCAAAAAGTGAGATAAACTCCAAACTTATTTGCATAATTCCTTAATTCTCATAAGTCTAAGATAAAGATACGAAAATATATATTTTCACGATTGCTAGAAATTTTAATTTATGCGGTACGATATATCAAGATAATTTTAGTTATTTTACATGGTAAAAGATAATTATTTATTAGATGTAGAAAAACATTCAAAATCGGTACATTAAAATTCTAATTCCCTACACGGAATTAAATGCATGCGGAATTATATAACAAAAAAACCAATTTAGAATAAAATTTTACAGTTAATTAAACATACGGAAAATTATTATATGCTTTTGTGCTATACTAGGTAAGAAAAATATATTAGACAACGTTATTAAGCAGGTTTAGATAAGATACGATATATGACCCCTAAGACATAAAGAACATGTACACTGAGACATATGAAACATGTCTTCTGATGCACAAGATACGATAAGATAAATTTTCGGGTGCCATTTCCTATAGCACGCAAAAACTCTAGGTAAGATAAGTTATTTCAGTTTATGTCATCTGACACAATTCAACTGAAATCGGTACGATAAGATAAGATATGATAATATAAGATAAGGTAATATCCTACAGCATGGGTAATAGCACCGGTTAAGAGAAAGAAAAGTCTACAAAATTCGGATATATAATATGGAGCATTCTAACTTTAGCGATACTAATTAATATTCCAACATTACATTCCTCTAATTTCTTGAACAAAAATAAATATTTATTCCAAAATACTTTCAAGTTTTACATTTATTTTTTTTGCGCGATAAATCTAGTTTACCTCTTAATTAATTTTACTTACAGCATAGCACAATATACACATGGTAAAATAACTAATAATATTACTTTCCAAAAAAAAGTATATTTGAGTAACTACAACTAACAAATAACTATTCATCATCAGAAGATTCTGAATATGGAGTATTATCGTTATGGGTAAAGTCACTTGAATCATCAGTAGATAAGTTATATTCTTTAAGATCTTTAACATGCCAACGTCCAATATTTTTGCCATTACTATCTTTAAGTTCATAAATCAAGGGAGATATCACGCGGTTAACAGTACAATGTATGTATTTAGGCATAAATTTAGCAGAAATGAATTGAGCTTTATCTGATTTTATATAATTTTTTTTCCAAACATGATCACCTACATGAAATTTAATATTGCGTTTACGAAGATTATACCGGTTACTTGTTTTAATGTAAGCTTTATGTAGTTTTTTCCTAACTTCTTCGAAAATCTTAGACATTTCTTGAGTATCCTGTATACGGTGGATTTTATTGGAAATTGCAGGCTGATTATTTGCATTATCTGCAATATTCCCAAAAAATGACCCTGACACAGGCACGTTTCTAGCAAACACAAGAAAGGATGGTGGAAAATCTGTGACTTCATGTTTAGATAAACGAATAGCTTGCGCAATTTTTTGTATCTCAACATCCCAAGATCTATGATCAGTAAAACAATAAGAACGAATTGCAGTAACTAGTGATTTGTTTACTCGCTCGGTATGATTGGCTTGTGGAGTATAATTTGAAGTATACCATATACTTTGGACCTCATATTTAGACATTAAGTTCTTAAATAACTGACTAGTAAACTGCTTTCCATTATCCACAGCTACTATCTGAGGAACACCAAAAATCAGAAATACATTATTTTCTATAAATTTAACAATAGCAGAAGAGGTAGCTTGTTTTAATGGTTGAATTAAAACAAATTTAGTAAAAAAATCTACTATTACTAACGCACAAGTATTTCCCTGACGAGATCTAGGATAAGGACCTATTAAATCACAGGAAATTAATTGAAAAGGAAACTCTATATTACGATATTTACCCATGAGACCAGCTTGAGGTAAATTTGTAGGCTTACAGGCAGCGCAAACTTTACAACGCCTCACATACTTTTGCACACTCTGCCTCATTCTAGGCCAATAATACAATTCTGAAATTCTTTCCAAAGTTTTAAAAACCCCGAAATGACCTGCAGTAGGATCATCGTGAAATTTAGATAATAACTCAAGTCTATTTTCTGTCGGAACTACAATTTTCCAGTCTGTTAAATTACAAATATTAGCATATTTATTAAAGATATGTTTGTATAAGATATTATTTTCTACTTTAAAACTTGGATAACTATCTGGATCTGATTGAATCTTGATAACCATATTTTTATACCATTTATCAGGTCTTAGTAAAGATAAATTTAAGACATTAATTTCAGGCAATCTAGATAAAAAGTCAGCCGGAACAGTACCTGTCGCTTTACGATGAACAATGGAGAAATTGTATTGTGAAAGCTGTAAAATCCACCTAGCTAATCGTGGTGATGGCTTTTTCATATTGTTCAACCAAATTAGAGAAGAATGATCGGTAATGACAGTAAAATGTCGTCCAAGAAGATAGTAACGAAAATGGTCAATTGATAGTAAGACTGCAAGCGCCTCTTTCTCAGTTGTTGTGTATTTCTTTTGACATTTATTGAGTTTTTACTAAAATATGCCACTGGATGTTCCAATCCATCATCCAACTGAAAAAGTACACTTCCAATACCTACATCACTTGCATCACACATGAGATAAAAATGTCTTCCTAAAATCAGGACTACAAAGTACAGGAGCGGTAGTTAAAACAGTTTTTATATCTTGGAAAGCCTTTTGAGCTTCCGGTGTCCAACTTATTGGTTGATGTTTTTTTCTATTAGATAAAAGATCTGAAATAGGAGCAGATAATGTTGAGAAATTGTTTAAGAAACGACGATAATATGAAACTACCCCTAAAAATCTACGTACCTCTGTAGTAGTTTTCGGTATTGGATAATTACTAATAGCTTTTGTTTTTTCACCATCAATACTTAACCCGTTTTCATCCAAAGTATACCCTAAATAACGCAAAGAGGGACGACAAAAATGACATTTATCGATATTAATCGTTAAATTTGCGTCTCTCAACTTCTCGTAAACTTTGTTTAAAATTTCTAAATGCTTATCAAACTCTGAAGTGCAAACTATAATATCATCTAGATAGTAAAAACAGTAAGGTTCTAAAGATGGACCTATCACCATATCCATTAAACGTGACATAGAAGCAGGACTTGAAATCAATCCAAATGGTGTACTAGTAAATTGAAATAAACCCCTGGAACGTATTGCAAAAGCCGGTTTTGGCCGAGACGACATTTCTAAAGGAATTTGATAGAATGCATGTTTTAAATCGATACTAGATATATATCGCGTATCCCTAAGTTGACTAAGAATTACCTCAATATTTGGAATCATATATGAATCTGCCTTTGTTTGTTTGTTTAAAAATCTGGCATCAAGAAGTAATCTTATACTACCATCCGGTTTATGAGTTAAACAGATAGGAGAACAATATGGTGATTTACTTGGTTCAATAACCCCTAATTTTAATAAATTATCTATCTCATTATTTACATGAACTTCCATGGCTTGAGGCAATGGATACTGTTTTATTTTAAAAGGAGGAGAATCTCCTGTGTCGATATAATGCTCTAAGATATGCGTCCTACCTATCCTATCCTTAGGGCTAATCTGTTTAAATTTTTCGATAATAATATCAAGTTTAGCTTTTTCATCAAGTGTTAAAGTTGTAACATCTTTAACAATATTAATGATATTTAACGATAACGCATTTAAATTCATAGTAAATTTAGAAAAATCTATTTTAATATTGAAAGTCTTTAAAAAATCCATTCCTAAGATAACAGTTTGAGTAACTGAAGATAAAATATATAATTTTAAAATCCGAGATAACTTATCTACTGTGACGTAAGTTTCTACAAACCCGCCTACTTCATGAAAAGTACCATCAGCAGTTGACACTTGAAATTTTTCGGAATTAGAAATAGGTATAGATAACTGTTGTACAAATTCGAGACCTAGAGAACCAAAAACACTCAAATTACTTCCAGTATCAATCAGACAAGAAAATGTCTTCCCAAAAATAGTAATATCAACATACGGCCTATTGTCGTTACTTTTACGATATAATGAGTCCAAAAAGAAATCGTTAGATACTTGTGAATTGAAAGATTCTTGTAATTTAATTGTATGATTTTGTTTATAGAAATTTTTAACAACCTTTAACCAACCCATCCAATCATTTTTATCGAAATAAGATAAGTTAACATTTTTAAAATTTTTAGACACATTTGATAAGGAACAATTTTCTCTTACTGATTGCTTGTGGACGGTGTAGTTTCTGATGCTCTTGAACTTGTTTGCTTTTTTGAATTTTTTTACTTTGGATTTGTGTTTCCTGAAGGATTTTGAGGGGCGGAATGAGTCACCAAAGCATGGACCTGACCGCCATGTTCGTTTTTTGAACACTTTGGACATTTAGATTTGACAAATCCAGGATTCCCACATCCATAACAAAACATTTTCATTGCATATTTACATTGAGAATAAGTATGATTATTTTCACCACAATTCCAGCAAGCTTTATGTGAAGTTACAGTAGACACCTGTCTAGTATTATTGTAATTTCGAGATCGAACAGGGGAGATAAAGGTATTACTCAACTGAGGCTCTAAATAGATCTTTGATTTTCTTGAATCAAAGTTTGCGTTTTGCGATTGCTGTGAATATGCAAAAGATTCTTCTAATTTTTTACATTTATCAGTTAAATCTTCGATACTAATGATATCTACTAACGCCAATGGTTGAGCATAATTTGACAATAAATTTCTCTTAATTATCCTTATTTTATAAGATTCATCCTGTTTAATTTCTAAACGATTAAAAAGACTGCACATAGAATTAATGAATAAAGTAACTTTTTCATTTTGATTTTGCTTTCTATTTTTAATTTCATCTAATAAATCTTCCTGATAATTATACGGTAAGAAGTCTGACTTTAATTTAGCAACTAAATCTGACCAGTTTTGAAATTCTTCTTCTTCTTCTTCCTGCTTCCTTAATAGGCTTGTGCCTGTTCCATCTTCGGCTGCCTCACTATCTGATATCCAGATTGTCACTCCATCTCTTCCTTGGCCTTCCAGTACTCCTTCGGCCGTTTGGTGATCTATCTCGTGCTATCCTGACCATTCTTCTTTCTCCCATTCTGCTTATATGGCTATACCACTCCTTTTTCCTTTTTAGTGTCCACTCGTTTATGTCCTCAATATTACAGCTTTGCCTGAGGTCTGCGCTACGTTGTCTGTCCCATAAAGTTTTTCCTGTGATATCTCGGACTATGCTCATTTCACAGGTTTCCATCAGCCTTTTTGTCTTAGTGGTGTCGGGTCTTGTTTCCGCAGTGTAGGTTAAAATTGGCCTAACTACTGTCCTATAGATCTTGGCCTTTGTTTCCGTGCGTAGATGTTTGTTACGCCAAATAGTGTGTTTCAGACATCCTGCTACTCTGTTGGCTTTGTTTATTTGTTGGGCGACTTCCGCTTCTGTGTCTCCATAACTGTGCATCATTATTCCCAAGTAGCTGATATTTCTTTCTTGCTGGATTATTTTGTTATCTACTTCCAGCTTGCACCTTATTGGATTTTTAGAGATTACCATACTTTTCGTTTTATTAGGTGATATTTTCATATTGAATTTTTTTGCTGTTAGATTAAATTGGTATAGAAGTCTCTGAAGGTCATCTTCGCTCTCTGCGATAAGTGTGGCATCATCTGCATAGCATACTATAGAAATAGTCTCTTCACCCATTTTGTACCCTATGCCCAAGTTTTTGACTTTATGAATAACTTCATCCATGATGAGGTTAAACAGCAGCGGGCTTAACGAGTCTCCTTGACGTATTCCTCTTTCCACTGATATCGGCTGTGTTACTGTGTCATTAATTCTGGCTTGAATGCTATTTCTGCTGTAAATGTTTTCGATAGTCTTAATAATGTCTGATGGTATGTTTCTCTTATATAGTAGGTGAATTACGTCATTAAGCTCCACACGATCGAATGCTTTTTGTAGATCTATAAAGCAGCAGTAAGCCGGGACATTGTATTCCAATGATTTTTCCATAATTTGCCTGACAACAAAAACTGCATCGTTACATGATCGCCCGGACCTAAAACCTTGTTGTTCATCTGCTAGCTCTATTTCGTTGGTGATTTTCGTGGTTATGACTTTTGTGGTCAATTTCAGCGCATTGCTGAGAAGGTTTATGCCTCTGTAGTTATCGGGTATAGTTTTATCACCCTTTTTAAACATTAAGATCGTTGTGCTATTGCGCCAGCTGTTCGGTTCCTAACCTAACCTAACCTAACAGTTTTGAAATTGACTTCTATTATTTAAATACCAATAAAATGCTTGATCAGTGAAGAGATCTGCCGCGCTAGAAAATAGTTCGCTATCAGTTACACCGCGAGAAATCTTTAAACACTCTACACGTTCTAAAAATCCTGCCAGCGATTCATTTTCTGATACTCCCGAAAAATGTAAACCCCATTTAAAGATCGGTACTGGTTTAGCAAAAGCAAAACTTTGATTATAACCCACAGTGTGGAGACTCACCAATTCATTAGGAAACGCCACTGGTAGCGAATCATAGGAATCGGGTTTTGAATTACTTACATGTTTTTGTACTATATTAAAAGTAGTATTTGAATGTCGATCTAAATGGAAGTATTGTTTCGATATTATATTAATTACAATAAAATATTATATTTTTGAGAAGTTGTTTTAAGTTTTGTGTACCACAGATTACCACAATTGGCGACGAGGATACTTTTGAACTCATTGTAAGTACCTATGTGTTTTATTTAAAAAAAAAATAGAAAAAAAGACATATGTATATAAATATATATATATGCATATATGTATAAGTATATTTTGATTTATTATATATTATCTAACTTAAAATATTGATAATAAAGAATTTAAAAGCAACTTATCAGCAATATTTTCCCTAATTTAACAAAAATTTGGAGTTCTTTTGTTTCTTATCCTAATACTATATATATAATATAGATACAGTGAAGGCTGTGAGCCAACTGTATGGGTTCTGGAAGAGTCAGTGGAGGCTGTGAGCCAACTGAATGTATTCATATAGATGCAGTGAAGGCTGTGAGCCAACTGTATGGGTTCTCGAAGAGTCAGTGGAGGCTGTGAGCCAACTGAATGTATTCATGTAGATACAGGGAAGGCTGTGAGCCAAGTGTATGGGTTCTCTAAGAGGCAGTGGAGGAGGGTTTCATGTATACAGGGAAGGCTGTGAGCCAGCTGTATAGATTCATGTAGATAATGATAGATGTATGAATTCAAGCAAGAACAGGAAGGCTGTGAGCCACTGTTTTGAAGTTATAAAGTAGGCTGGGAGCCATTGAAAAAACATGTATATATATATATATATATATAATTAAATTTCTGTTATTTGCCGACTAATAGGTATTAAACCAGAATTTTTGGGGTAAACGGCAATGTTTTTTAAGAAAATGAAATAAATGTATTTCGAAAGCTTGGAAAACAAGTAAAAGAGTTTTCTTAAAAAACATTGCCGTTTACCCCAAAAATTCTGGTTTAATATATATATATATATATATATATATATATATATATATATTATCGGAATGTTTTTGGGGATGTGGCAATAAAACCAAAGTGTACTCTTTTTAGAATTTATTAACCGAGCTTTCGAACCTCTATGGGTTCATTTTCAAGGTCTAAAAATGTTTTAATTGTAAAGAAATTATATAGCAAGTAATAAAATAAATAATACTTACATATCTAGGTGAGATTATTGGTAAAATTTTGTAAAAAACTGTAATAAATGTGACATGTTATTATAAAAAACTCAAAAAACAATATGATTTAAAAATTTTGATTGATTTATTTAATATATAAATTCAATTGTTTTAAGTTCTACATACTAATTCGTTTTTTTTAATTTTATAAATTTTGTTTCTCCAAATCCAAAAGATATGCATAGATTACACTTAAATTATTTAAATCAGTTTTTTTATTAATACATCGATCCTCTTGTGCTATGTAAGCTGTTTCTAAAAATATCCGCTTTTTATAATTGATTTCTGTGGTTAAAATTTTGGCATGTTCATAATTCATTAAATGGCCTTCAGAGAATACGTGTTCAGCAAGTGCACATTTCTCTGGATGAAGTTTACTGTCACTTTTATGGGATGTTATTCTATTAGCAAGAGACCTTTTTGACTGACCAATGTATTTCTTATCACAATTTTTACAAGGAATTTCATAAACTATGTTAGGTAATTTATTCTTTGGTGTTTTATCTTTGATTTTACTAAAAAGCGAATGGATTGTAAGATGTTGTTTATTTGCAATTTTTATATTATGTTGTTTTAAAATTCCGGAAAGTTTAGGTGTGACGGTTTTGATATAGGGTAGAGATACATAAATTGGAATGGTATTATTTCTAGAACTGATGTCATGATATTCTGTGTTCCTTGTCATGTTATGAATAATGGCATTTGTATTGTCAGAAGTATTATATAAAATTTGTTTTAAAAGATATGGTGGATAACAGTTCTCAAGAAATAGTTTATAAAGAATTTTTAAATTTTTTGGTGAAAAATTGGATCTGAAATATTTAAAACTCGATTTTTCATTTGTTTGATCAAATTTAATTTAGTATTACGTGGATGATATGAATGATAGTTAATATATCTCCCAGAGCTTATCGGTTTTCTATACCAGTCGATTGAGATGTTATTGTTATCGTTTCTTATAAATTTAGTATAAAGAAAAGGTAAGGATTGTTCTGTATCTTCTTTTTCTATAGTAAATTGTATATTTGGATCAAAGCTGTTGAAGTAAAAAAGTATATTATTTATTTCATCATATGGAAGAGATAAAATTATATCATCTACATATTTTTTAATGAAGAATAATTTAAAAGGTAAAACAGATATAACTAAGTCCAAGATGTAATCCATTACATAGTCTGCTAAAATAGGAGATATTGTAGATCCCATTGGTGTTCCAAAAGTTTGTTGATATAGTTTATTATTATAGGAAAAATATGTACTATTGAAAATAAATGTTATTAATTTGGTGGTAATACAATATTATTAAATTTTTTATTTATTTCAAAAGAATCTCTAATGTAATACTCATTGCCATAGTCATATGATTTTGTGAGTATTTCAGTTAACCAAAGTGTAAGGGGTTCAATAGGTGTTCCAATTGATGCTACTATTGGCCTAGCTGATAATGTTGGTTTATGAATTTTTGGTAAACAGTAAAATTTTGCAGGAATGCCATTATAGGTTGTTAGTTTATTTTTAATTTCTTTGTCAATTTGTTTTTTATTAAATAATTTTTTAATTAATGCATTACACTCATTAGTTATTTTCAAAGTAGGATCTTTATTAAGTTCTTTATATGATTTATTATCATCCATAAGTTGTTTAGAGAGATCTAAATATTGTTGTTTTTCTATTATAACGGTTACATTACCTTTATCTGATTTTGTTACTATTAAATTTGGATTTTCATGTAAAAATTTTTTTGTTTTATGTAGTAGTTTTCTAAATATTGAAGATTGTTTAGGTTCATGTATATGATTAGTTAAAACATTAGTTGATTTTGCTATAATAATATTTCTTTCTTTTTCATTATTCACAAAAGATGAGATGTAATCAATGTTTGCTAACATGGTTTTAATTGAAATATCTTTAGTTATTATAGGTTCTATACTAAATTTTGGTCCTAGAGACAAAAATTGTAAAATATCTTTTGGTATTTCTGTTTGAGATAAGTTTTTATCCAATTTTCTTGAGTTTGGAGAACCAAACTATTTTTTTGTTTAAAAGATTTTTAAGTTTGTTTTTTTGTTTATTTTTAATTTTGAAAAATAATTTGTTATAATGAACGAGTTGTCTACTTGAATAATTATCAAAAACGAATTCATTTGTAGTATTGATTATTTGATTTTTGAAATTTTCTAGATCATTTTTTAATTTAAGTATTGTTTTTTGATTACAAATTATTTCATTATTAAGTAGCTTATTAACTAACCTATTATAAATGGAATAACTGTTGTTCCTTTCTTGTTCTTGACGTATCAGAATTTTTTCTATATGTTTTATATGATGTTGTAAAAAAGATGGAATAATGTTCTGTTTTCTACATGTAGAACATTATTCCATCTTTTTTACAACATCATATAAAACATATAGAAAAAATTCTGATACGTCAAGAACAAGAAAGGAACAACAGTTATTCCATTTATAATAGGTTAGTTAATAAGCTACTTAATAATGAAATAATTTGTAATCAAAAAACAATACTTAAATTAAAAAATGATCTAGAAAATTTCAAAAATCAAATAATCAATACTACAAATGAATTCGTTTTTGATAATTATTCAAGTAGACAACTCGTTCATTATAACAAATTATTTTTCAAAATTAAAAATAAACAAAAAAACAAACTTAAAAATCTTTTAAACAAAAAAAATAGTTTGGTTCTCCAAACTCAAGAAAATTGGATAAAAAACTTATCTCAAACAGAAATACCAAAAGATATTTTACAATTTTTGTCTCTAGGACCAAAATTTAGTATAGAACCTATAATAACTAAAGATATTTCAATTAAAAACCATGTTAGCAAACATTGATTACATCTCATCTTTTGTGAATAATGAAAAAGAAAGAAATATTATTATAGCAAAATCAACTAATGTTTTAACTAATCATATACATGAACCTAAACAATCTTCAATATTTAGAAAACTACTACATAAAACAAAAAATTTTTTACATGAAAATCCAAATTTAATAGTAACAAAATCAGATAAAGGTAATGTAACCGTTATAATAGAAAAACAACAATATTTATATCTCTCTAAACAATGGATGATAATAAATCATATAAAGAACTTAATAAAAATTCTACTTTGAAAATAACTAATGAGTGTAATGCATTAATTAAAAAATTATTTAATAAAAAACAATTTGACAAAGAAATTAAAAATAAACTAACAACCTATAATGGCATTCCTGCAAAATTTTACTGTTTACCAAAATTCATAAACCAACATTATCAGCTAGGCCAATAGTAGCATCAATTGGAACACCTATTGAACCCCTTACACTTTGGTTAACTGAAATACTCACAAAATCATATGACTATGGCAATGAGTATTACATTAGAGATTCTTTTGAAATAAATAAAAAATTTAATAATATTGTATTACCACCAAATTAATAACATTTATTTTCAATAGTACATATTTTTTCCTATAATAATAAACTATATCAACAAACTTTTGGAACACCAATGGGATCTACAATATCTCCTATTTTAGCAGACTATGTAATGGATTACATCTTGGACTTAGTTATATCTGTTTTACCTTTAAATTATTCTTCATTAAAAATATGTAGATGATATAATTTTATCTCTTCCATATGATGAAATAAATAATATACTTTTTACTTCAACAGCTTTGATCCAAATATACAATTTACTATAGAAAAAGAAGATACAGAACAACTTTACCTTTTCTTTATACTAAATTTATAAGAAACGATAACAATAACATCTCAATCGACTGGTATAGAAAACCGATAAGCTCTGGGAGATATATTAACTATCATTCATATCATCCACGTAATACTAAATTAAATTTGATCAAACAAATGAAAAATCGAGTTTTAAATATTTCAGATCCAATTTTTCACCAAAAAATTTAAAAATTATTTATATACTATTTCTTGAGAACTGTTATCCACCATATCTTTTAAAACAAATTTTATATAATACTTCTGACAATACAAATGCCATTATTCATAACATGACAAGGAACACAGAATATCATGACATCAGTTCTAGAAATAATACCATTCCAATTTATGTATCTCTACCCTATATCAAAACCGTCACACCTAAACTTTCCGGAATTTTAAAACAACATAATATAAAAATTGCAAATAAACAACATCTTACAATCCATTCGCTTTTTAGTAAAATCAAAGATAAAACACCAAAGAATAAATTACCTAACATAGTTTATGAAATTCCTTGTAAAAATTGTGATAAGAAATACATTGGTCAGTCAAAAAGGTCTCTTGCTAATAGAATAACATCCCATAAAAGTGACAGTAAACTTCATCCAGAGAAATGTGCACTTGCTGAACACGTATTCTCTGAAGGCCATTTAATGAATTATGAACATGCCAAAATTTTAACCACAGAAATCAATTATAAAAAGCGGATATTTTTAGAAACAGCTTACATAGCACAAGAGGATCGATGTATTAATAAAAAAACTGATTTAAATAATTTAAGTGTAATCTATGCATATCTTTTGGATTTGGAGAAACAAAATTTATAAAATTAAAAAAAACGAATTAGTATGTAGAACTTAAAACAATTGAATTTATATATTAAATAAATCAATCAAAATTTTTAAATCATATTGTTTTTTGAGTTTTTTATAATAACATGTCACATTTATTACAGTTTTTTACAAAATTTTACCAATAATCTCACCTAGATATGTAAGTATTATTTATTTTATTACTTGCTATATAATTTCTTTACAATTAAAACATTTTTAGACCTTGAAAATGAACCCATAGAGGTTCGAAAGCTCGGTTAATAAATTCTAAAAAGAGTACACTTTGGTTTTATTGCCACATCCCCAAAAACATTCCGATAATACAAATAGTTGGCAAATATTTCTATTTAAATTATATATATATATATATATGTATATGTATATAAGGACATTAAAGATAGTAACAATTTTTATTATTTAGAGGAGGGCTAAGAGCCACTTAAATAACAGGTTGTTATTGTTTCAGCGATAAAATTAAGAGGAGAGAAAAAAAGCCATGGGGGACTCTGGTATCAAACCATTTTTGTGCGATACACTAGATAAGGCAATTATTCGAGTAGAATGGTCAAAATGGCTTCGGTCAGTTGATTTATATCTAGCAGCCGAAGAGATTGTAGATCCGCTAAAGAAACGTAATAAATTATTACATATTGGTGGCAGTCAACTACAAGAAGTCGCCTACAATTTACCGGGCGCAATTGAAGATTCATCTGAAGATAATCACAATGTTTATGATAGGCTAGTAACAAAGTTAACTACACATTTTTCTTCGGTCCAAAATTCCACATTCGAAAGACACATTTTTCGAAATCTCAAACCAGAGGAAGGGGAAAATTTAAATAAATTCTTATTACGCATAAGGCAACAAGCATCAAAATGTACTTTTGGAAGCTCTACAAACGAATCTCAAGAAATTAGTCTAAAAGACAAACTAATAGATTGCTGGGCTCCGATCGAATTGAAGAAGAAATTATTAGAGAAGGAACGTCCATTAGAAGAAATTGTAGAGATGTGTAGAATACATGAAGAGACAATACAACAATCTAAACTTATGGACAAACCCAACGAACCATCAACGTCGATGGTTAACAAGATTTCAACTAAACCAGGACGCTGTGGTAGGTGCGACAACCAAGGTCACATCGCAAACGATAAGGAATGTCCAGCTAAAAATTCTAGGTGTTTCAAGTGCGGCTCGCAAGGACATTTTTCGATATGCTGTAGAACAAAAGAAAGAAAAAGATTACACCCACATTCAAATGCCCTAGGAAAACGTCAAAAGTTCCATTCTAGAATAAACTACATCAAAACAAATCAGCAAAATAACACCGATAAAGATTCAATTAAAAATTTCGAGTGCTTTAAAATTGATGATATTGCCTACCCTGAGGAGAGAGATGATTTGATTAGTTGTATTGTTGGGGGAGTAGCAATAACATTTTTAATAGATTCGGGTTGTAAAGTCAATATAATACAATTTCGAGTTTGGGAGAAAATTAAAAATCAAATATCAGTATGGAATATCGAATCAGATCCAACCGACCATTTAAAAGCCTACGGATCGGACGACACGTTAACATTAGTTCATCGTTTTCAAGCTCCTGTGAAGATTTCTAATGGAAAAGAAGTTGTAGCATATTTTTACGTTGTAAAGCATGGGAATATATCGCTTTTGGGTAAAGAAACGGCCCAACAATTGGGGGTCTTAAAATTGGGCATCAGTATAAATCAAATATCTAAACCAAGCAGTTTTCCGAAAATTAAGGACATCGCGATTAAACTTACAATTGATCCTAAAGTAAGGCCAGTAAAACAACCCGTGCGTCGAATTCCTGTTGCAGTAGAGGATAAAGTAGAACAAAAATTAAAGGAAGCCTTAGATAGCGACGTTATTGAAAAAGTAACAAAACCCAGTGAATGGATATCACCCATTGTTGTAATTTTCAAACCAGAAGGAGACATTAGGTTATGTGTTGATATGCGGAGGGCTAATGAAGCTATTTTGAGAGAGAACTATCCACTCCCTACTTTTGAAACATTTATGACAAAACTAAAAGACACTCAGTATTTTTCGCGGCTAGATTTGGTAAGCGCCTATCATCAATTAGAATTAGCGGAAGAAAGTCGACCCATCACAACATTTATTACACATAAAGGCATGTTTAGGTATAAAAGACTGATGTTCGGTGTCAATTCAGCACCAGAAATATTTCAGAGAGTCATGGAAGGTATATTGGCATCTTGCAAAAATTGTCTAAATTATTTAGACGATATTATTGTTTTTGGCAAAACCGAAATGGAACATGACCAGTGCTTGCAGGAGGTTTTAAATGTTCTGAAGGATAATAACGTTTTGCTTAACGAAAATAAATGTATTAAGAAAACTAAGGAACTTAACTTTCTAGGACATAAACTTTCTTCAGAAGGCATCAATGCCGATGAGCAGAAAATCAAAGTAATTAGGGACTTTCGGGCTCCGACAACCAAAGAAGAGATAAGAAGTTTTTTGGGTCTTGTAACGTACCTAGGTAAATTTATACCAGATCTAGGTACTCTAACACAATCACTCCGAGATTTGACAAAACTAAATACAAAGTTTGAATGGACAAAACAACATCAAAAACACTTCGATACATTAAAATTGGCATTAACAAAACTCCCAACGTTGTCGTATTTTAATTGCAATCGTAGAACAAGACTAATTGCTGATGCAAGTCCAGTGGCTCTCGGAGCCGTCCTTTTGCAAATTGATGATAAACAACACATTCATGTTATATCATTTGCTAGTAAAAGCTTATCAGGTACGGAAAAAAGATATTCACAAACTGAAAAAGAAAGTTTAGCTTTAGTGTGGAGTGTTGAAAGATTTTATTTTTACCTGGCGGGAATAGAATTTGAATTAGTTACAGACCACAAACCACTTGAAACTATCTTTAAACCGACTTCAAAACCTCCAGCACGAATAGAACGCTGGGTTCTAAGACTTCAATCTTTTAAATTTAAAATTATTTATCAATCGGGAAAATATAACATAGCGGATTCTTTATCCCGTTTATGCCAGCTAACAAACGAGGAGTCTTTTGATAAAGAAAGCGATCAACATATTTTCACTATTGTGGAAACCAATATTCCAAAAGCTTTAGGAATATAGGACATCGTTTCAGCGAGCAGACGAGATGAAGAAATATCGCAAGCGGTAGGAAAAATAAATAATAATTCTTGGGAGCCCTCCGACAAAAATAAATATTTTCCATTTCGTTTCGAATTATCCACATTGGGACCTATGATTTTGCGAGGCACTAAAATTGTAATTCCCGAAATGTTACGAGCACAAACGCTTCAGTTAGCTCATGAAGGTCACCCTGGTGAATCAGTGATGAAAAGAAGGCTGCGAGCAAAGGTTTGGTGGCCGCTGATTGATAGAGAAGCGGAAAAATGTGTAAAACAATGCAAAGATTGTTTGATGGTGGCACAACCCAATAAACCTCCTCCTATGATAAGACATCAATTTCCACAAGGACCATGGCAATTCATATCTGCCGATTTATTAGGACCCCTCCCAAATCAACAGATGGTTTTTGTAGTTATTGATTATTATTCAAGATATCGAGAAGTTAAATTTTTAACAAAAACAACCTTATCAATAATAATAAAACAGCTTCTTGAAATATTTTCCAGACTTGGATTTCCAAAATCATTAAGATTAGACAACGGATCACAATTTTCTAGCCAAGAACTAAAAACATTCTGCCAAGGAAATAATATTGAGCTAGTATACACTCCGCCATACTGGCCACAAGCCAACGGAGAAGTAGAAAATATGAATAGATCATTATTAAAAAGGCTTCAAATTGCTTATACAAATGGACTTGATCTCGAAGAAGAATTGCAAAAGTATACTTTAATGTATAACGTGACACCACATGGCACTACGGGAAAATCTCCATCAGAATTAATGTTTGGACGAAACATAAAAGACAAAATTCCATCGGTCTGGGACATTGAAATTGAAGATAGTAGTGAAGCAAGAGACAATGACATAGTAAATAAGCATAAAGGAAAGGATAGAGAGGACAGAGCACGTGGAGCGAGACAAGATGATATACAAACAGGAGATAGAGTTTTAATACAAAATATGACTGCTTCCAATAAACTAATACCTAGATTTGGTAAAGAAGAATTCGAAGTTGTAAAACGCAAGGGAAATGAGTTAACCGTAATGAAAGATAATAAGATCTTTAGAAGACATGTATCACATGTAAAGAAACTTGTAACGCCAGAAGTTCATATTCAGGAATCTCTAGATAAGATGAAAAAAACTGAACCGGAAAATAAAGCAATTGACCAAAGCAAAGAAGGACAAGAATCAAGTGCATCATCAACAGTTGAACCTTTGAAATTAAAAAAAATGGAGGGATTGTGGAGACTCACCAATTCATTAGGAAACGCCACTGGTAGCGAATCATAGGAATCGGGTTTTGAATTACTTACATGTTTTTGTACTATATTAAAAGTAGTATTTGAATGTCGATCTAAATGGAAGTATTGTTTCGATATTATATTAATTACAATAAAATATTATATTTTTAAGAAGTTGTTTTAAGTTTTGTGTACCACAGGTTACCACACACAGGAGTTGACTGAGCCGGAACATTGCACCGTAATTTACCGTCAAGCTCACCCTCTAATAACAAAACTTGAGTAGACAATTTTTTTTTTGTATTATCCTCAGCTTCATTGTTACTTGACAGACGAGAAACCCTATTACTTACATGAGCCAACCTACATGTTAACCTAAGATATTCCTGGTCCCTATCTGAACCTACAAAGTCAGAAATTTTTTTGTTCAAATCAGCTAAAGATAACTCAATACCACTAACTTCCTTTTCAAACGCTAAAAAAACATCTGGTAGCAAAATAGAACTGCGACCGGAAGACTCTTGAGCTAAAATACCCCTTAACAATTTCCTACGTTCCGCCACTGTCGGCAATACTTCGACATTACGATAAGCTAATTCATGTTCTAACTCATGGCTTAATAAATATTCGACCTTCAATTTATAAGGCAAAGACATTTTAACAGAATAATACGATAAAAATTTAAATAGAAAATAATGTGAATGTGTTTTCAAATCTAATTACCCAAAAAAACTGGAAGTAAATTAAAACCAAGCTACACAAATATGTTTGGACTGAAGGTCCCAAAAAAAGATAGATAACGTTAATTGACTATTTAGTGAATATACGAATCTTTAAGCTTTACACTTATTATCGACACTACCTAACATTTTTTTAGAGATAGGAAGAAATATTTAACACACAGAAACTATTTTGTTTAAGTCAATAATAAAAAAGATACTAAAGTTAAATTTATTGTCAATTCCCCCAAAAACCCAGAAGAAAAAAATTTTTAGTCTTAAAAATTTTAAAGAAAAATCCAGATAACAACCACTAAAGGTCATGACACGTTGGGCGCCAATGAAACAAAAAATGATTACTTATTTTATTCTGGTGTTATTAAAAAAAAATTTTTAGTTGAGTGGGTAGGTTCTTCCCTAACTGTCTTTATAGTTGGAGATAACAAAGCCGGTACTCAGGACTTGGTTATCTGATAAGATGTTGAATAATACATAAGAATACGTTAAACCGACAAAAAAAAAGAGAGAATTTTAGGGCGCCACTAATTTTCTTTCCTAAAAGAAAATTAGAAAAAAAATCAACTATACAAAACAGCTAACCTTTAATTGTTGTTATTTAGAGTATTTAAAATGGACAGAGATTAAATGCCTTAAAGTTTCTGTGTATCAAATAAAACTTCATAAATGGTAAGAAAATACAAATTTAATACAACAGTGTAGGATTTGAGTCACAAAAAATATGCAATAAGAGAATTTTGGTTAGTAAGAATTAGTTATTACAAAAAATACTATAATGTACAAAACTGACAAGTTTAACATAAAAAAAACCTGATATCTTAACCACGTTCTTCAGTTCGTCAGGTAGTGATGTGGTAGGAACAGCTAACGAAGTTCTACACCCTTAATCTTGAAGGAAGTGTCCACCATTCTGGACCAAGGCCGGAACTGAAACTTGTTGGTTTCACGGGGGTATCCAGGAACTGTTTCTCCAAAACAAATTTGGCCTCTAGAGACTAGGCCTTAGTTACTGTGCTGGTAACTATCAGATACTGTGCTGATATCTCCCAGTTTTTGAGTCGATATCTCCCCGAAACTGTGCTATAAACATAACGCGTGGTTACAAAAAAAATAAGAGAACAGGAAATTTACATGATACATCTCGTATTTCAGTCCAGATACGTTTCTTAATATATACATACAAGTTTTATTTTATTAACTGAATCAGCTTAACGATTCGTTCGGGACAATCTTTATTATAAGAAATAATTTCATTCAAAAGAAACAAAGCAAAAAAACATTTTTAAAAGATAATTTATATTGTAAGAATGAATTTTAGCAAAAAAAAGAGAAAGAGAAAAATAAATTATTTACGTTAAGATACTTTTAAGCAATAATTTTATAACAGAAAGCAAAGAAACTGATTGATAGAAGCTAAAATGTCATAAAATGTCGTAGCCATCTTTTCTCAAAAAAAACCCAGGCTGACATGTATTTATTCGATATATTTAGCTTATAAGCAACAATTTAGATAAAAAGAATTATAAATATTAACATACCAGTAGTCTACGATAAAGTTACCCCAAACCAGCACTCCAATTTTCACGATATAGGTAATTTAAATTTATATATTTAACTACTGCACAGTTTCACGTAAACTATTTCAACGACAATCATGCCAAAATTCCACCATGCCGGTATCCTACCTCGTTTATAACCGTAGCCAACAATGTTTGAGTTGCGCAGTAATAAAGACTTCAATTATCTATTTTACGTGCTTTAATATATTCCAACAAGAGAAATTTTTGAAAAATAATTCGTTTTATTTCCGATAGTAAACCGTACTGGTTAGACCAATAGTCAATTACTCCAAAAATCTAAATATTGAATAATTTGTTAACTAAAAATGTAATTTGAAATGATAACTGCAAAGTTATCGTTTCAACTCTCTTTGCGCCATGCTTGCTATTTTATGCATGACTGCTGTTGTTTTGTCACAAATCGTTGCAATATGCCTTGCAAATAGTCCAGACTCATCAACAGTTATTCCTAGATATTTTGTATTGCTGGATCTTCGAATAAGTCTTCCATCAATCCTGATCTGAGGATCTCTGTCCAACTTTCCTTTCACCAAACAATACGTTGTTTTTTCCTTGGAAATAGTAAGCTTCACTTTCTTGCACCACTCGTGTGCAATACTCATGACGCTACTTGATTTCCTTTCTAGTTCTGTTCTGTTGTTTGCCTCCACTATTAAAAGAAGGTCATCAGCATATGCAACTTTGCCTTTTATTTCCGTTGTTTGTGTAAGTTTGTTCATCCAGCATGACGTCCCAGAATACCGGTCCGCACACTGAACCCTGTGGGCACCCTTTGGTTAAGTGTCGTGTAATTCTACCATTAGGACATTTTAGACTTGCATATCTGTCAAGACAGTAGCTTCTCAAACTTTTATACAATTCATTGGAGCACTCCATTCCTCGAAGTCTTTCAAAGATTGTCAAATGCTCCTGAAATATCTATAAAAATCATTACCACATATTTGTTGTTACTGTCATGACATATTCTAAACACTTGTTGTACTGCGTCTTCAGTTGATTTGCCCGCTCTATAGCCATACTGATCTTGATTAAAATTATTAGTTCGGGTTCTATGCTCATTTAGCCTTTTACACAAAAGCTTTTCCTGAACTTTGCCCAATGTGTTTAGTAGGCATATTGGCCTATAGGATTTAGGATTTTCTGGGTCTTTTTCTTCCCCTTTCTTTATTATTAGCACATCCGCCTGTTTGAATATGTTTGGAAATTTTCCTTGCCGTAGACATTCATTGAAGAGTGCACATAGTACTTCTGTATATGGCAACTCTTGCGTCCCTAAGGGCGTCTGGTATCTTTGTATTAGTTGACTCCTTGTTTTTTTTTGTTCATTTGTATCCTCTGCTGGGTTGTCCTCCGGTACCAACACGTTCATTAGTATTGTCGCGGAGTCCTCCCAGTAGGTTGTTTTTGAACCATCTTCCCTCCTTAAGGAGGTGAGCATTGTTGGGCTTTTGATCTTGCTCATTACTATTTTGTATGGCACTCCTCAAGTGTCCAGCTGAAGTTGATTTTCGACAAAACTGCCCCAGCTCTTCATTTTGGCCTTGTATATTTCCTGAACATACTCTTGTTTTAATCTGCGGTATACATTCAGTAGTCTTTGACGTTCCTCATGTATTCCGCTTCTTTGATATTGTTTTCTTGCAGTCCTTACTTGACTTTTCAGTCTAGTTAGTCCTGCATGCCAGGCTTTGTTTGTGATAATTTTACCAACTGTTGTTATTGGTATAGCTTGTAACGAGTTATTATTACTTACAATTATTTTGGAGTATGCTACTTGGTTTGTTTCATTAAAATTTTGATTTTTAGTGCTTTTATATAATTCGTTACTATATTTCTGCCTTAGTTTCGGGTACCCTTGTAATATTTTAGTATTACGTTTATTTCTCCGGTAGTTCAATTCCATGAATCACATTTAATTAGTACCCATGTAAATGTATATTATTTTAATTTTTAAGTTTAAAAACTAAAGGACATCCGGTACAAAAAGAGTTTTTATTCAGACAAGAGCCGCCTAGTACATTAGATTTTTTTTCCTTTTCTGTTTTTTAATGTCATTAGTCGGAAATTGTAGGTAGGAATGAAAATATAAATTCGAAAACAATTTTATTTAAGCTCTCTTGTTCCTGATACAGTTAGTTCGCTTTTGTCCGAATATTATCGACCAGTTTTTTTTGAGTTTGAGAATTTTTCTTTGTTTTCTATTTTTTTTTTATTAGAAGTGATTTGCCGTCCGAAATTGTTTTTTTTGGTAAGTCAACCGAATTGTAATTCTTTTTTTTTTAAAGTATTGTGTGAAGCATTAAACCGCCGTTAGAATTTTACTTTTTTATGTTAATAATTATTTAATTATTTTGATAACAAATTTATGATTTTGTTTGAAACGAATTTAATTTATTATATTCACTACTAGTGTTTGATCCGTTTTCCCTAACTCCCTACCGTTTAAAGTTTATTAGTTAGTTTTATCCAATAATTTAACATTAAAGCTGATTGTAGAACGGGGGCGAGGCCGATGCCATGCGTCGTTTAACTTTCAGACGGTAAAATTTCATTATTTTCAATAGAAAGTTTATTAACATATATACGATCTTCAGACAAGGCGGAGGCTGTTGCCATAGGTTGTTTGATGATCTAAGATTCATTCATTATAGACAATTGTTATTCTAACGGGTTTCCTTACCTACTTACCGACCATAGTAACTTTCCATGGTGAGCTTAGCCGTTAATTCTGATGTTTATTTGTTCTTTTGTTACGAAATAATGTGATTGCAATTTTTTTCTCTGCTCCCCGATTGCTTACACACTGCTTCTATCAAAATTTACTTGTTTACGTACGTGCCACCTGCGGACTTGGCATAGTACATATATTTTTTTTATATATAAACCGTTAAATTTGATGCCGATATACTAAAATGTTATTTTGATTGCACTTGCATGCCATCTTGCATCGTACCTACGGAAATTGTTCGTAAGCGCCGGAACTATAACTGTTCCCCATTTAAAGTTGTATTTTGTATATTTATCTGTGTATATTGAATATTATATTTTTGCCTTTGTATTTGGCTTATAGTCCCGAAATACATTCGTTGTTACATAATTATTAAAATCGGTGTTTACTTATTATCCCTTAACAAAGCCATAAGGGTTTAAAGCTTTATTAAGGTGTTGAATGAAACAAGACCCCTAGAATTTTCCGTAACCTCTATCTGAGGCTATCTGGAACTCTTGACACTCAGGGTCAAGGGGCCGTGGAGCATACCACGTTAAAACAACTGGCGCCCGATCATTTATTGGAGAGATTTTGCATCGAGGGTGGCCATTGTGACGTGCCCAGAAGGTAAGAACCAGTGGGCGGTAGGAAATAGCGTCACAAGCTTTGTTCATGGCATTATGTATATTCCTTACCAACTCTTTAGATTTTTCGTTTATGTCATCTCCCTGTTCCGTACGACGGGGTATTTGGAATTCATTTATTATTTTTCCCCAATTCGCTTTAGCTATATTGTACCGTCTTTGTTCATTTTCTCCTGTTTCTTTGGCGTTCATTAGGATTTTAAATGTGATCATACCATGATCATTCATGGTGATGCCATCCTGGACCTCCCATTCAGTAATCCGGTTCGCAATTTTCACATTTGACATCGTAATGTCAATGTTACTTGTTGCACCGGCCCTGTTATGGAACGTCGCAGGTTGCCCTTGTTTATTATGAATTTCTATTTTTAGTTCGTTAATGAGGTCTTCCAGCTGTTCGCCTTTTCTGTCTGTTTGTTGCGAATGCCACAATACAGATTTTGCATTTGCATCCGCAACCACAACTACCTCTTTGTTTTTATATGCAAGGAATATGTTCCTCATGCGAGTCACATATTCCTCTATTTCTTCATTGAACTGACAGTACAAGTTAGCTATTATGATTGTTCCAGTTTCTGTTATTAATTCCACACATACACAGTGTTCATCACTGAACTGTCTTACTAGGAATAATTTGTATTTTTTATTGAAAAGCATTGTAATTGCCTGCGGATTTTGTCCTATGCTTGCCACCTGAGTTGTTAATGGCATTCCTTGGATCTTGCCCTGACTGGTATATGGTTCCTGCAAGCAGACCATATCCAGTTTAAGTTCTTCTACGACCTTCCGCACTTCATGACTCACTCCAGCACTTCTCATACAGTTTAGTTGCCCAATTTTAATCCTTACGGATGTCTTGTATGAATATGACTGTTGGGCCAAAATTGTTTTGTATCTATTGTTATTCTACCGTGAGTCATGACAAAGTCTTTGTACAATGCTTCAATATCCAATACCTCTTTCCTCCTTCCAAATACTCTTTTCAGCAGTTCATGCAATTCCTCCGTGTCTGTGGGTATGTTGGAACATCTTAAATGAATTCTATCCACCGCTTTAGGTACAGGGAATGTAACTTTTTTGCCTAGCGGGTGCAGATTTCTGACAATAAGCCTTAGTGCTGCTATTAGTATGGGCGGTTCTTCAAGTCTTGACAGTCTCATCGCATCCTCTACGTTGTTATAGAGTATAATTTCTTTATTTTCAACTATTTCAATTGCCTGTGGTTCTGATTTAGATACTTCAGTGCTTTTTTTTTCCTACGGAAACTCAAAGCTCTTAGCCTATCTCTAAGTCTTTTTGAAGGTGATTTCGATTGTCCAGTTTTAGGTTCTGAGTTGCTCGTTTCTGCAAGGTGTTTTATTATATCATTATGTTGTGCTGACATTACAGTTGCCCGTAGTCAGTCTTTTGGACCAAGCGGTCCAGTAACATCTTATGTGTTGGACAATCTTTTTCACTCTTTGCACACTTTTTATTCCTGTTTTTACAGGGTATGCAAGTCTTTGGTTGTTCCTTCTTTGTACATTATTTTTTATCGTGTTCGTCTTCGCAATGACTACATGCCGATTTTGACTTGGAGCAATGTTTTGCAACATGTCCCAGGTCTTGGCACTTCATGCATCTTGGAACTATCAGATAATCCTTGGCATTAGAACACGAGAAGCCAATATAGACTTTGCTTGTGTTATCAGCCTCTTTCTTAGTTTGGGGAAACTTCCACCACAATATGTGATGTTGCTTTTCCCCTTGGACCTGTCCTGAACCTTATTTTGAATTCATTTTGGAAATCTCTTTCGTCAATGTCTTCAAAATTTTGTTCTCTTATCATGTTTGTGAGTTCCTTGTTTTCAGTCGAGGTAGTCACGTCGTAGATGATTACGAGTGGGTTCCTCTTCCTAGGAAGCTCACATTTTAATATCTGTTTAATTTTTTCATGTTTCATTATTTTATCCAGATCCTCTTTGGTCGCCGTCTCAACGATCAAAGATTTGCCTGTTGTTCTCATCCTGTTTATTTTAATTTTTGACTTTTTAGGATCTAGGAGTTTTATTATTTCCTCCTGTACCTTTTTGCCATTTTCAATTTCATTACAAGTAATGAAGAGAGTGTTATTTTGTTTTGCAATGCTTCTTGTTATTTTGTTTTCGTTTGTTTTTGTTACGGGTTTTGAGGCCACCATCGAGTACCATGCGTGTGGCTGCTTTCTTATGGTTTCCAATTCTTGTCTTTGTAGTTCATTTTCTTCCCTTAATTCTTTTATTGTTCCTTCTAATCTTGCTTGTTCTAGTCCCCAATCCATTATTCTGTCTACTAGTCCTTGTCTACCTTCTACTGTTAATCGTTTTGATTTATCTAGCTTATTGATAAAGTGCATAATATCTTTGTACCTACTATTAATTGACTTACCTCTAACCTTATCAATTATTTCCCTATCACTATCATTATCAGTCTCTATCTGTCTTTTGGGTTCCCCGACCTTGCTCAAGGTGGACCCAGCGCGTCTCTCCCCTAAGGGAGAGACACTGTTCTTTTCACTTATAAGTTTTTTTTCGTGCTCCTAGCCCTAGTGCCGAGCTTATTGCGGGAGTACCCCGACTTATCGCGACACAGTGGTTACCGCCGCTAACCTCGAGGAGGTGGCACGTTTTTTTTTTATCTAGCTTTCACTGCTATAGTTCGTTTTTTTCGCTATTCACAATTATATTTAAAAATAAAATGACAATTATACAATTACCAGCTTTACAATTTCTTTCTAATCAATCGCTAACACAATTAAGCCAGCAGGCCGCACGTAACTATGGTATAACTGCAAATACCATAGGCCCTAGGGGCAGTGGGTAGGGACATTAATGGTGTTTCTGATTACCTACCTTTCGGCTTTAGTCTAACCTGCTGGCTATTTGTCTGCCGTGTTGTTGTACCCACTTTCCGAGTCCGACCCTGGTCCACCACGGAAAAGAGACATGAGCGGTGCCGCCAAGTAGTCAACGCCAGGCAGCATCGTCGGTGTTTTTTATTGAAAATAATAGCAATACATTATACATTATAATAAAAGTAAAAACAAAGTACAATTTAAATCCTGAAACAAATCCATACAGAACAAAGAAAAACGAAAAATACATTTTAGGTTGTACGATCCAGTTTCGACAGTTTCGTTAGCGTTAGTTAGTTAAGTCTTAGTTTAGTTGGAGGTCCTCACTTCCGAGAATCCTCTCGGCCCACTCGTTTATCATGTCGGTGTCGACCTTCCCGTCACGTCTCAGTCGTATTTGTAAGTCACCGTATTTTTGTCTAATGTATTATCTGTCCTGTTCTGTCTTGTCGCAGTCAAATAGTAGATGGTCCATAGTCTGTTGTACGTTTAGTCCACAGTCGCACGTCCCGTCGTTGTCCTGTAAGTTAAACCTGTGTGTGTAGTGTCTTGTGTTGCCGTGTCCAGTCATAATTTGTGTGGCCTTAAAAGATAGAGGCAGTAGCTCGGTACCTACTCTGTCGCAGTATTTGTATATTTGTCGTCCCTTGTCATTTTTGTCCCACATCTCTTGCCATTTGTCGATTGTCCATTTTGTTCTGGTCCTCTTTCGTTGTTGTCTTGTGTCATACGTGTATTGTCTGGTGTCTAGGTCGATAGTGTCTTTTTGTCGTGCCTGGTGGACTAGTTTGTCAGCTGTTCTAATTCCCTCGTCCGTTGTATTGTGTCCTTTTGTCCAGTCGATTCTTATATGGTGTCCGTCGCGTATCGATTTGTCAATGTCTTCGTTAAATCGTAGTCAAATACGGACGTATTTTTCGGAAGCGAATTTAGAATTTATAAAAGTTGTGATTTTACGGAGTTATTAAGTGAATATAGTTCTTTTGCACGCAGATAGACGTAGTTAGGTTTTAAATGAATAAGTTAAGTGCACGACATAGACGTTTATATACCCACCCTTGGGGTAAATATAAGACTTTTAAATAGACAATAGCGATATAGTTCCAACATAAATCTCGATATTTTTACAACAAACCACAGTTCACATTAAGAAGACATTTAAAACCCATTAGTGTTAATTAGTACTTAATTGCAGAAATAAAATAATAAACATTTTGTCGGAACTAGTATTAAACTTTTATAAATAGACAATATTAAAACGCAATTTTGGTCATATCTCGTGAACGGACAGAGCTAGAGGCCCCAAATTAAAAATCTACCAAAAAATTTTTCGACGGCGCATCCGCCATTTTTGCACATCCGCCATTTTTTGGCACATCCGCCAAGTAGCGCATCCGCCATAGAATTGGAGAAAACTGGAGCTAGGACGATCCAGAACACCGGATGGGCAGGCCAGTTTCCAAAGGAGCCAATTGACACCCAGGAGCCCGCCACAGAGGACGACGCAGAAGAAAAGGAAGGAGTATAGCCCCACCATGATGGACGACTCGGAACAGACCACGACAGACCCAGAAGACACAAGGAGGGACATGGAGGAAGAAGATGCACGTGTTCAACGTTTTCAGGTGAGTACGATCCAGGAGACAAAAAAAAAAGACGACAAAACCAAACTGACACTAACAAAGACGTAAAAGACATTAACACCGACAATCTGACAAGGGACGATAACACAATCGAACAACTAATTTTCCTTAAGGACAGCAAACCATAGTGCAGGAGAGCCTGCACACACTGACCAATCTAATGATAAAATTAGTATATAGCTATCGACAGACAATAGGGCGTAAACGGGCGACTGAGACAGACAAGACAAACGACAAAGACAAAGACAACGCGATAATTAAAGAAATTAAGGAATTAAAATTGACATTAACACAACTAGGACCAACCGACGGTGTGAACAATAGACGAAAAAAAGACAAAGACATAGTACCATACACGACAGATGACGAGACAGCGGACAATGACGAGGAATGGAGAATTAGTAGACGGAAAACGCGTAAGACATATGCAGACATGACAAAAGAAAAAACGGACAAAAGCAACACACGACAAAACGCGGGATGGACAACACCACCGACAACAGACAGCCTAAGAACAGTTGTGGGCATTGACAATGTGACTAACCCCAGACTTGTTGTTGATAAAATAAAGGCAGGCAACCATGGCGGAGGCAACCAAGCAGGGAGGGTTGAGAAATATCATCCCATTACCAGGGGGCAAAGTCATGCTGCACTACAGGGACCAACAACAAAAGGCAAAACTGCTAGACACACTGACAAAAGACAAAGACTTAAAAGTAACAGACAAGACAAAACAGAGACCCAAAGTCACAATTACTGGAGTAACGAAAGGCATTGACGGACAAGGACTTACTGACAATGACATTATTGACATGATACTAAACGAAAATGACAACATTAACGAACGATACGGACAATATTTAAAAAACAAATTGACTATCGTGGCAAGACGAACGTGCAGGAACGTGCTTAAAGAAAACGTGGTCGTGGAGTCCGACGCTGACGTATTCAGGTATTTTGTGAGGAAAGACAGAGTTTATATAGACATGGTCGCCACTCAGGTACAGGAAGCCGTCAGCGTCGCGCTCTGCTTCAACTGTCATAAATACGGGCACGTGGTAAAATATTGCAAAGACGAAGAGAGGTGTCACCTCTGTGGTGGAAATCACAACCACAACAAATGCGAGGCCAAACAGTTAGATTGCCTCAATTGCAAGGCAGCCAAAGTCACAATAGAGCAAAGAAGACACTCCGCACGTGACAAACTATGCCCGATATACGAACGAAAACTAAGACAAGCACGACAATTTATACAATACTAATGAAGTTACTGCAAATTAACATTGACAGAGGACGCGACGCGACTGAATTACTCATACAGATACTAAAAGACAATGACATTGACGTGGCAATAGTACAAGAACCTTACAATAGGTGGACAGGTGACAAGACGTACAAAATACATAGGACAAGTAACACGGGTAAGACACAAATATGGACAAAAGCGAACATGACTAACGTGACCACAAGAATCGACTTATCGACTGACAACATGACCACTATACAACTGACTGACAAAAGACAAGACTCACTTTACATTACGTCATTTTATGATGAACCGGGAGGACACACAAATAGGACACTAGAACAACACACAGCACTAATTTAAAAAATAACTGACAGACACATACTAGCGGGAGACTTTAACGCGCACAATCAAGCATGGGGTGGGGACAACACGGACAGGCGGGGTGACGACTTAATGGAGTGGGCACTGACAAATGACTATGACATAGAGAACGACAGAGACCAAAAACCGACATTTGACGGACCAAGGGGACAAAGTTTCATAGACCTGACAATGACTAAAGCGACGGAGATAGCAAACTGGGCAGTACTTGACGAAGAAACGCTGAGCGGACATAGATACATAACATGACATTTCACAAAGACATAACTCGACAGGAGACAGAATGACTTGGACCTATGATTTTACAAATACTAACTGGACTATGCTCAGACAGACAATCGAACAAGGACTGAACAATATACGCGACTATGCGGGCCTGCAGATCGAGCAGAAGACGGCCATCCTACAGGACATATGCAGTCAAGCGTGCAAAAAACACATAAAACGGAGGCGGGGAACGGAATGGGCACAAGGAAGCTGGTGGACTCCAGAACTACAGGCCCTGCGACAGAAGTGTAGACGACTAAGACGGACAGCACAACACGCGACGACGGACAGGGACTTACGCTGGGACGAATACAAAACATACAAACACCATTACAAAAGACAAATTAAAAAAACAAAGCTAGACACCCTGCAGACGCACATACAGAACATGATAGACAATGACAAGTGGGACAAGGTTTGGAAATTTCTAAAGGCACTGAAGAAGACCATAGCAATGACAAATATAAAAATGGACGATGACAACTACACTACTGACGAAACGGACACAATAAACTACTTAATTAAAAAATACTTTCCACATGACACACCTGAAAATGACAATGACGAAATGAAAAAACTGAGGCGACTGACACCAACCTATGACATAATAGACGACGACGATATAAGGCCTAGGGAAATCGAGAACATCATTGCCACTCTTAAAAGTGGGAAACAGTTAGCGATCGGGTACCAAATGAGGCCATGTGGCATATTTTTGAAGCAGCAGGGAAGCAGATAACAGAATTGTACAACGAATGCCTACAAAGTGAGAAATTACCGAAAGTTTGGAAGAAAGCAAATTTAGTATGGATCCCGAAAAAAGACGGTTCCCTTAGGCCTATATCTCTTATACCGACACTGGGCAAACTACTGGACAAAATACTGAACAAAAGACTGCAACACGTACTTGAACACAACGGACATATTGACAAACGACAATACGGTTTTCGGGAGGGCATGGGGACGATTGACGCACTAGACAGACTGACTAAAGGACTAAGACAAGACAAAGACAAACACACACTAATTATAACGCTAGACCTAAAGAACGCCTTTAATACGGCATGGACCCCTTACGTTAGACGAGAACTACAACGGACAAAAACATCCAGGCAACTACAAGAAATATGCATCGACTTCTTGACGGACAGGACAATAACGACAAAGGGTGTGACAACAGCCTTAACGAAAGGATGTCCACAAGGCTCGAGCCTAGGGCCGACTCTATGGCTGCTGATTATGGAAGGGTGGTTTAGACAAATAGACAAAGCAAATATGAACTACAAAACGAGACTATCGGACAAACGACAAATTGACATTGAATTTACTGACGAACTGACAGATTGCCAAGCATACGCTGATGAACAGGTCTTAGTGATCAAAGGTCCCTCCGCGAAAGTGATCGAACACAAATGGACAAAGGTTTGGCAGGCCTGCGAGATCTGGGCGCAGGAGGCAGGTCTGACATATAACCCGACAAAGACAGAGACACTTTTTCTACAAAAAGGACGAAACGTACAAGAACCGACAATTAGACTAGACAAATACAAAGCGACAAACAAGGACACTATAACGTACCTAGGACTGAAAATAGACAAAAAACTTACATACATCGAACATATCAAGGACGTAAGACGAAAAACAGTAACGAACATGACAAAAATAACGGAGACAATTTCAAGGAGATGGGGGGAGACAGGGAAATATACAAAATAATAGCAGAGCGGGAGTTCGGGCCTGCAGTGCTTTATGGCAGCGAGGTGTGGGGGAAAACCTCTGATAACACCTTCATGCGACGACACCTCGAAGCGGCCATGAGACCACTACTCCTACTCATCTGCAGAGCCTATAGGACGATATCCACTAGCGCGCTCCAGGTGCTGGCGGGAATTCCACCCTGGTGGATCGAAGCGTCGTCAAGACATAGACTTTGGAACGATAAACGACAAGACATGACAAATGCCCGAATTAAGACAATAGACAAACCACATCCTACGGTAACAGACAGAATACATACATATAGGACAATGACAATGACAAACAGAACATACGTTGACGCAAGCGTGGACGAACAAGGACGAGCCGGACTGGGAATTCTGACGCAGGGGGGGGACGCACACACGCATGACAAACGGACGATCAGACTTAGTGACAACACGGACATTGACATGGCAGAACTATGTGCCATACAACAAGCTGTCAGACTTATACGAACGGGACGACTGACGAGTACACAGATTATCAATTACCGACCGACAGACTGCTGTACAAGACATTTACGAACCCAAAATAACAAAAAAAATCGTGGGACACATACTTATTGACATTAACAAATCGATTTGTGGGTAGGGACAGAAGAGAAGATTTGTTGCCCCCTCAACCTGATCTCACGGACAACAGCCCACCCACCTTGCGGCATATGGCTATAACTATCCACTATCTACCGTCACCCCTGTCAAGAAGGACCCATCCCAACATCCACACTCCAAAAACTTCGCAAGAAAAGAAGACCCTGTCTTATTGTATACGCAATAAGTCGTTTTGTGGTAATAGCTTTGAATTTACTATTTCTTTACTAATGCTAATGCTAGCATTTAAAAACGCTGTTGGCTATTTCTAAATGTAGGCCAGAGTGTACTGTGTGTGGTGTTTAGTTGTCGTCATCGTCGAGTATTATGGCGTCTCCCCATTGGTTTATCCAACCGACGACCTCTCGATCGCCTAGATCGATATCCTCCGGGGGGTACGCCATTTGTCTTAATCGTAATTTGTCAGTGAGTGTTTGTCTAGCAATTTGTCTGATTGGAAGTGTACAGTCGTGTATTAAATGGTGTTGATCTTCGTGTATATTACAATGTGTGCAGTGTCCGTTCGTCTGTCTGAGTGTAAAGCGTCTGTAATAGTCACTCATGTGTCCGTGTCCTGTTATTAATTGTGTTGTCTTCCATGTCAGAGCTGGATTTGTCTGTCTAACAGTTTTTATTAGGTTGTATGTTTTTCTGCCCTTTATGTCATTGTCCCACTTGTGTTGCCATGTCGTCATTTTGTCTTTGTCTTTTTGTCTATTTATGTCTGTTTTGGTGATAAATGTCAGTGTGTAATCTGTGTCATTGTGTGCTAGCTTTGCTAGTTTGTGTGCTTCCTGAATTCCTGCACTAGCCCTTGGCTGTTTTACTATATTATATTTTATGTTATTTATGAACATAGTTTCTAAGTTTTTTTCGATTTTAATTAATGTCACGGTTGTTACCGTTTTGATGTTGTCGGAGTCTGTGTTGAATGCAATATTTGTGTTTCTGTGTTTATGTATATTATTCATTATTTCGTCTGTCCCTAGTTTGAAGGCCAAAGCTTCTAATTTATTTATGTGTAGTGTTGTGTTTACTTTATGTTTCTGTCTTATTGACTCGTCGTGTGATGCAATGTAAATCCCTAGTGTTTTATCCATCTGTGTATACCTGTGTACTTGGTAGTTCTTGTGTGTTTAATAATATTATTGATCTGTTAGTTGGATGGGGTAGGTGTCTAGTAAAAATCTTAGTCATACGTAGTTCCTGTCGTTTACTGGTATACGTTTTGTAAATGACTGACGCGTCTACTGAAAGCGGTGTCACCCCCGCCAGTACATGTAAGGTCGAGTTTGGTGCCGTCTTGTAGGCCTTTGTTATTGCAAGGAGGAATGGCCTCTCCGACGCAGACAGTTGTCTCTGTATGCGCGAGTCATTGGCTCTTCCTCCCCAGACTTCCGCCCCATATAGCAACATGGGCTTCACCACCCCCTCGTATACGCGTTTGAGCGTGTTAGGTTTTCGTCCCCATTCCCTCCCTGAAATTGTAAATAGTTTGTGCCCCATGTCCAGTGATTTTTGTCTGTTCAATTTAACGTGTTCAAGGTATAACAGCCCGGTGTCTATTGCGAGACCTAAGTATGTATCATTCCTGTATTCATTTAACCTCTTGCAAATCATTTTTTCTTGCAGTTTTCCTATAGTGCTTAGAAGACATATAGGTCTGTAAGATTTTGGTTTCTTTGGATCTTTATCTTCCCCTTTATTTATTATTACAACATTTGCTTTTTTAAAGATGTTTGGTACTTTTCCTTGTTGGAGGCATTCATTAAAAAGACTACACAACACTGGAGCCAGCTTTTCACCAAGACATTTTAGTACCTCAACAGGTATGTTATCAGGTCCTGGAGCTTTTTTGGTTTTTAGTTGATTTATTGTCTCTAGTTTTTCTTGCTCAGTGAAGTGAACTGTCATTCTTTCTGGTGGCGCCGCATAATTTTGTATCATTTTTTCTCTTATTCGTTTTTGTTCCACAGTTTAATTCTCCAGGTCATCAGGAGGAAGCAGTACTGTCATGAGAAGTTCTGCTGATTCCATCCAAGACCTGGTCATCGTCCCATCCTCCCTCTCCAAAGTGGAGAGCATGGTTGGACTGTGAATTTTGTTTGACACTATTTTATACGGCATACCCCATATGTCTGTCTCCAAGTTTGTTTTTACAAACTTTTCCCAACTTTTTGCTTTTGTTTCTGAGATTTCTTTAGCGTACCTTTCTTTGATAGATCTATATGAGTTCAGCAATCGTTGCCTCTCCTCATATATACCGCATCTCTGATACGTTTTCTTGCTTTCCTGACTTGACCTCTTAGTCTAGTCAGGTTTTCTTTCGAAGCAAAGTTGTTTATTGTTAAGTTACTTTTTATTTGGGGAATTGCAAGATCCATGACTCTTTTGATTTCTTTTACTTAATGTCATCTCCCTGTTGTACCAGTCCCAGTATCCAGAACTCAGTTTTCAAGAGCTCCCAGTTTGCACTTCTCAAGTTGTATCTGATTCTAGTACTATGTCCCGGAAAATCGGGCCACAGACCGAGCCTTGCGGACATCCTTTCGTTAAGTGTCTTATGACGTTGCCATTGGGACTTTCAAGAGTTGCATACCTATCTTGACAGTAGCTTCTTAAGCTCTTATATATATTTGTGGGGCATTCCATCCGCTTTAACCTGTCAAGTAGAGCAGGCCACCATAGATTATCGAAGGCCCCTGATATGTCTATGAATATCATGATTGTATATTTGTGCACACTACTGTCAACAATGCTCAATGCTCTGTTTATTGCATCCTCGGTTGAACGTTCTTTTATATTATATCATTCCTGTATTCATTTAACCTCTTGCAAATCATTTTTTCTTGCAGTTTTCCTATAGTGCTTAGAAGACATATAGGTCTGTAAGATTTTGGTTTCTTTGGATCTTTATCTTCCCCTTTATTTATTATTACAACATTTGCTTTTTTAAAGATGTTTGGTACTTTTCCTTGTTGGAGGCATTCATTAAAAAGACTACACAACACTGGAGCCAGCTTTTCACCAAGACATTTTAGTACCTCAACAGGTATGTTATCAGGTCCTGGAGCTTTTTTGGTTTTTAGTTGATTTATTGTCTCTAGTTTTTCTTGCTCAGTGAAGTGAACTGTCATTCTTTCTGGTGGCGCCGCATAATTTTGTATCATTTTTTCTCTTATTCGTTTTTGTTCCACAGTTTAATTCTCCAGGTCATCAGGAGGAAGCAGTACTGTCATGAGAAGTTCTGCTGATTCCATCCAAGACCTGGTCATCGTCCCATCCTCCCTCTCCAAAGTGGAGAGCATGGTTGGACTGTGAATTTTGTTTGACACTATTTTATACGGCATACCCCATATGTCTGTCTCCAAGTTTGTTTTTACAAACTTTTCCCAACTTTTTGCTTTTGTTTCTGAGATTTCTTTAGCGTACCTTTCTTTGATAGATCTATATGAGTTCAGCAATCGTTGCCTCTCCTCATATATACCGCATCTCTGATACGTTTTCTTGCTTTCCTGACTTGACCTCTTAGTCTAGTCAGGTTTTCTTTCGAAGCAAAGTTGTTTATTGTTAAGTTACTTTTTATTTGGGGAATTGCAAGATCCATGACTCTTTTGATTTCTTTTACTTAATGTCTTCTCCCTGTTGTACCAGTCCCAGTATCCAGAACTCAGTTTTCAAGAGCTCCCAGTTTGCACTTCTCAAGTTGTATCTGATTTAACCCTTTATGATTCTTGTATGTGGCGATTTTTCTATTGCGAAGCTGATCAAATTGTGGTCACTAACTGTTTTGTTTTCAGCAACCCTCCAGTCCTTCACATTATTTGCAGCTTTCGCATTAGACATAGTTATGTCAATGTTGCTAGCAGCCCCTGCTCTGTTCTGAAAGGTTGGTGGATTTCCCACTTTATTGTGAATTTCCAGTCGGAATTCATTGACCAGGTCTTCAAGGACTTCTCCCCTTTGGTCCGTTCTTGTTGAGTGCCACAATACAGACTTCGCATTAACATCTGCCATTATTATTACAGGTGTATCCCTGTATGTTTCCAGTATAGCTTTTAGTTTGTTCACATGAGGGTCATTCTCGTCTGCAAATTGAAAGTACATGTTCACCAACATGAATTTTCCAAAGTTGGTTACAAGTTCTGAACATATACAATGTTCATCACTAAATTGTCTTATAATGATTAGCCTGTGTCTTTTGTTAAAGAGGATCGTAGCTGTCATTGGATGCTGTCCTATTGTTGCAATTTGAGCTGTTATTGGCATGTGCTGGAGCTTGCCTAGTCTGGAGTATGGCTCCTGCATGCAGACCACATCCAGACTTTGCTCCTCAGCAACTTTTCTGATTTCATGGCTCACTGTAGTACTTCTCATGCAATTGAGCTGTACTACATTTATTTTTAAGGATGTCTTGTATGAATATGACTCTGTGGCCAATTCTGTTTATTGTCAATTACAATCCTACCATGAGTCATGACAAAGTCTCTGTACAGTTCATCCAATTAAAGCTCCTCACCCCTTCTAGTAAAGACTTGTTTAACTAATTCATATAACTCTTGTGCCTCTGTTGGTAAGTTGACATTTTCAGTTTTCTGACAATGCTTGGCTACGTGTCCTAGATCTTGGCATTTCAGACACTTAGGGACTACAATGTAGTCTTTTGCTTTTACGGCAGAGAACTCCACAAAGACTCTGTCACTTAGTATTCTTTTCCTTATTTGTGGGGTGACTTCTGCAACTATGTGCACAGTCGGCTTCCCCTTTGGACCAGTTTTAAATTTGATTTTGAAATTTTCTTGGAATTCTTCGATGCTCATGTCATCGAAGTTCTGTTCATGTATGGTATCTGTGAGTTCCTTATCTGTAAGCCTCGTGGTTACATCATAGATGATGACCAGAGGTTTACGCTTGAGCGGTAATTTACAAGTGAATTTGCGCTTGATCTGTTCATGGTTCTTTATTTTGTCCAAGTCCTCCTTGGTTGCGGCTTCCACAATCAAGGCCTTGGACGTTCTACGCATTTTCGTGATTTTGATTTCGGACGTTCGAGGATTTAGTACTTTAGTGACAGTTTCCTGTATTCTCTTTCCGTTAATATTTTCGCTTGAGGTAATAAAAAGTGTATTGTTGTTGTTTTGTGTTAATGTACTATCAATCTTTGTAACTGCATTTTGGCTTGGCTTAGCTGCAACATGTGCAAAAGAAGGTTTTGCTTGTTGGATTTCTCTTTTAATTTTTGATTTTCCTCCTTTAGAGCTTTTATTTCGCCTTCAAGTCTTGCTTGCTCAAGACCCCATTTAAGAATCCTTTCTTTTAAACCTGCTCTACCATGTTTGGAAAGCCTTTTCGCTGGGTCCATTTCTACTTCAATGAAGTTCAACATTTCTTGTAGTCTTCTTACCAGTTCATTTTCGCTTAATGCTATTGCACTGTTCCCTAAACCTACGTTACTATCTACATTGATTTCTAAATCTAAATTATTGTTACAACTGCTACCCTTTCCTTCGTCTTCGACGAAGGTGGGTCTTCTCCCTAAGGGAGGTCCCATTGCAGTTGTATGAGATTCCCACAAAAGTTTTTTAGCACTCTTAGCCGTACCAACGAGCTTATTGCGGGAGTACCCCGGCTTATCGCGTTGGAGTCGTTTCCGCCCCTAACCGCGTGGAGGTGGTGCTTGGGTCTTACTATCTAGCTGTTTGTCTTTCAGTATAAATATAAATATAAGAAAAAAAAAGATAAAGTCCCTTTGGGGATTTTTTCGCCTTTTTCGCAACTGTTTCGCAATTTGCTAATCGCTTTTACTGTAGTACTCCAACAAGTATCTACAGACCCGGAGGCAGCGGGTAGGGACATTTTTTTTCATTTACTATTACATCTTTTGGCCTGGTTCCTAGAGACTATACCAGGCCGTAATATTATATTATTATTACAAATAATCTTTTCAAAATAGTTATTTACAAAAACTATTTCTTTTATAAAACTTACAATATATGTTAGTATATTAATCCTTCTCTACTACCTTGTTGGGTTTTAATTCTTAATGCATGTTAATTTATTTTCCATTTGTTATTTCGTGCAAATAATGTTATGTTCGTTCCATTACATAATTTCTACTGATTCTAACATGCATTATATATTATTGTTATACCTAATTAATGTTTGTTAATTAATGTTAGTGTTAGTTATCTATCGCTACTACTAAATCTACTACATCATGCATTACTAATTACAAATACTAATAACTAATAACTAAAAACTAGTCTACCTATATTAGCAATGTAATAGATTTAAACTGGGTGCATGCTTCCCCCTCGGGCAGTTCGGAGAACCTTTGGCCCTTTCCAGAACAGTCCAGAGGGTTTCACCTGCACCGTACTCTTTGCTCGATTTCTTCTATCTTCAGGTTTGGTTTCCACTTTTACTTCTTTCGGAATTTTATTGCAGTATTGTTTGTCGTTGTGTTTACCTATTCTATCTGTTGTTGTTATATATTTGTTGCAAATTTTTAGATACCTTATTAGCCAGTTTATTTAGGATTTCAAATGTTTCTGGATTAGCCAGTATCTGTATGATTGTCATATTCATTAGCCTAGGTCGTAGATTTTCATGATCTTGAAATATGTTGCAGTGGAAAACAGTATGCTCCGGGGAGCCGACTTCTCCACATTCACATATTTCATTCTCTCGCAGATTGAATCTATGCAGATATACGGGGTATGGCCCATGTCCCGTGAGAAAGTGGACCAATCCCGGTGAAGGGTTGAAGTGTACTGGGATATCAGCTATTCTCGGCAGAAAGTTGTGCAGTCTTCTCGCCTTGTCGCTATTGTCCCACATCACTTGTTGTTGTCTTTCTATCTCTGCAATGATCATTCTTTTTGTGGAGACTCTAGTCCCTAGGAGTTCTTCAACTTTGTTCAGATTTTCATGTCTTAGCCAGTATATTGCCGCTCTTTTCTTTATTTCCAGCTGCAACGGTATAACACCCACTAGTGTTGTGAGCGCTATTGTTGCAGCTGTACTGAACGCCCCTGTCATTCTTATTAGGGATCCACGTTGAGTTCTGTCTAACTTCTCTCTATTTTTAACGTTACTTAGTCTGTGGGCCCATACTCTAGCTCCATGTCCTGCCACCGCAGAGAGCACCGCATTAAGATACATTCTAACCTGCTGAAATTGTAATCTCTTTGGGCAAGACTTGCTAACCTGTGCATGGCTGTCGTTGCTCTTTCGCATACGCTTGTGATGTGGTAACTGAACAAGCCAGATTCGTTCAGTTTGACACCTAAGTATTTATTTGCCTTTGTTCTTTTGATCAGCCTTCCATCCACCCTGATTTGAGGGTCTCTGGCCAGCCGACCTTTCATTACACTGTATACTGTTTTTTCTACAGACACTTTCAATTTGTTAAGAATAATGAAAAACCCTTCGTTTTACCAAAACTTCCAATATTTATTTAAAAAATTGCTTTTTTAACTATAATGACAGCCGTTTCGCTAGACTTAGCATCGTCAGATTGACATATTGAAGTTACATTTTGTTTGTTTGTAGCTAGGTACCTGATGTTTAGGTAGTTATAAGGCTAGACCAAGTATAGAAGTAATAAGACATAACAATATTAAAGCCTAGATGTTATGAGCCCTAAGGGATTATCCTGGATGTACTTCCCTCTAAGATCAGTATAAATGTGCAATGATATAGAAAAACCAGGAAAAAACTATATCATGCTGATCTTCTATAGGAATGTTGTCAGGCCCGGGGGCCTTTTTCCTTTTCATCTCTTGCATGCATTCTAGTATTTCCTCATTAGTATATGGTTCCGCCGTTCTTTCCGGGGGCGCCTCATAATCTTGTATCATTTCGTTTCTTATTCTAGACTGGTGTTCAGTCTCTCCTTCTAATTTGTCATCAGGCAACAGTGAGTTAAGTAGCAGTTCTGCAGACTCTTCCCACGTGTTGGTTACAGTGCCATCTTCCCTCTCCAAAGTGGAGAGCATAGTAGGACACTTTATTTTCTTTGATACAATCTTATACGGCATTCCCCAAATGTCAGTCTCAAGGTTGGACGCAACAAACCGTTCCCAGCTTTTTGCTTTCATTTCCTTAATTTCTGTAGTGTATTGATTTTTAAGTGCTCTGTATACATGAAGTAGTCGTTGACGTTCCTCATGTATACCGCATCTTTGGTATAATTTTCTTGCTTTTCTTAAATGACTCCTGAGTCTCGTAAGACTAGGATTCCATCCATAGTTAGTAACAACTGTGGTTGTTTTATTTTTTGGGATTGACAGATCCATCACCCTTCGCAATTCAGCTGTCAGTTCAGCTGCTTTTTGGTTAACATCGTCCCCTTCCATCACCAGTCGCGGCGGCCGGAATTCAGTAAATAAGCGCTCCCAATCTGCTCGATCTGTATTGTACTTTATTTCTACTGTTTTTATAGTTTTAGAGTGTTCTTTCTTAATAGTGAAGCAGATCAGGTTGTGGTCACTCATTGTTGCACCCTCGACAACTTTCCATCCCATGACCTGATTTGCTGCTTTCATATTTGATATCGTGATATCAATATTACTCGCAGCATCAGCTCTGTTCTGGAAAGTCGGAGGATTTCCAGGTTTATTATGAATTTCAAGTTGAAATTCGTTTATCAGATCCTCTAATTGCTCACCTTTGTTGTCCGTCGTATTTGAGTGCCACAACACCGATTTTGCATTGGCGTCAGCCATCACTATAACTTGATATTGTACCAAGATCCTTCTAATCCTATCCAGATAGGTATCAATATCGTCATTGAACTGACAGTACAGATTCGCTAAAATGAATCTACCAGATGGAGTTAAAAGTTCTACACAGACACAGGGTTCATCGCTGAACTGTCTCATGAGGAATATTTTGAATTTTTTATTAAAGACTATTATAATTGCCTGCGGATTGTCGCCAACGCAAGCTGTTTGTGCTGTTATCGGCATGTGTTGTATTTTACCCAGTCTGGTGTATGGTTCCTGCAAGCAGACCACATCCAGCTGGGTTTCTTGTGCCACTTTCCTTATCTCATGACTTACTGCCGCGCTCCTCATACAATTAAGTTGACCTACATTTACCTGTAGGGATGTCTTGTATGAATGTGGCTGTTTGGCCATTTCTGTGAGTAGTCTATTACGAGCCGCCCTTAAGTCATGACAAAGTCTTTGTAGATCTTTCCAGATCAAATTTTTCATTCCTCCTGTCAAAAACTTGTTTTACTAGTTCTAGCAATTCCTATGTGTCTGTGGGTAGATTAACACATTTCAACTGAACTCTGTCCACCGCTTCTGGCACGGGAAAGGTGATACGATTCCCATTTGGATGCAAATTTCTGACTACCTGCCTCAGATAAGAATTTGCGGTTCTTCTAGCCTTGATAATTTTAAATTTATTTCAAAATTTTCATAGATGTAATTTTTAATATGAATTACAGCTAAGTTAGCTGTTTCTGTTTGTGATGTGCTTTGATGTGTTTGATTTGCTTTTTGTTTCCTCTTTTCCGCCTGAAGGACAAAGCTCGTAAGCGATCCCTCAGACGTTTGGAAGGTGTTTTAGACTGCCCATTACAGGATTGCTCCTGCTCTGTGCAGTCTTCTTTAATTGTAAGTTCGTTTTTCTTATTATCTCTATTGGCTATAGTCAGTCTTTTGCACTAGTCGTTCCCAAAGCATTTTATGAGTTGGACAATCTTTACTTTCTCTAGCACATTTCTTGTTTCTGTTGTTACATGGTATGCACACCTTCGGCTTTTCCGTATTTGGGCAATCTTTCTTTTCATGAGATCCGCCGCAGTGATTGCAACAAGCCTCTTTTTTTACAAAATTTACTGACGTGCCCTAGGTCCAAGCATTTCATGCATTTAACTACCACAACGTAGTCTTTTACATTGACACTGGAATATCCAATGTAGATGCGACTCCCTAGTATCCTTCTCCTTAAGTCCGCTGTTACTTCTGCTACCACATGAGAGGTACTTTTACCTTTCTTGATCTAATTGTTCCTTTGAGATTTTTTCTTCAAAGTTTTGCTCGTAAACTGTGTTTTTGATATCCTCGTCAGAAACACTCGATGAAACATCATAACATCATAAATGATGATCAGAGGGTTTCTTTTTCTAGGCAGTTCAACCTTGAACTGTCTTTTGACCTCTTCATTGCTTTGAATTTTTTCCAAATCGCACCTGGTTGCGGTTTCAACAACCAAGGCTTTTGATGTGGTTCTCATCTTTTCGATTTTGATTTTGTGGACTCTCGGATTCAGGATCTTTGTGAGTGCCTCTTGCACTTTTCTTCCAGTGTCAAATTTGTCTGATGTTATAAACAGTGTAGTCTTTTGTTTGTTCACTTTTTCTATTTTGCCCTCTGTTTTATTAATATTTAACGCAGCAGGTGTCGAAGTCACCGTTGCATACGTCGCTCTCTGCGTTTCCTGCTCTTTCCTCAGTTGTTCATTTTCACTCTTCAAGGCTTTTATCTCTCCTTCGCCTGTTGAAGGTCCCATTGGGTTATACGTTCTTTCAGTCCGTTTCTACCTAATTTTGGTAGACGGTTAGAAGGGTCCATTTCTGTCTCTATGAAATTCATAATTTCTTGGAATCTTTGTTCGACAACTTCTGTTTGTTTAGCTTTTGATTCGTTCAAATCTATTACATTGCCACTACTACTACTATAACTACAACTATCACTACAACTACTACGACAACTTAATCCTTCCTTTTCAGGAGGATTTTTAATCTTCTCCCCGAGGGGAGGTCCCATCTTGGATTCAAGATTCCCATAGCAGTTTTAGGTGCACTTAGCCGTACCTAGGAGTTTAGTGCGGGACTAACCCGTCTGTCGCTGTTAAACTATAGACTCTTTTGCCTAACTGTCAAAATTGCGTATCCTGTCCTGATGACTATTCTACTGTTAGAATAAATACACAAAAGTTGATACAATGTTTAACAGTAACAGAATTTTTATTAACCCACTGACATTGACATTCACTAAAAAATGCCGGCAGAGTTCGACCTATCTGTCCTAGAGTGCATTTACTGATAACTTACTGCTAACTTGCTAACGTTCATGTACTTGACCTGCATGCTTTCTTCTTTCATTTCTCTGCCGGTTATACAACAAACAAAATCATATAAGAAAAAATAAAAATCAACAATAAATATGTATTTCGAAAATCCCCTTCATTGCGTTGACAACATTCTCCTCTCCATAATTAGCAGCAGCTAATTATCCTCAGTGAGTTCCAGATTCATGATGGCGCAGCGGTTTACTGGGCGTTTGAGGATCCTTCCTGAAGCGATCCGAACGTCCACGACACGAATAATCCCGTCCATCTTGTTTGGATAAACCTTTGTGACGATTCCCTTCGTCCACTCCCCACGAAGCGTGTTTGAATCCGCAATGTAGACTAAATCTCCTAGCTTAATTGGCTGCTGGTCTTTGGTCCACTTCTTTCTGGCGTGTAGAGTGGAAAGGTATTCCTTAGCCCATCGGTTCCAAAAGTGATCCAGAAGACGCTGTGATATGCGCCACTGTTTTCGCAAAACATAATCGTTGTCCTCGAACGAACCGAACGGCGTGATTCCTCCAGCGTGCCCCTTCAGGAAGTGATTAGGCGTCAAGGCTTCTTCTGTTCCAGGTTCCAAACTGACAGTGGTGAGTGGTCTGCTATTGACCATGTTGGATGCCTCACAAAGCAATGTTTCCAATACTTCTTCGCGTGGAGTTCTCACATGCATTGTTTTTAATGCAGCATATAAGGCTGTCTTGACGCTCCGCACCATTCTTTCCCAACATCCACCAAAGTTGGGCGCTGAAGGAGGAATGAACTTCCAATCCACTTGGAGTTTAGCAGCTTCCTCGCCGAGATGCTCCTGCTTGAAGTGGTGAATCGATTCCTCGATCTCTTTCTTCGCTCCGGTCAGATTTGTTCCGTTATCGGAATAAAAACATTGTGGCCTGCATCTTGCTGCTATGAATCGACGAATTGCCATGATAAGTGAGTCCACCGTCAGTGAATGCACTTTCTCCAAGTGTACTCCACGTGTTGTCATACACGTAAACAACACGACGTAACGCTTTACTTGTTTCCTCCCCTCCGTGATTAGCACAGGTCCAAACAAGTCCAGTCCACAGTGTGAGAACGGTGGTAGCTTGACACCGAAACGGAAATCTGGCAAGTTTCCCATCTTCGGTGGGGCTGGAGCACATTTCCTGTCTCGACAATACATGCATCTAACTACAACTTTCTTCAGGTGACTCCTGATCTTTGGAATCCAAAACCGCTGCCGAATGTTGTTGATCACAGCTTCGTGATTACCGTGTCCCATTTTCACGTGTTCTTCCATTAGCATCAGCTGAGCGAATTTGTGTTTTCCGTCAAGAATAACTGGATATTTTGCTTCATCGTCGATAGGAGCATCCACTAGGCGGCTTCCAACGCGGAGAATACCCTCTTCATCTAAAAACGGCGACAGCTGGAGCAGTGCAGATTCTTTGCAGATAGGTTTGTTGTTTTGGATAACAGTAATTTCCAGTTGATAGCATTGCTGTTGTGATTGCTTGATTAATGTTTTCTCTGCTGCTTTCAGTTCTGTAACCGTGATATATGGAGAAAGTGAGTGGGAAGAGCGTCCAACTTTCAAAATCCAGCAAAACCGCATGATTCTTGCGAATGTTCGAACAAGTTTCCAGTAGTTAGAGAAGCGATTGAAATCCACAAACGTCTTGACTTCTGTAAGAACTTAAACGTACTGCAATTTCTAACTCCTCAGGTGTAGACACAGTCAAGTTTCTATTTTCAACTGGCCATTCTTTTTCCTTTTGTTGCAAAAAGTCTGGCCCTGTTAGCCATTTGGACAATGGTGAGGATACAGGATTTCCTTCACTCCGTGTTGCTTCATCTGCAGGATTCAGCATTCCAGGAACCCATAGCCAATCTTCAAGCTCTCTAGGATTTCGCCAACACGGTGGCCGATAAATTGTTTATACTTTTTCGTGTCTGATCGAATCCAGCAGAGCACATTTCTTGAGTCCGACCAGAACTTGATGCTGTTGAAATTAATCTTGATTTCTTCTTTGACAGTTGTAAACATGCGAACCGCCATCACAGCAGCGAGCAACTCTAGCCTTGATACGCTTAGGCGCTTGATTGGGCACACACGGGATTTCCCAAGCACAAATGAAACTTCATTTTTACCGTCATGCTCCATCCGTAAATAGACCACGCAAGCGTAGGCATCTTCACTAGCGTCACAGAAGATATGCAGTGACGTAGTTGACTGTTGCAGGGACTGTGAGTAGCATCTTCGAATCCTGATGTCAGCTACTAACTTCAGCTCCGAAAGCCATGCATTCCATTTTTCCATCAGCTCCACCGGTAGAACTTGATCCCATCCAATTTCTGCTCTCCATATTTCTTGGAGCAGGATCTTCACACGTACGACATAATTAGCAATTACACCCAATGGATCAAATAAAGACATTGTCAATTTCAAGACTTCTCGTTTTGTAGGTGCAGCCGCTCCAGAAACAATATCCTGGTTGACTTTCGGAAAATTCATCTTGAACGTGAGATCGTCAGCATTAGTATCCCAATACATTCCTAGGATCCTCTCAACTTTCCCGTCAACTTTAATGTCCATTGTTGATGTACCGGCTCTTCGTTCCACTGGGATGGCTTCCAAGCATTCATCGTTGTTGCTAATCCACTTGAGCATGGGAAATCCTCCGGCAGTCTGGATCTTGTCCACAGCAGCAATGAGATTTTTACATTCTTCTAGCTCATCTGCTCCATCAGCCAAATCGTCCATGTACATTGAATCTTGAATACTGGCAGCTGCAACTCGATAATCCATTTTCCACATCTCCGCGTTCTTCTTCATGGTGTACTGGGCCGAGCAGGGAGAACATGCTGCTCCAAAAATCATAACGTTCATAGCGTAAACCTTGACATCTTTCGTCCGATCTCCTCCCCTCCATAAAAATCTCTGAGCTGCTACGTCCTCACGAGATATCTTCACCTGATGAAACATCTCCTTAACGTCAGCCGCAAAGGCAAACTTCTTTCTCCGGAGTCTCATCAGGATTCCTGGCAGTGGGTTGAGAAGATCTGGTCCAGTCAACAGATGGTCGTTCAGACTTAATCCATTGACTTTGGCAGCGGCGTCAAAAACAAGTCTTAACTTTCCAGACTTATTGGGGTTGCTGGCTGCAAAATGAGGCAGGTAAAACTCCTTTTTTAATTGCATTTCAAGCTCATTCATTGGTACTTCACTGCAGTATCCGTTTTGAATGTAGTCATTGATTTTCTCGTTGTACCACTTGCTATATTCTCCATCACGTTCCATCTTCTTTTCCACAGACAGAAGCCTTCGGAATGCCATTTCCCTCGACGATGGAAGCTCAAACTCGTCCGTTTTCCACAGGAGGCCAGTTTCCCATGTGCCGTCTTCAAGTTGTTTTGTTGTTGAATTAAGCAACTCTTCTGCTCTCAAGTCTTCAGCTGACTTTAGAACAGGGTGAGTTGTACCATAGTTTTCCAACTTGAACGATGACTTGACTAGCTCGTGGAGATCCTCATCAATCCTTTGCTTTGTGCTGACGGTAAATGAAAATTGTTTCTTGCTGCGTCCTTGAAATGGTCCATAAATTACCCATCCGAGTTTTGTCCTAGATGCCAGTGGAGCAGTCCTAACCTCTTTGACTTGTCTTGCAATTGTTAAATGAATGTTGTCTTCTCCCAGGAGAAGAACAGGACGAATATTATTTTGACTTTTGGTTGGCACGTCACGTAAGTGAACGTGCATCTTTTTTAGTACGTCCACATTCATTGACTGCGAAGGGAGCTGGAGTCCACAGACAGTCCTGACGCGACGCAGTTTCACGTCCCGACATCCGGGTGATTGGATTGTAAAATCCACAATTTGAGAATCAGCATGAGTTTCTGAAACGTCATTTGTCCAGTGTAGTTTCAGTTCTTCTTTCTTTCCAGTGATCCCAAGTGACTCAGCGACATCAGCATCCAAAAGCGAGCATGTTGCTCCTTCATCAAACAACGCATAAGTATCCAATTTCCCGTTTGGGCCTTCAATTGTGATTGGTAAAATCCTTAGATAAACATCTGAATCTTCGGTAGTACATGATGTACAGAGTGACGAGTTTCCAGTTCCGTCCAAGTTGGCCGCCTGCTGTTGAGGTATTATCTTCTTATCACCGTGCAACAGACGGTGGTGTTGACTTTTACAGTTGTCTATCCCACATTCACGTTTTGAGCTGCAGTTTCCGATGGAGTGTCCAGCACCAAGGCATGAGAAACATCGTCTGTTTTCTTTCACCCACTTATGCTTGACTGGGAAAGGCTTCTTCTGGAACCGGCGACACTCCGTAAGTGTGTGATTCTTGCCACTACAAAATGCACACGACCTCTCAGCAGCATCTGTAGTAATCATGATGTGAGAACTTTTCTTCTTTTCTTCTCTAGAAACTTCGGGCGCTGGCGTGACCATCTGGGCGGATAGGGATAGTCGGTGAAGCCAAATTGCAAAATCCTGAAGCGTAGGCGTCTCCCAGCTGTTGTCCACCGCATACTCTCCCCATTTTATACGATAACTGCTTTCCAATTTAGACACGAGCTCGTCCAGCAACTGAGGATTCATCAGATATTCCTTTCTCTGCAAATTATCGATGGTGACGACGAGATTCTTCACCACATTTGCAAACTTGACCAGACTCTCCGGCTTTCCATCCTTTGGTGACGGTACATCTTTCACCTTTTGTACAAGTGACTGGATGATGTACCTCGGTTTTCCGAACTGCTGCTCTAGAGTTTCCACGATTATATCAACATTGTCGGGAGTGGTTAAAAAGGCTTGTACAACTTCTTTTGCTTTTCCTCTGAGTGCCTTCTGGAGACGGTACAAGTTCTCCACTGGAGTGAAACCACAAGCTTTAGTGGTCTGGAGGTACTGTGCATAGAAGGCTGGCCACTCACTGCACTCTCCGCCAAACGGGGGTAAATCCTTGCCCGTTGTCTGACGAACGAGGAATTTCTCGTGGGAGCTGGGTTGCTGTTGTTGCTTCATAATGTGGAGTTGTGCTTCCATTAATTCCATCATTTTCCGCGACATATCATCGGTTGGAGTTGGTGTACGAGTTGGCTCCCACCTTCCAGTACCTTGTTCAGGGATCTTGCGGAAGTCAATTGATGATTGTTTTGGCGCTGACTCGTTCGCATAATCCAACTTTTCCATTCCTTTGACTGGAGGAGATACGGGTCTGAAGTTGTAGGGTGGCGTAAATTGACGGCTTGGGACGCTGAAAGGTGTTTCCAGTTGTTCCTGGTATCCGTAGCGAGACTCCGAATGCATACCTCCATGCTGTCCCGTTCCTCCCAAGTCTGATCCCAAATCCTCCATTCCAAGAAACTGTTCCTCAATTTCCTCCAATACGGCTTTAAACAGTAAACGTTCATACTTCATTTTGTTGTTTACTTCACCGATTGCCATCTCATTTCTCCTCTTCACCGCTCGCAAGTGCCTCTCAAAGCTTACAACGGCTTTCTGTGTTTCTCGAGCATTCATGCAAAGCTCTACATCTGCTGGACTGTACTTTGCAGCACCTTCCGCTTCCTCAAACTTCTCCTGAGTTTGAATCAGCTGCTCCTCTGCTTCCCAAATCTCACGCTGAAGAGTATTCTTCTTTTCCTCCAACGTATTGATTTTTAGTTGAAACTCCGCTTCCGCCTTCCTCCTTTGGCTGCCGACACTGGCAAAAGAGTTATTACCTCGTGTACTCATTCTTCCTTCGATAAGTGGACCGTTTCTGTCACAGAGCTACCTATCAACTAATCCGGCTCGATGACCATTTATGTCGCTGTTAAACTATAGACTCTTTTGCCTAACTGTCAAAATTGCGTATCCTGTCCTGATGACTATTCTACTGTTAGAATAAATACACAAAAGTTGATACAATGTTTAACAGTAACAGAATTTTTATTAACCCACTGACATTGACATTCACTAAAAAATGCCGGCAGAGTTCGACCTATCTGTCCTAGAGTGCTTTTACTGATAACTTACTGCTAACTTGCTAACGTTCATGTACTTGACCTGCATGCTTTCTTCTTTCATTTCTCTGCCGGTTATACAACAAACAAAATCATATAAGAAAAAATAAAAATCAACAATAAATATGTATTTCGAAAATCCCCTTCATTGCGTTGACAACACCGTCTTATCGCCTAGGAGTCGTTTCCGCCCCTGACCGCGTGGAGGTGGCACCGTTCCCACTATCTATTTGTTTCTTTTTGAGAAACACAACGCAAAAGAAAATAAAAATAAAATGTATAGCCTTTTCGCTATACTTCGCTCTAATCACTAATGATTCGCTTAACACACTTTTGCGCTTTACTAGTAGTATTCCAACAAATATCTACTAGGCCCTAGGGGCAGTGGATAGTGACAGAATGAAGAGGTTTTATGCCAAGTGGCAAAGGCCCACCTACCTTTCGGCTTTTGGCCTGTAAAACTAACCAAATTCCAGCAAATCCACTGTCAAAGAAACCCATCCCATCATCGCACTTCAAAAATTATCGACGAAAGAAGACCATGTTCCCATTCAGGAGATGACGTTATACAAATATTTATACAAATAATACAAGAAGTAACCATTTACATTTTTGTGATTTACATAATCATTGATAAGCATTTTTATTCTGCCTTTTGATAAAATTTTTTTTTTTTAAATTTAAAATTTTCTGGAATTATATTAAAGTGAAGTTTAGTTGTGTCATTTTGTTTTATTAGTCATTTGTCATATCATAGTCAAGTATCATGTCATTTCCCCACTCGTTAATTTTATTAATTCTTTGTCTGTAGTGTCTATTTGTCTAGGGGATAGGGTAGTTGTCTTTGTCTAAGTCGTGTTTTTAAGGTTTGTCTGGCGTGTGTTCGTTGCGTAATTGTGCAGTCGTTTATTATATGCGTCATGTCTTCTAGTTTATCACAATGGTTGCAGTGTCCGTTTGTTTCCCTAAGTCTAAACCTTGTATAGTACTCTCCAATGTTTCCATGTCCCGTTATTAGTTGCGTCGTTTTCCAATTCAGGAAAGGGTCTATTTGTCGTACTGTCGTGAAAACATTGTGAGTATTGCGTCCTGTCGTTGAAGTGTCCCATAAATGTTGCCATTTTTGTATTGTCAGGTTTTTCTATCTACCTACTAAATATTACAAAACTAGTTCCTACTCTAATCTAATATACATGCAAGTCCGACCTGACTGGGTCGAACTGGGCAAGTGCCTCTCACATCCGGCAGTTCGGTGAGCCTTTGGCCCATACTCCAGAACTTTTCCAGATGCTTTGAGACACCCGCCGTATGACTTCTTTCTTCTCTGTTCATTCTCTTTTCTAACGCCTTGCATAAAAGATCTCCAGTTGTTGTTTGGAGACTCTCTGAGCAAGGTCGTTTATAGCGTCAAATGTTGTTTGTTCTTGTAGTATTTGACTTATAGTTTTTCCTCTTAATGAATGTCTCAAATTTGTTCTGTCGTCGAAGTTGGTGCAATATAGAACCATGTTGTTTGTTCTTGTAGTATTTGACTTATAGTTTTTCCTCTTAATGAATGTCTCAAATTTGTTCTGTCGTCGAAGTTGGTGCAATATAGAACCATGTGCTCTGGTGTGCCTCTCTCACCACATTCGTATTCTTCGGTATCTGATAGATTGAATCTTTTTAGATACGTCGGATAGGGACCATGACCAGTTAGAAAGTGGACCAGCCCTGGAGTTGGTTCCAAGTGCTCTGGAAAGTCTTCTAAATTCGGTAGCCACTCGTATAACCTTCTAGCTGTTGTTGCGCTACTCCACATTTCTTGATGTTGCCTTTCTATTTCTATTTTTATGTCTCTTTTACTGTTCGCTCTGATTCCCAGTACTTCTTCCACTTTGTCAAGATTCTCTTTCCTACACAAATACATTGCTGCCCTCTGCTTTAGTTCTAATTGAAGAGGGAGAACCCTCATTAGCATCGTTAATGCAATTGTAGGTGTAGTACTGAAGGCTCCAGTCATTCGCACTAAGAAGCCCCTTTGAACTCTGTCCACTTTCTCTCTGTTTTTGATGTTCTTAAGTCTATGTGCCCAGGTGCTAGCAGCATAGCCAACAAAAGATGCCAATACTGAATGCAAGTACCCTCTTACTTGTCTATATGGTAGTTTGAAGTCTTTTTGAACCAGGCTAGCAATCCCATGCATGGTAGCTGTAGCCTTTTGAACTTTATCTGTTGTGCTCGTCTTATGATTTGATTATCAATCTTAATGTGAGGGTCTCTTTCGAGTCTCCCCTTTAAGATGCAGTATTTGGTTTTCCGTGCCGAGATTGTCAGTTTGACACCTTTGCACCATTCACTTACTGTTCGTAATGCTGTGGTAGCATTTGCTTCCAGCGTTTTCCTATTTTCCGCTTCAACTAGTATTAGTAAGTCATCAGCGTAGGCCACTGTACCATACACTTCGGGAGTCACTGCCAATAGTTCCAGATATTTGTCCATCATAATGTCCCAAAAAATGGGACCACAAACTGAACCCTGTGGGCAACCTTTGGTTAGGTTTTTGGTTTTATTAGAGCCAGGACATCCCAAGCATGCATACCTGTCCTGACAGTAGCTTTTAAATGATTTGTAAATTTGTGTGGGGCACTGTATCTCACGCAGTCGCTCGAAGAGTGCCGGCCACCAGAGATTGTCGAATGCTCCGGATATATCAATAAAGATAGCCATCACATATTTTTTATTGCTACTGTCAACAAGGTGTAGAGCTCTGTTTATAGCATCCTCAGTGCACTTAGTTTTTCTATAGCCATATTGGTCAGGATGCATCATTCCCAAGGTTTCTCTTATTTGTTGTAATCTTGAACATAGCAATTTCTCTTGAATTTTACCCAAAATGTTAAGAAGGCATATTGGTCTATAAGATTTGGGTCGGGGGTCTAGTTCCCCCCCTTTATTTATTATTACAACCTGAGACTGTTTAAAGACATTCGGAATTCTTCCTTCTGTCAGACATTTATTGTAGAGCTTGGTCAATACAGGTGCTATGAGATCCACAACAGCCTGCAAGACTTCAGCTTGAATTCCATCAGGCCCTGGGGCCTTTCTTCTTTTCATTTGTTTTACGCATTCAACAATCTCTGACTCTGTGAAAGGTTCCACAGGTCCGGCAAGTGCCCTATACTCTTGAGCCATCAGACTCCTAGTTGTTTTCTGTTGCTCAGTCTCATTTTCATGGGTATCCGACGGAAGTAAAACTTGCAGTAATTCCTCCGCGGATTCTTCCCATGTCTGTGTTAGTGTCCCATCTTGCCTCTCCAAGAAGGAAAGCAACGTTGGGCACTTTATCTTTTTTGCATCAATTTTATAAGGCACTTCCCACATGTCTATCTCTAGGTTGTTTTTTACAAAGTTTTCCCAGCTTTTTGCTTTGACTTCATTTATTTCTTTCTTGTATCGGTCTTTCGTGTTTCTGTATACATGCAGTAGTCGTGGACGTTCTGCATGTACACCACACCTTTGATACTGCCTTCTTTCTTTTCTTAATTGTTTCCTCAGAGTTGTTAAGCTCTGTTTCCACGCATAATTAAAGATATTATTGTTCCCTGTTATCTTTGGAATTGCTATGTCCATTGATCTTTTCAGTTCTTTAGTTATTTCTTTTGCCAGATTATTAACATCACTGTCCTCCAGTGCCAGCGGCAATTTCAGCTCAGCTTTCAGCTGCTCCCAATCTGCTCTTTGTAGATTGTATTTTTTGTTTGATTTGTAAGGCTGTAACCCAAATGCATTGGTGCTTGACTGATTTAGCATTGACATCAGCCATCACAATAACAGACTCGCTCCTGTATGCATTAAAAATGCTCCTAAGTTTGTTTACATAGGGTTGTATTGGTTCATTAAATTGAAAGTACATGTTGACCAATATGTGCTTGCCTTTTTCCGTTAGTAATTCCACACAGACGCAGTGTTCATCACTAAACTGTCGTGCTAGGAAAAGCCGATATTTGTTGTTGAATAGCACTGTCGCTGCCATGGGATTGTCCCCCATGCATGCGACTTGTGCTTTTAGTGGCATATGTTGAATGGTTCCGCTTCTGGAGTATGGTTCCTGCAAGCAGACCACATCCAGTCGCAGTTCCTCTGCTACTTTACGTATTTCGTGATTGACCGTTGAACTCCTCATTCCATGTCTTAAAGCTGTAATCAAGTTTGACTTTTCTTCCAGTCTCAACAGTTGCATGCTTATTTCCATATCTTCATATGAAAATTCTACTGCGTGGTAATTTGTCTGTTCTTTTGTTTCAGACTCTTTTGTTTGCTCTTTAACCTTCTTTTTCCTTTTGAAAGATAGCATTCTCAACCCGTCTCTGAGTGTTTTACTAGGTCTCTTGGATTGTCCGTTGTTTGTTTGTTGTTCCAGACTTAAAACTGTATCGTTTGTTATGGTATCGTCAGAAGTGAACTTAAATACCATAATCGGTTTTTTCGATCAAACGATCCATTAGCATCTTATGTGTCGGACAATCCTTACCATCTTTTGTACACTTTTTGTTTCTTGTTTTACAGGGTATGCATACTTTGGGTTCCCTGGCTTTGTTACAGTCTTTCTTTTCGTGCTCATCACCACAGTGTGAACACGAATTTAATGTTTTGTTACAATGCTTGGCTACATGGCCAAGATCTTGACATTTTAGACACCTGGGTACAACTAGGTAGTCTTTAGCATTATGGCATGCGACTCCAAGGTAGATTCGACCAGTCAAGATTCTTCTCCTCATTTCTGGTGTTACTTCTAATACCACATGTGCGGTAGCTTTGCCTTTCGGCCCTGTTTCGAATCTCAGTTTTACATCGTTGCTAAAGGTCTCTTTCGGTATGTCATCGTAGTTTTGAGCTCTGATCGACTCAATTATTTCTTCGTCACGCATACCAGTTTGGACACTGTAGACGATGACCAGGGGTCTGTGTTTTCTGGGCAGTTCGCATTTAAACTGCCTCTTGACCTGCTCATTATTCATTATTTGGTCCAAGTCCTCCCTGGTTGCCGTTTCGACAATCAGAGCCTTGGACGTAGTTCGCATTTTTGAGATTTTTAGTTTTGATGTCTTAGGGTTCAGAATCTTTGTTATGGCTTCCTGTACCTTCTTTCCGTTACCTGCTGCCTCGGACGTTATGAATAGGGTATTTTTGGGTTTGGCTACTCTGCTTTCTATTTCTTTTATTTGGTTTTTGTTTTGAGGCAATGTTTGCGTATGTTGGCTGCACTAGCTGACCCGCTGCTTGTGCACTCTGGACACGTAGTCTCTCAACTTCGGCCCTCAATTCTTTGATCTGTCCTTCTAATATGGCTTGCTCAAGGCTCCAGGTTCTCAACCTGTCTTTTAGTTCTTTTCTATCCTTGATGGTGAGTTTGTTACCTTTATCAAGCACATTTTCTACGAAGAACATTGTTTCCTTAAAGCGGTCAATGACGATCGACCCAGTCTTGCCGGTTTCCCTATTACTTTTGCTAACTACTTCTACATCTACATTACTAGCTAAATCTACATTTTCTAATTCTACAGTTGTAGCTTCCCCATCGCTCGAGGCGAGGGAAAGTCTCCTTTGGGAGGTCCCATTTTATGAAGATCACTCAATTCCCACACAAGTTTTAGCGTGCTTAGCCGTACCAACGATCTTATTGCGGGAGTACCTCGGCTTATCGCGTTGGAGTCGTTATCGCCCCTAACCACGTGGAGGTGACGCTATTCTATCTAGTCTTATAATAATATAAAAAATAAAATATAAGTATTAACAGATGTCTCTGATAATCTTATTCACTTTCTTTCGCTTTCGCTTTCGTTTTCTTTTCGCTTTCTACTGCAGTACTCCAACAAGTATCTGCAGGCACTGGGGCAGTGGGTAGGGACATTTTTTTTTTCATTTTTAGTTATAATACATTATGGTTCAGTGCCTAATAATTTAAACTGAACCGTGATTTTGTTACAATTAGTATTTCTATCATGCTACATGCTACATGCTATTATTTTATAATTTTTAACTTAACCTATGTTAGTCCTAACTACAAGCCCTAATCTATTAGTGCAGTTTATTTATGTTTCTGTTCTTTTACAAAACATGCAGTTGTTAATTTATCTTATAAGTACATGCATCTGCACTATTACTTAAATCTATGTTAGTATTACCTACAATATTATCTACAATTAGTGTGTTAGCCTAGTCTACCTTAACTAACCTAACCTAAGCACTTTATCAATAAGCTATTTTTATATGGTCGATTCATCCTCCGGCAGTTCGGTTGTTCCAGAACTTTTCCAGAGGTGTTACCGACCATTCGCATACTTTTCCCGCTGTTGTTTTGAGTCTAGCTGCGCTAGTCTATTTAATTTTTCGAAGGTATCTTCTTGATATATTAGATCTTTGATGTCACCTCTTAAGCCGTTTCTCAGACCTTTAGGATCAAGTATATTTTCACACTCCAGCACCATGTGTTCCGGTGTTCCAATCTCTCCACAGTCGCACCTTTCTGAGTCTATCAGGTTAAACCTTTGAAGATATGTTGGATACGGTCCATGCTCAGTTAGAAAGTGAACTAAGCCTTGAGTAGGATTAAAGTAACTTGGAATTTCATCAATGTTTGGCAGGATCTGATGAACCCGTCTGGCTGTAGTAGACGTAGTCCACATCACCTGCCATAATCTTCTGATCTCCCGCTCTACTTCTAATCTCCCGCTCTACTTCTGATGGACTTTCTACTCTTTTCCCAAGTACTTGTTCTGCTTTTGTCGGGTTTCCTTTTCTTAGCCAGTACATAGTTGCTCTTCTTTTAATTTCTAGAGTTAGCGGCAGTACACCCACTAATGTTGTAAGTGCCTGCGTGCTAGTCGTTCTAAAGGCTCCAGTTGCTCTAAGAAGGAAACCCCTTTGCACTCTGTCCACTTTCTCTCTGTTTTTAATATTGCATAGTCTGTGCTCCCATATGCTTGACCCATACCCCATCATCGATGCAAGCACCGTACTGAGGTATACTCTCACCTGCTCCAATGGTATCTTACACTCTCTTTGCGCCATGCTTGCTATTTTATGCATGACCGCTGTTGTTTGGTCACAAATCGTTGCAATATGCCTTGCAAATAGTCCAGACTCATCAACAGTTATTCCTAGATATTTTGTATTGTTGGATCTTCGAATAAGTTTTCCATCAATCCTGATCTGAGGATCTCTGTCCAACTTTCCTTTCACCAAACAATACGTTGTTTTTTCCTTGGAAATAGTAAGCTTCACTTTCTTGCACCACTCGTGTGCAATACTCATGACGCTACTTGATTTCCTTTCTAGTTCTGTTCTGTTGTTTGCCTCCACTACTAAAAGAAGGTCATCAGCATATGCAACTTTGCCTTTTATTTCTGTTGTTTGTGTAAGTTTGTCCAACAGTTCATCCAGCATGACATCCCAGAATACCGGTCCGCACACTGACCCTGTGGGCACCCTTTGGTTAAGTGTCGTGTAATTTTACCATTAGGACATTTTAGACTTGCATATCTGTCAAGGCAGTAGCTTCTCAAACTCTTGTACAATTCATTGGAACACTCCATTCCTCGAAGTCTTTCAAAGAATTTCGGCCACCAAAGATTGTCAAATGCTCCTGAGATATCTATAAAAATCATTACCACATATTTATTATTACTGTCATGACATATTCTAAACGCTTGTTGTACTGCGTCTTCAGTTGATTTGCCCGCTCTATAGCCATACTGGTCTTGATTATAATTATTAGTTCGGGTTCTATGCTCGTTTAGCCTTTTACACAAAAGCTTTTCCTGAACTTTGCCCAATGTATTCAATAGGCATATTGGCCTATAGGATTTAGGATTTTCTGGGTCTTTTTCTTCCCCTTTCTTTATTATTACCACATCCGCCTGTTTGAATATGTTTGGAAATTTTCCTTGCCTTAGACATTCATTGAAGAGTGCACATAGTACTTCTTTTATTTTTTCCCAGAGTGCATGTAGCACCTCTGCATGTATATTATCAGGACCTGGAGCCTTTTTCGTTTTTAGTTTACCAATACATTCAGCTATTTCAGCTTCTGTATATGGCAACTCTTGCGTCCCTAAGGGCGCCTTGTATCTTTGTATTAGTTGACTCCTTGTCTCTTTTTGTTCATTTGTGTCCTCTACTGGGTTATCCTCCGGTAGCAACACGTTCATTAGCATTGCCCCGGATTCCTCCCAGCAGGTTGTTTTCGAACCATCTTCCCTCCTTAAGGAGGTGAGCATTGTTGGGCTTTTGATTTTACTCATTACTATTTTGTATGGCACTCCCCATGTGTCCAGCTGAAGTTGATTTTCGACAAAATTGTCCCAGCTCTTCATTTTGGCTTTGTATATTTCCTGAACATATTCTTGTTTTATTCTGCGGTATACATTCAGTAGTCTTTGACGTTCTTCATGTATTCCGCTTCTTTGATATTGTTTCCTTGCAGTCCTTACTTGACTTTTCAGTCTAGTTAGTCCCGCATGCCAGGCTTTATTTGTGATAATTTTACCAACTGTTGTTATTGGTATAGCTTTGTTCATGGCATTATGTATATGTCTTACCAGCTCTTTAGATTTTTCATTAATATCATTTCCCTGTTCCGTACGACGGGGTATTTGGAATTCATTTATTAGTTTTGCCCAATCCGCTTTAGCTATGTTGTACCGTCTTTGTTCATTTTCACCTTTTTCTTTGGCGTTCATTTGGATTTTAAATGTGATCATGTTATGATCACTCATGGTGATGCCATCCTGGACTTCCCACTCAGTAATCCGGTTAGCAATTTTCACATTTGACATCGTAATGTCAATGTTACTTGTTGCACCAGCCCTGTTATGGAAAGTCGCAGGTTGCCCTTGTTTATTATGGACTTCTATTTGTAGTTCATTAATAAGGTCTTCCAGCTGTTCGCCTTTTCTGTCTGTTTGTTGCGAATGCCACAATACAGATTTTGCATTTGCATCCGCAACCACAACTACCTCTTTGTTCTTATATGCAAGGAATATGTTCCTCATGCGAGTCACATATTCCTCTATTTCCTCATTGAACTGACAGTACAAGTTAGCTATTATGATTGTTCCCGTTTCAGTTATTAATTCCACACATACACAGTGTTCATCACTGAACTGTCTTATTAAGAATAATTTGTATTTTTTATTGAAAAGCATTGTAATTGCCTGCGGATTTTGCCCTATGCTTGCCACCTGAGCTGTTAATGGCATTCCTTGTATTTTGCCCTGTCTGGTATATGGTTCCTGCAAGCAGACCATATCCAGTTCAAGTTCTTCTACAACTTTCCGCACTTCATGACTCACTCCAGCACTTCTCATACAATTTAGTTGCCCAATTTTAATCCTTACGGATGTCTTGTATGAATGTGACTGTTGGGCCAACATTGTTTTGTGTCTATGGTTATTCTACCGTGAGTCATGACAAAGTCTTTGTACAATGCTTCAATATCCAATACCTCTTTCCTCCTTCCAAATACTCTCTTCAGCAGTCCATGCAATTCCTCCGTGTCTGTGGGTATGTTGGAACATCTTAAATGAATTCTATCCACCGCTTCAGGTACAGGGAATGTAACTTTTTTGCCCAGCGGATGCAGATTTCTGACAATAAGCCTTAGTGCTGCTATTAATATGGGCGGTTCTTCAAGTCTTGACAGTCTCATTGCATCCTCTATGTTGTTATAGAGTGTAATTTCTTTATTTTCAACTGTTTCAGTTACCTGTGGTTCTGATTTAGATATCTCAGTGCTCTCAAAGCTCTTAGCCTGTCTCTAAGTCTTTTTGAAGGTGATTTCGATTGTCCAGTTTTAGGTTCTGAGTTGCTCGTTTCTACAAGGTGTTTTATTATATCATTATGTTGTACTGACAGTACAGTTGCCCGTAGTCAGTCTTTTGGACCAAACGGTCCAGTAACATCTTATGAGTTGGACACTCTTTTTCACTCTTTGCACACTTTTTATTCCTGTTTTTACAGGGTATGCAAGTCTTTGGTTGTTCCTTCTTTGTGCATTCTTTTTTATCATGTTCATCTCCACAATGACTACATGCCGATTTTGACTTGGAGCAATGTTTTACAACATGTCCCAGGTCTTGGCATTTCATGCATCTTGGAACTACCAGATAATCTTTGGCATTAGAACACGAGAAGCCAATATACACTTTGTTCGTTATCAATCTCTTTCTTAGTTTTGGGGAAACTTCCACCACAATATGCGATGTTGCTTTTCCCCTTGGACCTGTCCTGAATCTTATTTTGAATTCATTTTCGAAATCTCTTTCGTCAATGTCTTCAAAATTCTGTTCTCTTATCATGTTAGTGAGTTCCTTGTTTTCGGTCGAGGTAGTCACGTCGTAAATGATTACGAGTGGGTTCCTCTTCCTAGGAAGCTCACATTTGAATTTTTCTTTGACTTTATCATTTTTCATTATTTTTTCCAGGTCTTCTTTGGTCGCCGTCTCAACGATCAAAGATTTGCCTGTTGTTCTCATTTTGTTTATTTTAATTTTTGATTTTTTAGGATCAAGGAGTTTTGTAATTTCCTCCTGTACCTTTTTGCCATTTTCTATTCCATTACAAGTAATGAAGAGAGTATTGCTTTGTTTTTCGATGCTTCTCGTTATTTTAGTTTCATTTGTTTTTATGGGTTTTGAGGCCACCATCGAGTACGATGCTTGTGGCTGTTTTCTTAAGGTTTCCAGTTCTTGTCTTTGCCTTTCGTTTTCTTCCCTTAATTCTTTTATCGTGCCTTCTAGTCTTGCTTGTTCAAGTCCCCAGTCCATTATTCTGTCTACTAGTCCTTGTCTACCTTCTACTGTCAGTCTTTCTAACTTATTGATAAAGTGCATTATATCTTTATACCTACTGTTTATAGACTTATCATTAACCTTATCTATTATTTCCCTATCACTATCACTATCAGTCTCTATCTGTCTTTTGGGTTCCCCGACCTTGGTCAAGGTGGACCCAGCGCGTCTCTCCCCTAAGGGAGGTGCCATCCCACTGTTCTTTCCACTTATAAGTTTTTTTGTGCTCTTAGCCCTAGTGCCGAGCTTATTGCGGGAGTACCCCGACTTATCGCGACACAGTGGTTACCGCCCCTAACCTCGAGGAGGTGGCACGTTTTTTATCTAGCTTTCACTGCTATAGTTCGTTATTTCGCTATTCACAATTATACAAAAAATAAAATGACAATTTTTAATTACCAGCTTTACAATTTTTCTAATCACTCGCTAACACAATCAAGCCCGCAGTATGGTATGGTATGGTATGGTATAACTGCAAATACCATAGGCCCTAGGGGCAAAGTGAGGTAGGGACATTTTTTTTTTTTTTTTCATTTACATTACATGCAATGGCCAGTTGCCTTGAAAATCTAAAACTGGCCGTGTTAATCTACAATTTAATCTACAATTTTAATTTCCTACTTCTACAATTTTAATTTTTTACTTAATTATTGTTAGTTTGTTAGTAAAATTATTCCTAATCTACTATTTGTTGGATTAATTGAATTACTTTTGTTATTTTGCTCATGCAATTTCATGCAATTTCATGCCCTATTTTGTAATTTTTTCGTTAAGCTTAAATCTATGTTAGTATATTAGTCTATTCTACCTACTAATTACAAAACTAGTTTTTACTCTAAATCTAATACATGCATGTCCGACCTGACTGGGTCGAACTGGGCAAGTGCCTCTCACATCCGGCAGTTCGGTGAGCCTTTGGCCCTTACTCCAGAACTTTTCCAGATGCTTTGAGACACCCGCCGTATGTCTTCCTTCTTCTCTGTTCTTTGCTCTTTTCAACGCGCAAGGTCGTTTATAGCGTCAAATGTTATTTGGTCTCGTAGTATTTGACCTATTGTTTTACCTCTTAATAATAGTCTTAAGTTTGTTCTATCATCGTAGTTAGTGCAATATAGAACCATGTGCTCTGGTGTGCCTCTCTCACCACATTCGTATTCTTCGGTATCTGATAGATTGAATCTTTTTAGATACGTCGGATAGGGACCATGACCAGTTAGAAAGTGGACCAGCCCTGGAGTTGGTTCCAAGTGCTCTGGAAAGTCTTCTAAATTCGGTAGCCACTCGTATAACCTTCTAGCTGTTGTTGCGCTACTCCACATTTCTTGATGTTGCCTTTCTATTTCTATTTTTATGTCTCTTTTACTGTTCGCTCTGATTCCCAGTACTTCTTCCACTTTGTCAAGATTCTCTTTCCTACACCAGTACATTGCTGCCCTCTGCTTTAGTTCTAATTGAAGTGGGAGAACCCTCATTAGCATCGTTAGTGCAATTGCAGGTGTAGTACTGAAGGCTCCAGTCATTCGTATTAAGAAGCCCCTCTGAACTCTGTCCACTTTCTCTCTGTTTTTTATGTTCTTAAGTCTATGCGCCCAGGTGCTAGCAGCATAGCCAACCAAAGATGCCAATACTGAATGCAAGTACCCTCTTACTTGTCTATATGGTAATTTAAAGTCTTTTTGAACCAGGCTAGCAATCCCATGCATGGTAGCTGTAGCCTTTTGAACCTTATCAGTTATGTGATGGGCATATAATCTCGACTCGTCCAATGTTACTCCCAAATACTTTATCTGTTGTGCTCGTCTTATTAATTGATTATCAATCTTAATGTGAGGGTCTCTTTCGAGTCGCCCCTTTAAGATGCAGTATTTGGTTTTCCGTGCCGAGATTGTTAGCTTGACACTTTTGCACCATTCACTTACTGTTAGTAATGCTGTGGTAGCATTTGCTTCCAGCGTTTTTCTATTTTCCGCTTCAACTAGTATTAGTAAGTCATCAGCGTAGGCCACTGTACCATACACTTCGGGAGTCACTGCCAATAGTTCCAGACATTTGTCCATCATTATATCCCAAAAAATGGGACCACAAACTGAACCCTGTGGGCAACCTTTGGTTAGGTTTTTGGTTTTATTAGATCCAGGACATCCCAAGCATGCATACCTGTCCTGACAGTAGCTTTTAAAAGATTTGTAAATTTGTGTGGGGCACTGTATCTCACGCAATCGCTCAAAAAGTGCCGGCCACCAGAGATTGTCGAATGCTCCGGATATATCGATAAAGATAGCCATCACATATTTCTTATTGCTACTGTCAATAAGGTGTAGAGCTCTGTTTATAGCATCCTCAGTACACTTAGTTTTTCTATATCCATATTGGTCAGGATGCATCATTCCCAAGGTTTCTCTTGTTTGTTGTAACCTCGAACATAGCAATTTCTCTTGTATTTTACCCAAAATGTTAAGAAGGCATATCGGTCTGTAAGATTTGGGTTGTTGGGGGTCTAGTTCCTCCCCTTTATTTATTATTACAACCTGAGATTGTTTAAAGACGTTCGGAATTCTCCCTTTTGCCAGACATTTGTTGTAGAGCTTGGTCAATACAGGTGCTATGAGATCCACAACAGCCTGCAAGATTTCAGTTTGAATTCCATCAGGCCCTGGGGCCCTTCTCCTTTTCATTTGTTTTATGCATTCAACAATCTCTGACTCTGTGAAAGGTTCCACAGGTCCGGCAAGTGCCCTATACTCTTGAGCCATTAGACTCCTAGTTGCTTTTTGTTGTTCAGTTTCATTTTCATGGGTATCCGACGGAAGTAAAACTTGCAGTAATTCCTCCGCGGATTCTTCCCATGTCTGTGTTAGTGTCCCATCTTGCCTCTCCAAGGAGGAAAGCAGTGTTGGGCACTTTATCTTTTTTGCAACAATTTTATAGGGCACTCCCCACATGTCTATCTCTAGGTTGTTTTTTACAAAGTTTTCCCAGCTTTTTGATTTTACTTCATTTATTTCTCTTTTGTATCTGTCTTTCGTGTTTCTGTATACATGCAGTAGTCGTTGACGTTCTGCATGTACACCACACCTTTGATACTGCCTTCTTTCTTTTCTTAATTGTTTCCTCAGAGTTGTTAAGCTCTGTTTCCACGCATAATTAAAGATATTGTTGTTCCCTTTTATCTTTGGAATTGCTATGTCCATTGATCTTTTTAACTCTTTAGTTATTTCTTTTGCCAAGTTGTTAACATCACTATCCTCCAGCGCTAGCGGCAATTTCAGTTCAGCTTTCAGCTGCTCCCAATCTGCTCTTTGTAAATTGTATTTTGTACTTGATTTATAAGGCTGTAACCCATATGCATTGGTGCTTGACTGTATTGTGAAGCTTATCAGGTTGTGATCACTGGTCGTTAACCCACCATTTACCTTCCAACAGGTGATCTGGTTTGCCGCTTTCGCATTGCACATCGTGATGTCTATGTCACTCACAGCACCAGCTCTGTTTTCAAAGGTTGGTGGATTACCAGCCCTGTTGTGTGTTTCCAGCTGTAGTTCGTTGATCAGATCCTCTAGGATTTCTCCTCTAGGATCTGTCATTCTCGAGTGCCACAGTACTGATTTAGCATTGACATCAGCCATCACAATAACAGACTCGCTCCTGTATGCATTGAAAATGCTCCCAAGTTTGTTTACATAGGGCTGTATTGGTTCGTTGAATTGAAAGTACATGTTGACCAATATGTGCTTGCCTTTTTCTGTCAGTAATTCCACACAGACGCAGTGCTCATCACTAAACTGTCGTGCTAGGAAAAGCCGATATTTGTTGTTGAATAGCACTGTCGCTACCATGGGATTATCTCCCATGCATGCGACTTGTGATTTTAGTGGCATATGTTGAATGGTTCCGCTTCTGGAGTATGGTTCCTGCAAGCAGACCACATCCAGTCGCAGTTCCTCTGCTACTTTACGTATTTCGTGATTGACCGTTGAACTCCTCATTCCATTCAGTTGTCCTACCTTAACCCCTAGGGGTGTCTGGTGTGGATTAAACTGGCTGGCCAATTCTGTTTTGGATCAGTTAGGATTCGTCCGTAGGTCTTCACGAAATCTTTGTAAAGCTCATCTAAATCAAGCTTATCCTGCCTCCTTTCAAAGACTTGCACCAACAGTTTTTGCAACTCATTCACGTCTGTTGGTATGTTGGAGCATCTCAGCTGAATTCTGTCTACCGCATTGGGCACCGGAAATGTGATGTTATTACCTTTGGGATGCTTATGCCTGACCAAATGTCTTAGAGCTGGAATCAAGTTTGACTTTTCTTCCAGTCTTGACAGTTGCATTCTTATTTCCATATCTTCATATGAAAATTCTACTGCGTGGTAGTCTGTTTGTTCTTTTGTCTCAGACTCTTTTGTTTGTTCTTTACCCTTCTTTTTCCTTCTGAAAGATAGCATTCTCAATCTGTCTCTAAGTGTTTTGCTAGGTCTCTTGGATTGTCCGTTGTTTGTTTGATGTTCAATACTTAAAACTGTATCGTTTGTTATGGTATCGTCAGAAGTGAACTTAAATACCATAATCAGTTTTTTCGATCAAACGATCCATTAACATCTTATGCGTCGGACAATCCTTACCATCTTTTGTGCACTTTTTATTCCTTGCTTTACAGGGTATGCATACTTTGGGTTCCCTGGCTTTATTGCAGTCTTTCTTTTCGTGCTCATCACCACAGTGTGAACACGAATTTAATGCTTTATTGCAGTGCTTGGCTACATGGCCAAGATCTTGGCATTTTAGACACCTGGGTACCACTAGGTAGTCTTTGGCATTATGGCATGCGAATCCAAGGTAGATTCGGCCACTCAAGATTCTTTTTCTCATTTCTGGTGTTACTTCTAACACCACATGTGCAGTTGCTTTGCCTTTCGGCCCAATTTTGAATCTAATTTTAACATCATTGCTAAAAGTCTCTTTTGGTATATCATCGTAATTCTGAGCTCTTATCGACTCTATTATTTCATCGTCACGCATACCAGTTTGGACATCGTAGACGATGACCAAGGGTCTGCGTTTCCTGGGCAGTTCGCATTTAAACTGCCTTTTGACCTGTTCGTTATTCATTATTTGGTCCAAGTCCTCCCTGGTTGCCGTTTCGACAATCAGAGCCTTGGACGTAGTTCTCATTTTTGAGATCTTCAGCTTTGATGTTTTAGGATTAAGAATCTTTGTAATGGCTTCTTGCACCTTCTTTCCGCTACCTGCTGCCTCAGACGTTATGAATAGTGTATTTTTAGGTTTAGCAACTCTGCTTTCTATTTCTTTGGTTTTGTTCGGCTTTTGCTTTGAGGCCATGTTTGCATATGTTGGCTGCACTAGCTGCCCCGCTGCTTGTGCGCTCTGGACACGTAGTCTTCCAACTTCGTCCCTCAATTCTTTGATTTGTCCCTCGAGTATGGCTTGCTCAAGGCCCCAGGTTCTCAACCTGTCTTTCAGTTCCTTCCTGTCCTTGATAGTGAGTTTATTGCCTTTGTCTAGAACATTTTCTACAAAGAACATGGTTTCCTTGAATCTGTCGATGACGCTCGACCCAGTCTTGCCAGTTTCCCTACTACTATTACTACCTATTTCTAAATCTACATTGCTAACTAATTCTACATTATCTACATTTGTGGCTTCCCCATCGCTCGAGGCGAGGGAAAGTCTCCTCCCTTTGGGAGGTCCCATTTTATGAGGTTAACTCAATTCCCACAACAGTTGTAGCGTTCTTAGCCGTACCAACGATCTTATTGCGGGAGTGCCCCGACTTATCGCGTTGGAGTCGTTACCGCCCCTAACCACGTGGAGGTGACGCTATTCTATCTAGTCTTATAATCTTAAAAATTAAAAATAAAAAATATAAGTATTAACAGTATTGACTGATAATCTTATTCACTTTTCTCACTCGCTTTAGTTTGCTTTTCGCAATCTACTGCAGTACTCCAACAAGTATCTGCAGGCCCTGGGGGCAGTGAGGTAGGGACAGTGGGAATCTCGTTAATCCATTCATGCGCGTAATCCATCAAACGCTTTCTTCATTTCTAGCACCACGACGGCATAAGGTTTGCGCGCCGCACGGCGGTGTTTGATGTGTCAACTATCGTAGCGTTGGCCAGGGTGCCGTCCACGTCTGTAAACCCTCGCTGGTTGGGGTTGACAGAGATCGCCGTCTTGAGCCCCTTGAATGGACAGTACACGGTACATCAGCCGCTCCAGTGCAGAACCGATGGTGATAGGTCTGTCGTTGACTGGGTCCCCCTGTCCCTCTTCTTGTAGACAAGGACCGTGCGGGATTTCGAAAAATGCGGCATCCGCACACCGCGCATGATGATAATCGAAAAAAACACCGCTAGGAGGGTGTTATCTAGGCCCTTAACCTGCCGAGTTGTGCCAGTTGGCTTTGGTCGCACACACACATCCGCACTAAAAGGCCACAACAACCGACTCTTAATCGGCCGAGGGTCGACGATAGGCTCGTTATCGTCAGGAGATTCAGAGGCGAGGATGTCAGCGAAAAGATTACGGACAGCTTCGGGCGAGGTCAGTGAATCCGGTGCATCGAGTGGTTTCCCAGCCAAGATACGGCCTACGAGCGATGAGCGACACAGAATAAAGAGGTTTTATGCCAAGTGGCAAAGGCCCACCTACCTTTCGGCTTATGGCCTGCAAAAATAACCAAATTCTAGCGGATCCACCGTCAAAGAAACCCATCCCATCACCGCACTCCAAAAATTACCGAGGAAAGAAGACCATGTTCCTATTCAGGAGATGACACAATACGATTTATTACAGTTTACAGGTTATGATATACAATTTTTGTGGTTTAACACGATCATTGATAGACATTTTCATTCTGCCTTTTAGTATGTTAAAGTTTAAGTTTTAGTGAGGTTTTGTTATGTCATGTTAGTCATTTGTTATTTGTGTAATTTGTGTAATTTGTATTGTGTAATTAGAGTCATGTTATTTTTAATTTTGTTATTTATTAGTATTGGCGCTTTTGATGTTTTGTCTTTTGCTGCAGTTGTGAATTTGTCCGAGTACCATATGTTGTTTCCTGGCTCCTGGATTAGCCCAATATCTATCTTCTCTTCGTCCATTTTCTTCAGTAGCTTATCTATGGCTCCCTGTCCTCTTCCTGTATTGCTTTGTATGAACTTGATCGTGTTTTGGTTTGTGTGAGTGGTTGTTGTTGTTGTTGGTGTTGTGTTTTAGTTCGCTTGTGTTTTGTGGTTTTGTGTGTTTTAGTATTGCGTTTGTCTCCTGGCTTCTTCTAACTTCTTCTTATATAGCGGACAGTTGGCATCTCTGGCTTGGTGTCCTCGTGGTGACAGTCTTAAGTTTTGGCAGTTTATACAGTTCTTTTGTTCTGTTTTAAATGAGGCTCCATCGTGGTTTTGTCCACAATTATAGCATCTCGGGTTTGCTTCTGAGCAATATTTAGCCACGTGACCGTGCCTGCAGCATCTGAAGCACATTGACACTGACAGGTGCTCTTGCACATATATCTTCGTTAAATCATAATATGTGCTCCCCGATTTTAAAATGTCCTTTAGTAGGTCTGGCGGTCCTTGTATGAGTATGTTCTCCTTGTACGGGTTTCTACACTGTCTTATCTTCTCGCCGTATTTGTTGGTCAGTTCCTCGTTTTCTTGTATAATGGTGTCCGTGATTGTTAGTATGTTTTGGTCCTTCGGCATTCCCGTCAGCATAATGATCGGATCTCTATTTTTGGTCACGTCCTTTGTGACCAGTTTTTCGTTTTTATTTGTCTTTGATAGCACTTCCTCGTGCTTGTTTTTGTTTTTGGTTGTAATAATTAAAGTGCCCGGGTCCTTGGTTTTCTTTACAACCACTTGTTCCAAATCTGCTGGTTTCACTATTGTTTTTAGGACGTCCATCGTTCTACCCTCTTCTCCTTTCTTGAGCGTGACCATGGTGTCATATTGTTTCTCAGACTTCGGTGGGGTCGTCCAGCCTGTTTTGGTTTCGTGGTCTTTCTCCCTGGTCACATTTGCGTATGTGCGCCTGGGGGCCTCCATTTGACTCATTTGGATCACTTGATTCACTTGGTCCGTGTTATTAGTTAGCTGTTGTCCTTTTATTTCTCTCAAAAGGTTCTTCTTGAATTCCTCCAGCGTATGTTTGATTGTGGTGTCGGTCCCTTTTTTGTTTTTTTCTAATAGCTTATCTTGTAGTTCACTGATCTTCGTTTCTTGTACATATAGTTGTGCCATCAGTTCGCTGTGCATGTTTTAACTAATTAACTAATTAACTACACTAAATAACTGTACTTAACTACTTATAATAACTAATTCACTTATTTTAACGAGTTTATAAACTTTTAATCGAAATACGAAATACGAGAAACACGTCCGTTCAGTACTGTGGTCTCGATCGAAGTCGATGAGCGACACAGGTGATACAAGCCCTACGTATTTTTGAAATTCGCGGATCTATTGTTACCACCTGTGTAACCCATGTCGTAGCTCTTGGCGGGTCGCCTTCTGCGTTTTCGGCTATTATCGTTCTTCGACTCACCGATTTCACTTCCCTCTCCCGGAGTACTGTTCTGTACGGTGCCTTTACGTTCTTCGTTTTTGCCATCCACGACGGACGTGAGCCATATTTCTAATTTTTCGGCTAACTCATCCAGCGCGTGGAAGCCGGAGTAGGCTAACTCATCCAAGCCACGAATCGCCCCTTCCCCATTGCAGTGCTTAGACCTGATATCAGTGAGATAATCTCTAAGCAGCTGCGGGGTGGGGGAGGTGGATGGAAGGGATGTGTCCCTTACAGCCACACAGTATGTTTCATTTCACCCCGGAGTTTATTTTGATGTTTGAAGAAAGTCCCGATCACAGAAGTGGCGAGTTCGGTGGAAAGTGTCCACCCCAAGTTTGTGGTTTTGGTCAGTGTCAGGTGCAGCGTCTGCTGTATTCCGGTCCGGGGAAGCGCTCGCTATTTGGGCTTTCTTCCTTAATTGTTTTCTCTTGTCTGATATCTGCTTATTTGTGTAATGTGGGAGTTCTTGCTGTGTAGCTTTATTAATGAATCTGCTATTTCCGAAGCGCTTTTCCAACTCCAACAGGTGTTGCTCATCATCTGGTGACCAAACTTTCCCAGTCCGTTGTTCTGGATTGGTGGTTTGGCGTATGCTCTTGATAGCCTCATTTAACCGGGCGCGATTTCTCGCGTCTGGGTGGGCGTGTCTTGTGTGTTGAGACATACCGACTTTGGATCTTAAAGTTTGATCACATAGTTCGCACCGGTGCCCATTAAGGTCCCCAGGGGGACTAAAAGGTTCGGCGTTCCCATCTGCGATGTCTTTGCAGATGTACTTATAATGATTTTCCACTCCTTGTTTTCGAGGGTAGCGCTTGGAGCAGATTCTGCACTCCCAAGCAGTTTTCAGACGAGGATGGACGCTGGTGAAATGCTTTTCGAACGACGCGGTGGTCGTAAAGGCTACGTTCACACCGGTCGCTTCACAGACGCTGCATTTGACAAATTCCTCCACGGGGTACATATGGAAATATTCATCAATGGATGTGGGAGGAGCGAGCCCTACGTTTATCCGGCCAGTGCATCCTAGACTATGACGGTTAGCCACATCACCCTGGTTGTTTGAGTGCCCGAGCAAGTTACGGTGCACTCCATCCGAGGCTTCGTTTGCTGTGTCGTCCATTAGTCTAAAATATATTGGAGGGAGTCGACCCCACTTACGACATCGCGATTTTCGCATATGTACTTTGACCCAATATTCTCGGCTATATTGGGTCAGAAGCGCCCTTTTAAGAGGGATAAGCGCTCGATGTTGGTTTTAGGCAATAAGGAGCGCTCACCCTTGGAGAAATTGTATAGGTTTCTCCCCCTGTGGGGCTAAGGGGTCCAACGGTCGGGTAGCCAGGATGGCGGCTGGACTGAAAATTTTGGGACCAGCCGACACCCATGGTTTGACGACTTCGACAATTGCGGAACTAGCCAAACGTTACACCCGTATTCAATACATTAAGAGATGGGATGAAACCAAAGGATGCAGTTTTGCCAGGATTACCCTGGGCGACCCTGAGAAGCTGGATACGAATAAATATTTGGCGATGACCAGGAAGAACCTACGTTTCACAGTGGGATTTCTGACTGTACACTGTCAACTAAGGAAACACCTCCATATTATGGGGCTGGTGGACATACCTCTATGCAGGAGGTGTGAACAGGAAGATGAAACTGTCAAGCATGTCTTATGTGAATGTCCGGAGCTATCGTCGGTAAGAGAGTGTGTGTTCGGTGAATCTTGGCCAAACCTGCCGACATTAATGAGATGTCCCCTGGTGACCTTCCTATATAAGGCAGGATGGACAATGTCCTAGGAGGGCGACTGCTTGGGAGGATGTACAATGGGACATATTGTGGCCTAAGTGCTGTGGGTCTATACTCACCCTTCCTACTCTACAGATACACAAATTAACACCTTGACGCTACAGTCATACGCCTCAAATTAAGATTTTTTTTCTGTTTATTGAAAATTTTTCAATTTTGGCTAACATAATTTGAAGTGAGGTTAGGTAACCTTTGTGTTAGTAGGTTTTGCGAAGATGCGTAGTGAATCAATTTAATTATAATTTGTTTTGACTAACAATAGTTAGACATACGTTAATTTTAAATAGTTCTTTCTTTATTTTTTTCTTACATGCGCAGTAGGTATAGTAAAGATCCGCAGGAAGTTAATTTAACTATATTAGACTAGTTAGGTTAGGTTAGGTTAGGTTAGGTTAGGTTAGGTTAGGTTAGGTTAGGTTAGGTTAGGTTAGGTTAGGTTAGGTTAGGTTAGGTTAGGTTAGGTTAGGTTAGGTTAGGTTAGGTTAGGTTAGGTTAGGTTAGGTTAGGTTAGGTTAGGTTAGGTTAGGTTAGGTTAGGTTAGGTTAGGTTAGGTTAGGTTAGGTTAGGTTAGGTTAGGTTAGGTTAGGTTAGTTAGGTTTAGGTTAGGTTAGGAGTAAACCCCATTACTAAGGTGTAAGGCATCGTGCCGAGGGTATGGAAGGTGTGAGGGTAAGAGCACCGTGAACGATCCCCTTGGGGAACCTGGCGAAACCCCATTGTAACTGCCTTGGCAAAGTAAGGGCGCACTGCTTCGCGGGACACACTTTCGACCCAACTCGTGGGAACTAAATGAATAAAGATAAAGAAAAAAAAAACAAGACAAGAAAAAGGAGGGAGAGGAAAGGCCCCTAACACCAAGGCCTCGCATGCAAAGAAAAACAGTAGCGACAGAAAGTTTTACGAGCACGCCATCCCCGGAATGGAGCGGAACGGGCTTCGGCAGCCCAAGCTTAAACATGATAAAAGAACTGGATAAAACTTTGGCAGGCCTGAGGGAATGGGAACAAGAAGAAAAGGAGGTGGGAAAAAAGGATAATAAAAAGAATCAGGGACGAAGAAATTCCAGAGTCATTGATCTCCGATAGGATGATGAGGGGTAAACCTCACTACAACTCATAACCGATGAGAGCAGAGAGAACGTACACGGCAACATAAATCGCTCATGAGAGCATGCCCAGGTGGAAAGGGCTAGAAACCAAGAGAAGAAGCGAAGAAGGCTGAATGAGTCTGCGCTGGAAACGGAACAGGAGATAGAGACACTGAGTCCCGACCTGGAGGGGGCTCTACTGGTTGAAACCCTCAAAGAAGTCACACAGATCAGCAGCAAGATGAAGGGATTCAACGAACAGAACACAAAAAGAGGCCAACTGAAAAGACAGATGAGGATAATCAACAAGCAGAGCATGAGGGATTTCGTTAACAGAAAAATCACACTGGTGCCCAAAAAGGCTATACAGGAGAAAGAGAAATTATTAGAGGAGGTCAGCCGAATAACGGACGAGAAAGAGAAACTTCTAGAGGAGGTCAGCCGAATAATGGACGAGAACAAAAGTTTGAGACAGGAAGCTGCCAAAACCCTGCAGACCGAGGAACTGAAACAGGCTCAGGAGAGGATCACTCGACTAGAGGAGAAAAATGCCAAACTCCGTAACCGGGTACAACTGACCCAAAATTATGGACAACTATGCATGAATTGCCATAAAGAAAAAATAGGGATCGATGACATAGGACATGAAGACCTTGCATAGTTTGAAGAAGTCAGTGCCATCGTACATAAACGATGGAGCGATAAGGTATAGAAAAGAACTACGATAGAGGAAATGGCGAATCTGGGTCGAAGACCAGAACACATAGCCGTCTTTGGGCATTTTGCAGACAAAGATGGAAAACTAGAAGAGTTGGGAAGGCTTGCGCTACAACTGGCGGACCGTTTCCCAGAATTACAAGAGGAACCTTTGACAACATGCGAGGGAGGCAGTTACGTTATCCTTGAAAGTGTCAAACGTAGGGGCAACAGCCAGGAGAATAGCAAGTCAAAATCTTGCTCAATCACGGCGATGGGAGTGAGCCGGGGAGGGGGGGACATTCTAAATAAGACATTTCTACTGCTAAAAAATATGGCTGAAGACCTCGGAGCGAAGGAGTTAGTGCTAATTGCGCCAACGTATGCTGACGCCTTAGTCTTCATGAAACTAGTTGAGTGTGTCTTTGCAAGGGCACCGGTTAGAATCAATATACTAGTAGACAAGGTCTCCCAGTATTGTAAGAAGAGTTGGCCGACGGAGGTAGAGCCTCGCGTCCGTCACCCTGACGGCACACTTTACAAACCTGATATGGTCGTACATCTTGACCACTGCACGGTGGTGTGTGATGTAGGCGTCAACTGGGAAGGGTCCCAGTCACTGGCGACCACGTATTCCGCCAAAAAGGCCGTCTACGACCATGCAAAGTTTTACGAGGCCGCCAAACATCGATGGCCCGGGAAGGAGATTGTTGTTGAGCCCCTGATAGTTGGGGCGCGGGGCGTCTGGCCTCGCTGTAACGAGCTGATCACCCACCATCTTAAGATCGGCAATGGGCTTAAAGCTGGCTGTGTGCATACTGTCCTGAAGTGGGGGGGGGGAAACCGGCAACGCCCCTCTCTCCCCGTCACGCTATCGGCTCCTGTTAACAATAGCAGAGGCAGCGTCTCACAGCGCAACTAAATGTTCATTGTTAATGTTGAAGTATCACCTTCAACAGGCTGCAAAACTTATTTTGCCCAATATATTCAAGAGCGCTAGTACAACCCCTCGATTCTACTTGTTTGTCGGTATACACACCCGCTCCCTAATACTAAGCATTTGAAAAACATGCACACAGATTGACCGCCGGTACCCCGCCCGGCGTCTTATAGTTTTACGACTCTTTCAATTTTACGTCTCAGTTTTGTAATAATCTCTCACAAGGGTAGTCACACTTTTTCTCGCCCTCTCGTTCTCTTGCGATCTTTAATAGATATTAAAGCTTCTCTCTATTTTGCGTGAATGTTTCGAGGAAATAAAGTACTTTGATTATCTGGTGTTAGTAACAATTCTTTATTAAAACTAAAACTTGTAACGTTATAGTGTGTGCATTAACGTAGTGAAATCCAACATAAGGACTACTAGTGATATAACTCATGTAAGTGAACAGTTATAGCTAGACACGTTATTAGTCCATAGTGCGACGGTATCATTTTCTTCTACTATTTTGCAAACTGTTAACCGCATATGAAATATATTCTTTTTCATCAGGTACTTCTATGACCTAATTTAAATATTGTTTTGAAGTAACCGTCCAATTATTTGTTTATTATGAATAAAAATAAATTGTTTTAAGCGTCTGGCGTGTTACTGTTCAAAACTGGTCCTTCGAAATCTCCTCAGTTGTTATAGGTCCATATAAATTGTAAGCCACCTCAGGCTAACTTCTCTAACAATAAAACTACAGTTCACAGCTCCACTTGATCTGTATCTAAACAGTTAAATTTACCACTCTTTGTTAATTTTATTATATGACGTCATTTTTACATATTATATTTATACTGTTACGTCCCGTGTACATCTATGTTTTTATTTATACAATTTTAACATGTCATGTGCGCGTCTCTTTATATACACATTGTTTGTTGTATTTTATTATTATTATTATTCTATATTATTGTAATTCCGGCCTGCGTGCCAAAGGGACTAGCCGCCATGTAACTGCGGCACATGTATTTAAGCCTGAATAAATATTATAAATAGCCTAATATCTCGTCATCTAATTAGTGACGTGCATGAATGGATTAACGAGATTCCCACTGTCCCTACCCACTATCTAGCGAAACCACTGCCAAGGGAACGGGCTTGGAAAAATTAGCGGGGAAAGAAGACCCTGTTGAGCTTGACTCTAGTCGGGCATTTTAAGGAGACATGAGAGGTGTAGCATAAGTGGGAGATGGCAACATCGCCGGTGAAATACCACTACATTCATCGTTTCTTTACTTACTCGGTAAGGCGAAACGCGTGCGGCGTTCGCTCACGAGGCGGCGACTGTCACGGTATTCTCGAGCCAAGGGCACGGAGTGACAAAGCCAGGGAACCCAAAGTATGCATACCCTGTAAAACAAGAAACAAAAAGTGCACAAAAGATGGTAAGGATTGTCCGAGACAGTTTGAGAATGCTATCTTTCAAAAGAAAAAAGAAGGTTAAAGAGCAAAGAAAAGAGTCTGAAACAAAAGAACTGACAAATCACCATGCAGTAGAATTTTCATATGAAGATACGGATATAAGAATGCAACTGTCGAGACTGGAAGAAAAGTCAAACATGATTCCAGCTCTAAGACATTTGGTCAGGCATAAGCATCTCAAAGGTAATAACATCACATTTCCGGTGCCCAATGCGGTAGACAGGATTCAGCTGAGATGCTCCAACATACCAACACACGTGGATGAGTTACAAAAAATGTTGATGCAAGTCTTTGAAAGGAGGCAGGATAAGCTTGATTTAGATGAGCTTTATAAAGATTTCGTGAAGACCTATGGACGAATCCTTACCAATCCAAAACAGAATTGGCCAGCCAGTTTAATTCACACCAGACACCCCTAGGGGTTAAGGTAGGACAGCTGAATGGAATGAGGAGTTCAACGGTCAATCACGAAATACGTAAAGTAGCAGAGGAACTGCGACTGGATGTGGTCTGCTTGCAGAAACCATACTCCAGAAGCGGAACTATTCAACATATGCCACTAAAAGCACAAGTCGCATGCATGGGGGACAATCCCATGGCAGCGACAGTGCTATTCAACAACAAGTATCGGCTTTTCCTAGCACGACAGTTTAGTGATGAACACTGCGTCTGTGTGGAATTACTAACGGAAAAAAGCAAGCACATATTGGTCAACATGTACTTTCAATTTAATGAACCAATACAACCATATGTAAACAAACTTAGGAGCATTTTTAATGCATACAGGTGCGAGTCTGTTATTGTGATGGCTGATGTCAATGCTAAATCAGTATGTGGCACTCGCGAATGACAGATCCTAGAGGAGAAATCCTTGAGGATCTGATCAACGAACTACAGCTGGAAACACACAACAGGGCTGGTAATTCACAAACCTTTTAAAACCGAGCTGGTGCTGTGAGCAACATAGACATCACGATGTCAAATGCGAAAGCAGCAAACCGGATCCCCTGTTGGAAGGTCAATGGTGGGTTAACGACCAGTGATCACAACCTGATAAGCTTTACAATACAGTCAAGCACCAATGCATTTGGGTAACAGCCTTACAAATCAAAGCTGAAATATCCGCTGGCACTGGAGGACAGTGATGTAAATAACCTGGCAAAAGAAATAACAAAAGAACTGAAAAGATCAATGGACATAGCAATTCCAAAGATAACAGGGAAAAATAATACCTTTAATTATGCATGGAAACAGTGCTTAACAACTCTGAGGAAACAATTAAGAAAAGAAAGAAGGCAGTATCAAAGGTGTGGTGTGCATGCAGAACGTCAACGACTACTGCATGTATACAAAAACACGAAAGACAGATACAAGAGAGAAATAAATGAAGTTAAATCAAAAAGCTGGGAAAACTTTGTAAAAAACAACCTAGAGATATACATGTGGGGAGTGCCCTATAAAATTGTTGCAAAAAAGATAAAGTGTCCAACGTTGCTTTCCTCCTTGGAGAGGCAAGATGGGACGCTAACACAGACATGGGAAGAATCCGCGGAGGAATTACTGCAAGTTTTACTTCCGTCGGATACCCATGAAAATGAGACTGAGCAACAGAAAACAACAAGGAGTCTGATTGCTCAAGAGTATAGGGCACTTGCCGGACCTGTGGAACCTTTCACATAGTCAGAGATTGTTAAATGCGTAAAACAAATGAAAAGAAGAAAGGCCCCAGGGCCTGATGGAATTCAATCAGAAGTCTTAAAGGCTGTTGTGGATCTCATAGCACCTGTATTGACCAAGCTCTACAATAAATGTCTGACAGAAGGAAGAATTCCGAATGTCTTTAAACAGTCTCAGGTTGTAATAATAAATAAAGGGGCGGAACTAGATCCCCAACAACCCAAATCGTACAGACCAATATGCCTTCTTAACATTTTGGGTAAAATTCAAGAGAAATTGTTATGTTCAAGATTACAACAAATAAGAGAAACCATGGGAATGATGCATCCTGACCAATATGGCTATAGAAAAACTAAGTGCACTGAGGATGCTATAAACAGAGCTCTACACCTTGTTGACAGTAGCAATAAAAATATGTGATGGCTATCTTTATTGATATATCCGGAGCATTCGACAATCTCTGGTGGCCGGCACTTTTTGAGCGACTGCGTGAGATACAGTGCCCCACACAAATTTACAAATCATTTAAAAGCTACTGTCAGTACAGGTATGCATGCTTGGGATGTCCTGGCTCTAATAAAACCAAAAACCTAACCAAAGGTTGTCCACAGGGTTCAGTTTGTGGTCCCATTTTTTGGGACAGTATGATGGACAAATGTCTGGAACTATTGGCAGTGATTTCCGAAGTGTATGGTACAGTGGCCTACGCTGATGACTTACTAATACTAGTTGAAGCGGAAAATAGGAAAATGCTGGAAGCAAATGCTACCACAGCATTACGAACAGTAAGTGAATGGTGCAAAGGTGTCAAACTGACACTCGGCACGGAAAACCAAATACTGCATCTTAAAGGGGAGACTCGAAAGAGACACTCCCATAAAGATTGAAAATCAAATCATAAGACGAGCACAACAGATAAAGTATTTGGGAGTAACATTGGACGAGTCGAGGTTATATGCCCATCACATAACTGATAAGGTTCAAAAGGCTACAGCTACCATGCATGGGATTGCTAGCCTGGATCAAAAAGACTTCAAACTACCATATAGACAAGTAAGAGGATACTTGCATTCAGTATTGGCATCTTTGGTTGGCTATGCTGCTAGCACCTGGGCGCATAGACTTAAGAACATAAAAAACAGAGAGAAAGTGGACAGAGTTCAAAGGGGCTTCTTAATACGAATGACTAGAGCCTTTAGTACTACACCTACAATTGCACTAACGATGCTAATGAGGGTTCTCCCTCTTCAATTAGAACTAAAGCAGAGGGCAGCAATGTATTTGTGTAGGAAAGAGAATCTTGACAAAGTAGAAGAAGTACTGGGAACCAGAGCGAACAGTAAAAGAGATATAAAAATAGAAATAGAAAGGCAACATCAAGAAATGTGGAGTAGCGCAACAACAGCGAGAAGGTTATACGAGTGGCTACCGAATATAGAAGACTTTCCAGAGCACTTGAAATCAACTCTAGGGCTGGTCCACTTTCTAACTGGTCATGGTCCCTATCCGACATATCTAAAAAGATTCAATTTATCAGATACGGAAGAATGCGAATGTGGTGAGAGACGGACACAAGAGCACATGGTTGTATATTGCACCATCTACGACGACAGAACAAATTTGAGACATTCATTAAGAGGAAAAACTATAAGTCAAATACTACAAGAATAAACAACATTTGACGCTATAAACGACCTTGCTCAGAGAGTCTCCAAACAACAACTGGAGATCTTTCATGCAAGGCGTTAGAAAAAGAGGAAGAACAGAGAAGGAAGGAGACATACGGCGGGTGTCTCAAAGCATCTGGAAAAGTTCTGGAGTAAGGGCCAAAGGCTCAACTAACTGCCGGATGTGAGAGGCACTTACCCAGTTCGACCCAGTCAGGTCGGACTTGCATGTAAATTAGATTAAAGTAGGAACTAGTTTTGTAATACTTTGTGTTGCTTTTTCCTACCGCCCACTGGTTCTTACCTTCTGGGCACGTCACAATGGCCACCCTCGATGCAAAATCTCTCCAATAAATGCTCGGGCGCCAGTTGTTTTAACGTGGTATGCTCCACGGCCCCTTGACCCTGAGCGTCAAGAGTTCCAGGTAGCCTCAGATGGAGGTTACGGAAAATTCTAGGGGTCTTGTTTCATTCAACACTTTAATAAAACTTTAAACCCTTATGGCTTTGTTACGGGATAATAAGTAAACACCGATTTAATAAGTATAAAACAACGAATGTATTTCGTGACTATAAGCCAAATACAAAGGCACAAATATAATATTCAATATTACAGATAAATATACAAAATACAACTTTAAATGAGGAACAGTTATAGTTCCGGCGCTTACGAACAATTTCCGTAGGTACGAAGTGCAAGTGCAATCAAAATAATATTTTAGTATATCGGCATCAAATTTAACGGTTTATATAAAAAAATATATGTACTATGCCAAGTGGCACGTACGTAAACAAGTAAATTTTGATAAAAGCAGTGTGTAAGCAATCGGGGAGCAGAGAAAAGAACTGCAATCACATTCTATCGTAACAAAAGAACAAATAAATATCAGAATTAACGGCTAAGCTCACCATGGAAAGTTACTATGGTCGGTAAGTAGGTAAGGAAACCCGTTAGAATAACAGAATTGTCTATAATGAATGAATCTTAGATCATCAAACAACCTATGGCAACAGCCTCCGCCTTGTCTGAAGATCGTATATTTGTTAATAAGCTTTCTATTGAAAATAATGAAATTTTACCGTCTGAAAGTTGAACGACGCATGGCATCGGCCTCGCCCCCGTTCCACAATCAGCTTTAATGTTAAATTATCGGATAAAACTAACTAATAAACTCTAAACGGTAGGGAGGTAGGGAAAACGGACCAGACAATAATAATAATTATAACAAATTAAACTTCGATGTTCAAACAATCTATGGCAACAGCCTCCGCCTTGTCTGAAGATCGTATATTTGTTAATAAGCTTTCTATTGAAAATAATGAAATTTTACCGTCTGAAAGTTGAACGACGCATGGCATCAGCCTCGCCCCCGTTCTACAATCAGCTTTAATGTTAAATTATCGGATAAACTCACTAATAAACTTTAAACGGTAGGGAGTTAGGGAAAACGGATCAAACATTAATAGTGAATATAATAAATTAAATTCGTTTCAAACAAAATAGGAAAATAGTTATCAATAATTATTAACATAAAAAAAAGTAAAATTCTAACGGCGGTTTAATGCTTCACACAATACTTTTAAAAAAAAAGAATTACAATTCGGTTGACTTACCAAAAAAAAACAATTTCGGACGGCAAATCACTTCTAACCAAAAAAAAAATAGAAAACAAAGAAAAAATTCTCAAACTCAAAAAAACTGGTCGGTAATATTCGGACAAAAGCGAACTAACTGTATCAGGAACAAGAGAGCTTAAATAAAATTGTTTTCAAATTTATATTTTCATTCCTACCTACAATTTTCGACTAATGACATTAAAAAAAACAGAAAAGGAAAAAAAATCTAATGTACTAGGCGGCTCTTGTCTGAATTAAAACTCTTTTGTACCGGATGTCCTTTAGTTTTTTTTTTAAACTTGAAAATTAAAAATTAATATAATATACATTTACATAGGTACTAATTAAATGTAATTCATGGAATTGAACTACCGGAGAAATAAACTTAATACTAAAATATTATAAAGGTACCCGAAATTAAGGCAGAAATATAGTAACGAGTTATATAAAAGTACTAAAAATCAAAATTTTAATGAAACAAACCAACTAACATAGTCCAAAATAACTGTAAGTAAAAATAACTCGTTACAACTTAGGGAAAAAATGTAGAACTCGGTGAACTCTCCGATTTTCATAAAAATTTTATGAGGAGTCTAGGACACCACAATTATTACGAAAATGAAATTTTTTTTCCGCGGAAACAACTAGAAACAGTAAAAATTGCTAAAAATTTCAACCCAAAATAAACATAACCTAACGCTTACCTTTTGTAAATAGGAGAATTAATTCATATTCAGCAGCATCAAATGGTTTCTAAATACATTATTTTTTATAATTACATAATTTTTAAATTCAATAAAATTTACACAACTTTAATATTTATATAGTTTTAAAATAAGTAAATTCCATAACCATTGACTTCATTTCGGACATATGTCAAAATAGTAAAAATATCACCAACTGATGTTGCCATGTTGCCAGACTAAAAAAATATATAGCTATTCATGTGTATTATATACAAATGTTGTAAAATGTATAGTCTTTTCAATAGTAATTGCTCAAATCAATTTAAAAGTGTCATACAGACTACCAGTCTAGAGAGAGCTGGGTTACGACGATACAGAGTGGATGTTTAACGGGAGAAATATTTCGTTTTCATGCCATTCTTTCTACTTTGAAGCCTAGTAAACTAAGTCACTCTGTATGACACTCTTAAATGGATTTTAGCAATTAATATTGGAAAGACTATACCTTATTATATAGCATATTATGCTTGAAATGTGATGGAAATATTAACCTATCGTACAATACCAAATTTAATGCATTTATGAATAATAAAAAAACATTTTTTAAAAGTAAAATAAATAAAAGCAACAATTCTTAAACAAACTTCTGAACTAGACATAAAATATAAAGAAAACAAAAACATTTAAATCCTCTTTCCGACCAACTGACACAGATCAAAGTGTATTATAAATTACTATCGCTCACCTTAATATCTGAAATAAAATAGTGAAAAACCCAAATGAAAAACCTCAAATACTTAGTTTTATCCTCACAACAACAATAGATAAAATAAACATAAACAAATAATAAGTCGGAAAATAAATGAAAAATAAACCTTTATATTTACAACATATTTGACAAAAATCAAAAATTTCAAAATAAACCTTCATCATCAGAAGAACAAATTTCTGGAGATTGAATTTTGTTTGGATCGTACAGTTTTCCTGCTAATTTTAAAAAGGCTTCTGTACGATTCAAAGAAAATTCTTGGCAATGTTTATAGAACATATACCTAGCTAAATTACCCGGTATAAGTGCTTTTTTTCGGCCATTGGATGTTATTACGGCTTTTTTATGCCTCCATTAACTTTCAATACTATTAGTATTGCAGTCAGTTTCATTTTAAACGCAAGTTCAAAGTTGAATAAAACCAAATAAACGTTATTTATCACTCAACGGTAAAACCAAACTAACATGAAAACGACTGAAATTCGACAATAAAACAATACGAAAAACTAGCTATTCAAAACTAAAAAACCAAAACTTAAATTTTGAAAAATTTAAAATCGACTGAAAGTATATCTGTTTTCTTATCAAATACTCGATATATGTATAGTAAATCTTGGCAACATTGTCAAATCATTTGAAGTTTTAACCAAATTGGCCAATAAGAGGTTTTGACAAAATTGACAGTTTGTTAAAATAAACAATAAAGTTAAAGATTCTGTGTAACAAAATTAATAAGAAAATAAGTTTTCAAATAGTAATTTTATGTTTTTTGTGTTTTAAATCATCTTAAGAATGTTTATTTAACACGAAAATGGTCTCAAGCTTAATATAATTGCCACATTTACAACTGGTAAGTGATAGGTTATGTTTACTTTGAACCTACATTTTTAAGAATTTTTACTATTTCTTAGTGTTTCCGCGGAAAAAAACTTTATTTTCGTATTCATTACAATGTCCTAGACCCCTCATAAAATTTTTATGAAAATCGGAGAGTTCACCGAATTCTACATATTTACCCAACTTAGTAACATAGATTTAAGCTTAACGAAAAATAACAACAATAAAGCATAACTAAGAACAATAAAAAACTGAACGGTTAAACTAAACTTCCACTATTTATTCGAAAAATTCGCTTTAACATTCAATTACAGCTGTTTCGCTGTAACTAGCATCGTCAGATTGACATATTGAAATTACATTTTTGTTTGTTTGTAACTAGGTACTTGATGTTGCTAAGTAGTTAAGGCTAGACCAAGTAAGGAAGTAATAAGACATAACAATATTAAAGCCTAGATGTTATTAGCCCTTAGGGATTATCCTGGATGTATTTCCCTCTAAGATCAGTATATGTCATTGGTTTGTATAAGTGAGTTTGGATGTTCCAGTAGGTGTTTTGCATAGTTCGACTTATCTGGTTGTTGTAATCTATATGCTCTTAAGTGTTCATTAAATCTTACTTCAAAATTTCTTTGTGTTTGACCTATATATACTGCATTACATTTTGGACAATTAATTTTGTAAACACCAGATTTTTTTAATTTTGGTAATTTTGTTTTCACATTTAACAATTTTGTTCCAATATTATTTTGTGTTTTAAATGATATTAATGATAATGTTGCCGAAGATATTATTTTTGAAATTGCATTGGAAATATTTCCACAATATGTAATACTTTTATAGCTTTTAATTTCTTTAGTTTGTTTTGGAAATATTAGTTCTAGTGACACTTTTTGTTCTTTTTTATTAATTAATTTATTTATCAAATGTATTGGATAGCCATTAGATGTAGCTATTTGTTTTATGATCTCAATTTCTTTATTAAAATTATTTTCGTTCATTGGAATTTAAAATGCTCTATGTATCATGGAATTATCAGCTGCTAATTTATGTGATAGTGGATGATTTGAATTATATGGTATGGTTACATCTGTTTGTGTAGGTTTTCTGTATATTGAATAATTTAATGAATTATTAACTTTTTCAATTCTTAAATCTAGAAAATTAATTGAATTGTTTTCTTCAACTTCTAAAGTAAAATTAATTTTAGGATGCAAGGTATTAATATAATTAAAAAATATATCTAACTGCCGCTCGCTACCTACAAAACCTGCTAACACATCATCAATATATCTATACCAAAATACAATATTGTTTTTATAACTAGAATTAAAGATTTTGTTTTCTAAATTATCCATAAATATATTTGCTAAAATTGGAGAAATAGGACTTCCCATGGGAAGACCCTCATTTTGAATATAAACTTTGTTATCAAAAGTAAAATAATTTTGGCTAATGCATACATCAAATAGATCAATTATGTCTGATATTATACCTGGATGGATATTTCTTTCATCTAATAGCTTTTTAACTCGAACTATACATTCTTTAGGAGGTATTTTTGAGAACATATTAGTTACGTCAAACGATACTAATTTAGTATTATTTTGTAAATTACATTTATTTAATTTTTTAATTAGTTTAACCGTTCAGTTTTTTTTATTGTTCTTAGTAAGATGAACTTTCACAAAGTAAAGGTTAACACTATCAATTTTAATAAAGCATGAAATTGCATGTGCATGATAATAAAAGTAATTTCAATTAAATCCAACAATTAGTAGATTAGGAATAATTTTTACTAACAAAACTAACATAATTAAAAAAACTAGAAAAGAAAAACTAAAATAGTAGAAGTAGGAAAATTAAAAAATTGTAGATTAACACGGCCAGTTTTAGATTTTCAAGGCAACTGGCCATTGCATGTAATGTAAAATGAAAAAAAGAAAAAAAATGTCCCTACCCACTGCCCCTAGGGCCTATGGTATAGCGGAAATACCATAGTTAGAAAGCGGCCTGCGGGCATCAAGCGATAAAAAAGCGAAATAAGTGACTAAAGCTTTCTAATAACCTATTTTATTTTAAAGACATTTAAAAAACGCTAGTTAGTGTTTGTGCCACCTTCACGTGGTTAGGGGCGGAAACCAATTCATCGCGATGAGTCGGGTTATCCCGCAATAAGATCGGCGATAGGGCTAAGCGCACAACACGAAAGAGTAGTACCGAAAGAATAAAGATATGTCTCCCCCTCAGGGGGAGAAATCTGGGTCCTCAACTTCGGTGGAGGAACCCACAAAGACTTTTTCAAGTATAGTTTAAGTAGTTGTAGTTTAAGTAGAAGTAGTGATAGTGTAGATAGTATATTAACAACGAAATGGACCCAAGCAGCAGATTGGGAAAGCTGGGCAGACAAGGCTTGATTGATAAAATTTCAGAATGGGCAATGGAACAAGCGAAACTTGAAGGAGAAAATAGAATACTAAAACAAGAACTGAAACAACATAAACAACAAATTAGAGAATTAACAAATCAGAAAACGCAAGTATCGTATTCGGCGGTGGTGTCAAAACCCAAGCTAAATGCAACAGAACTAAATATACAAAAACAGAGCACTAGACAAGCTAATACACTATTTATAACAAGCGATAAAACAGACTCAGGAAAAAAGGTACAGGAGTTAGTCACAAAAATCCTGGATACAAGGACATCGAAGATCAAAATTCAAAAAATGAGAACAACAAAGAAATCGCTAATAATAGAAGCAGCTTCTAAGGAAGACTTGCAAAAAATTAGGGAACATGAGCAAATAAGAAAGCAATTCACTTGTGAATTGCCAAAGAAAAGAAATCCGCTGGTCATCTTATATGACGTACCTACGTCCTATGAGAACAATGACTTGAAGGATACTATTTTCAAACAAAATCTAGAAGACCTAGACAAAAAAGAATTCGATTCAAACTTCCAGGTGCGATTCCGGACGGGTCCAAGGGGAAAACCTACCTCTCATGTAGTGGTGGAAGTTTCTCCGGCTTTAAGGAAGAGAATGCTTGGAAGTAGAATATATATTGGGTTCACAAGTGTGAATGCGAAGGACTACCTAGTAGTTCCGAAGTGTCTTCGATGTCAGGACCTAGGACATGTGATGAAACACTGTCCTAAAACTGAGCTTTCATGCAGTCATTGCGGTGATGAGCATGAAAAGAAAAATTGTGACAAAAAAGACGCACCAAAGACATGTATACCTTGTAAAACCAGAGGTAAAAAGTGTCAGGCAAAAACTGAGAAAGATTGTCCCAAGCATAAATTATTGATGGATCGACTGATCCAGAAAACAGATTACGGACATAACGATGTCTGATAAAAAAGGGACAAGTGAACAAATAGAACAGGATCCAAAACCAATATCCTCACAGGGACAATCTAAAACACCATCTAAAACAATGAGAGATAGGCTAAGAGCACTAAGCTTTAGAAGAAAAAAGAAAGACAAAAATAAAGACCTAAATGAAACTCAAGCAAAACCTGCCAAAAACAATGAGAAACTGATACCATCACAGATATACGAAAATATAGAATTAAACATGAGACTCTCACGGCTGGAAGAGACGCCCATACTGATAGCCGCACTTCGACAATTTGTCAGAAGTAAGCAAAATTATGGTAAAAAGGTAACCTTTCCTATACCTGAAGCGGTAGATCGAATGAAGTTAAAGTGTGTGAACATTCCTACGGATGCAGATGAGTTGCAAGAGCTGCTAAAACAAGTCTTTGAAAGAAGAAAAGAGAAACTTGATCTAAATGAATTCTAGTTGACCTAAAACAACAATGGCGGAACAATCACGTTCACGAGAGGTTTCCATAAAAGTTAAAATAGGACAACTGAATTGCATGAAAAGTTCAGCAGTGAGTCATGAAGTCAGAAAAGTGGCAGAAGAACTACGTTTGGATATGACTTGCTTGCAAGAACCATATACCAGACAGGTAAAGGCATGCCATTAACAGCACAGATTGCAAGTACAGGCGAAACACCGAAGGCAATAACGGTACTGTTTAACAACAGGTTCAAAATATTCTTGGTAAGGCAGTTCAGCGACGAACACTGTGTCTGTTTGGAATTGCTCACACCAAAGGGGAACATAATACTGATAAATATGTACTGTCAGTTTAGTGATGACATAGAATTATATGTTGAAAAAATGAGGCAAATATTAAGAGCATACAGAAGCGAATCAGTAGTCATTGTTGCGGATGCAAATGCAAGATCAGTCTTGTGGCAATCGGGACAAACTGACTCTAAAGGAGAAATAGTAGAAGATGTGATAAATGAAATGCAACTAGAGGTGCATAATAAGACTGGTAACCCAATGACATTCCACAACAGGGCCGGTGCAATGAGTAATATATATATAACTATATCTAATATGAAAATTGCAAACCGAATCTCTGGGTGGAAAGTGCATGACAATCAGACGATGAGTGACCACAATCTCATAACGTTTGAAATTGAATTGGGGGACAACAATGAAGTTGGAAGTAATCAGCTGAACGGGCAGTACAATCTAAACAAGGCAAATTGGGAACAACTAAGAATGGAATTCGAAATACCGCAGAAGGTAAGGGAAGGAGACAACATACATGAAAAAGCAAAGGAGTTGGTGAAAAACATACAGAAGTCTATGAATATAGCAATTCCGCTCAAAAAACATAACAAAATGGCCACAAATAATGCATGGAAGCCTGAACTCATAAGGCTGAGAAGTCGAATGAGAAAGGCAAGAAAACACTATCAGAGAAATGGAATCTATAAAGAGCGGCAAAGACTTCTGCATGAATACAGAAAATGCAAAAAACAATACATAAAAGAATTATTTGCAAGTAAGGCATAAAGCTGGGGGCAATTTAAAGAAAGACATCTCAAAATAGATGCATGGGGTGTACCCTATAAAATAGTAACAAACAAGATAAAATGTCCAAGTATGCTCTCGTCCCTAAGAATGGAAAATGGAAATACGTCAACAAACTGGAAGGAATCAGCAGAAACACTAATGAAAGTGTTGCTACCTCTGGACAGTTTAGATGGAGAAAACGAAGAACAAAAGCAAATCGGAAGGGCAATGTTACTTCAGTACCGAGGGTCACCAGAGGTCCAAGAATTACCATACACAGAAGCTGAAATAGCAGAATGTATGAATAAAATGAAAAAAGGGAAATCACCGGGACCGGACAACATACCCGTAGAAGTACTTCAAGTACTTAGTGATAAAATATTGCCGGTACTGTGTGCACTATATAATGAGTGTCTTAGACAGGGGAAATTCCCGACAGTGTTTAAGCAAGCAAACGTGATAATAATAAATAAAGGGGAAGACAAAGATCCAATGGATCCGAAGTCATACAGACCAATTTGCTTACTTAACACACTTGGAAAGCTACACGAAAAACTCCTTTGCAAAAGATTACAAGAACATAGAGAGGAAAAGGGAATGCATTCAGATCAGTATGGGTATAGAGCAGGTAGGTCAACAGAGGATGCAATTAATCAGGTATTAAACATAAAAAATGAAAGTTAACACAAATACACTGTGTTAATATTTATAGACATAAGTGGTGCGTTTGACAACCTCTGGTGGCCAGCATTATTCAAAAGACTTAGAGATTTAAAATGCTCAGAAGGACTATACTCGAGTTTTAGAACAAAAGGGTGTCCACAGGGATTGGTATGCGGCCCAGTTTTCTGGGATGTCATACTAGAAGAACTGCTGGATATATTAACACAAACAGAATAGGTAACAGGACAAGTTGCATATGCCGATGATCTGCTACTAGTAGTAGGAGCAAATAATAGAAGGGAACTAGAGGACAGAGCCAACAGTGTAATGAGTATTGTACTACAATGGTGCAAGAAAGTGAAACTGGAGGTCTCAAAGAATAAAACAACGTACTGCCTAGTAAAGGGAAGCTTGGCCAGAGATCCTCAAATCAAGATGGATGGTCAGCTAATCCGTAGAAAAGCAGATACGAGGTATCAACTTAGATGAATCTGGCTTTACTAAACATATAACAAGCGCCTGCGAAAGAGCAACATCGGCAATGCATAAAATAGCAAGTCTAGCTCAAAGAGATTATAAACTTTCCTTAAGACAGGTGAGACTCTACCTCGGTACGGTACTTGCGTCAATAGCAGGATACAGTGCAAGCATATGGGCGCACAGACTTACTAATATAAAAACAGGCAAAAAGTAGACAGAGTGCAGAGAGGTTTCCTGGTAAGAATGACTGGTGCATTCAACACAACATCAACACAGGCACTTACAACACTAGTGGGTGTCCTGCCGCTACATCTAGAGGTCAAAAAGAGAGCTTCCATGTACTGGATAAAGAAAGGAAACCTCCCCAAAGTAGAGAGTATAATGGGAAAAATAATTGTGACCAAAAGACAGATAAATGAGGAAATCCTACATCAATGGCAGAGCGAATGGGAAACTTCTGAAACATCCAGAAGACTCTTTCGATTTCTGCCAGATGTAAGAATAATTCCAGATTATCTAAATCCAACGTCAGGAATGGTACATTTCTTAACGGGACACGGCCCATACCCAGTATACCCAGGTTCAACCTCCCAGAAACTGACAGATGTGAATGTGGACACATAGGAACACCTGAACACATGATACTGCACTGTGAAAGACTGGAACCGAATGAAGATCGAGAGATTCTCAAAGAGAGGACGGTAGAGGAAATCCTAACCAATGAAGTACTATATAGTAAACTAAACAACATAGCCCACAAATATTCCAAAGAACAAAAAGAAAAATATAACAATACAAATTAAAGACAAACACTAACAACAATAACAAATAACAAGGAACAAAAATCTAGCAGCGTGTCAAGCCTTCTGGAGAAGTTCTGGATAAGGGTCAAAGGCTCGCCGAACGACCGGAGGAGTGAAAGCATGCTGCCATAAAAACTATAAAAAAATACTGCATAAGAAAGTAGGAGTTAGGAAGTTAGTTAGATGGAAGTAGATTAGAGTAGATAGAAATAACATTACTAACATAGATTTAAGAATAGTGCATGAAACCGCATGTGCAAATGCATGAATAGTAATACAAAATAAAATAATAATAACAAATGTACAATTAATCCGCACTAGTAGATTAGGACAACAAGCTAAGTAACTAACATTAGACTAATAAAACTTGTAACAGTAGATTAGAGTAAAAAATAACAATGCATGTAATAAATTTCCACCTCCACGTGCTTAGGGGCGTTAACGACACCGTCGCGATAAGTCGGGTTTGTCGTGTAATAAGCTCGGCGGTACGGCTAAGTGTACCAATAAACAAATAGAGTAAACGTTAACAAAATGGGACCTCCCTACGGGGAGGAAGACAAAATCAAACCACCTCCTCCCGAGCGGGAAAGAAGGGGGTCGGTTGCTTTAGAGGTAGAGATTAGAAATAATAATAGTAGTAATAGTGCATGTATTAGTAATAGTAGTAGTCTAGTAGTTAGTTGTAAGAATGTAGAAAGTCATTCAATTGTGCTCGACGAGAAGACAGTCGAAGCAAGATATAGGGATATACTGCAATTTATTGAAGTGGACATGGATCAGTCCAATAGATTAACAAAATTAGGTAGAGCGAGCCTAAAGGAAAAAATGATGCAATGGTGCATAGAGCAAGCTAGATTAGATGGCGAAATAAAAACTCTGAAAGAGGAAACTGATAAATTAAGAATGTCTTTGAGGGAAGGCCAACAGATGCAGCAGCGAGATTCGTATGCTGCAGTTGCCTCAACTCCAAATATTGAATCTAAAAAAAAAGACTGAAAGTAAAATAAACAAACAAACAAAAAGGCAGAGTAACACTCTTTTTATTACAAATGAAAGCATTGGCACGGGTAAGAGGGTACAGGAGGAGATAACCAAGATTCTGAATCCTCGCGTAAGTAAACTAAAAATAGAAAGAATGAGGACAACAGCCAAGTCTCTAATTGTCGAAACGGCAACTAGAGACGACTTGGATAAAATCATAAACAATACAGAGATCAAAAAGCAATTCAAATTTGGATTGCCTAAAAAACGCCGACCTCTTGTTATATTGTATGATATAGCAACGAGTGTTGGTGATGAGGAACTTTATAAAACGATTTATGAGCAAAATTATCAAGACGTAATGTCTGAGCAAGAATTTAAGGACTCATTGAAAATAAAATTCAAAACAGGACCGAGAGGAAAAAGTACATACCACGTGGTGGTAGAAGTGAACGAGCAAATGAGGAAAAGAATTCTAGAAAGTCGAATCTATGTGGGCTTTGCCAGTGTCAATGCAAAAGACTACGTGGTCGTGCCAAGGTGCATGAAGTGCCTAGACTTAGGCCACGTGAGTAAACATTGCCAAAAAGACAGTGCCTGTAGCCATTGCGGTGACAAGCACGAGAAAAAAGATTGCAAGGCCTTGAATAAGCTAAAGGTATGCGTACCTTGTCGTAGCAGGAATAAAAAATATGCAAAAGATCAGAAGGATTTCCCAACGCATAAGTTGGGAGATTAGTCCAAAAGACTGATTATGGATCTTAAGGTCGTGGAGAACACAGTATCAAAAGTAAAAGAGGACTGTTCAGGACAAGAGAAATCGAGTTCTGGACAGTCCAAAACACCATCTAAGAAATTGAGAGATCGCCTTCTTTCAGAAAGAAGAAAAAAGCCATAACAACTGAACAAAACGAAATAGTTGGCACAAATTCAACTACAGGTACAAATACTAATACAACTATCGTAATAAAAAACTCAGTATACGAAAATTATGACTTTAATATGAAGTTATCCAGACTTGAGGAGCCAAAAGTTCTTACAACAGCCTTGAGACATCTGGTAAGGAAATAGCATAAGAATGGAAGTCGAGTAACCTTCTCATCGCCGGAGGCGGTGGATAGGATTCAGCTCAGGTGTGCTGGTCTGCCAACGAACGCGGTGGAGTTACTAAAGCTGGTTGAGATGGTCTACAACAGGAGAAAGGAAACATTGGATTTGGAAAGTTTATACAGGGACTTCGTGATGACTCATGGCAGATTAATAATTGATCACAATCAAAAATGCCCGAACAGCCATATGCACACCAAACACCCTTAACAGTGAGTGTAAACATAGAGCAAATAAACTGCATGAGAAATGCGGCTGTGAGTCATGAAGTCAGAAAAATGGCTCAAGAAACCAAGCTGGATATGGTCTGCTTGCAGGAGCCATATACCAGACTTGGGAGAATCCAACACATGCCTATCACGGCACAAGTTGCGAGTGTTGGAGAGAATCCAAAAGCAATAACCATCTCATTTAATAAAAACCACAAACTTTTCCTGGTCAGACAGTTTATTGACGAACGCTGCGTCTGTGTAGAGCTGCTTACAAATGAAGGTAAATTCATAATAGCGAATTTGTATTGCCAGTTCAGTGACGATATATCAGAAAGATGAGAAACATACTTATTCAGTACAGAAATGAAAGGGTAATAATAGTAGCCGATGCAAATGCAAAATCGGTATTGTGGCACTCAGGTCAAACAGACAATAAAGATGAATTATTAGAAGATCTGATAAATGAACAACAACTAATAGTGCATAACAAAGAAGGTAACCCACCGACCTTTCACAACAGAGCCGGGGCCGTGAGTAACATAGATCTTATAATATCCAATGTGAAAGCGGCAAATCGGATTCTGGAGTGGATGGTCATGGAAAGCAAAACAATGAGTGACCAGAATCTGATTTGTTTCTCGCTGAATAGTGAACGGAACATAATGATTAAAACAAATGATACACGTTACAATCTGGAACGTGCGAACTGGGCAACATTAAGGGCTGAATTCATGCCACCGAGCATGGTGAGGGAAGGTGACGACATCCATGAAAAGGCAAAAGAACTGACAAAGGAAATAAAAAGGGTGATGGATCTTTCTATCCCAAAATTTAAAACACAAAGGATCGTTACTAATTATGCTTGGAAGCCGTGTCTTACGAGACTACGAGCTCAAGTAAGAAATGCAAGGCGCAGATACCAGAGATGTGGTGTACATGGGGAGCGGCAACGACTTCTCCATGTATACAGAAATGTTAAAATGATTTACATCCAAGAAATAAAAGAGGTGAAGGCAAAAAGCTGGGAACAGTTTGTAGCATCCAACCTTGAAAAGGACCCTTGGGGGATGCCATATAAAATTGTATCAATAAAGATTAAATGTCCTACCATGCTCTCCTCACTACAAAATGAGGATGGAACCATGACGACGAATTGGGAGCAATCAGCTGAGCTGCTCCTAAACACGTTACTTCCACAAGACTCACACGATGGAGAGTCGGAAGAACAACAAAGAATGAGGAATGAAATGATACATGACTATGTGGCGCCCCCTGGGAGAGTGACAGAGTACTTTACTGAAGAGGAAGTTTTAAACACTATGATGGAGATTAAGAGGAAAAAGGCCCCAGGGCCTGACAACATCTCAGTGGAGATAATAAGAACATTATCAGAAAGTATAATTCCCGTACTCTGTTCTCTCTACAATGAGTGTCTGAGACAGGGGAAGGTGACTAACTGTTTCAAGCAAGCAAACGTAATAATTATACACAAGGAAGAAGGGAAAAATCCATCGAAACCCAAATCCTACAGGCCGATTTGCCTACTAAACATTTTAGGTAAAATACAGGAAAAACTATTGTGTAAAAGACTACAATCTCTAAGAGAAGAAATTGGCTTAAACCAACATCAGTTTGGCTATAGACAAGGTAGATCGACCGAAGACGCTATAAACAAGGTTTACGAGGCAATTGCTTCTATTGCTTCTAGTGAAAACAATATGTGTTGGCAATCCTGATCAACATCTCGGGAGCTTTTGACAATCTGTGGTGGCCTGCCTTCTTTGAGAGACTTCGGAAAATGGGATGTCCGTCACAGATCTACAGAAGTTTTAGAAGTTATTGTCAAGACAGGTACGTAAGCCTGGGCTGTCCCACAGGGAAAAAGACCATACACGTGACGAAAGGGTGTCCACAAGGGTCTGTCTGTGGACCCATGTTCTG